>JADLZK010008129.1:0-352317 GCA_015847255.1 Hyparrhenia diplandra | reverse complement strand
CCTCCCTCTTGCTCCCTCACCCGTCGGCATCGAAGGTACGTGTGGTTGATCTTGTAGCAATGATAAACAATGTGAAGCATGCATTCCTTGTTTCAAAATAACAATGCTAAACTCGATCATCGTTCTTGAAAAATGGTCAAAAACTCGGCTTGTTGGGGATCGAACCAGGGGATTTCGGGATTGGGTGTTGGGAAACGCCATGCCGCCGAGGAACGCAGCCGGGCGGTGAGGACGAGGCCGGGCAAATGACGACGAGGCCTAGCGCGGGCGGCGGAGGAGGCGATGGCGGCGGCGGCGGCGGCGAGGCGATGGCGGCGCCGCTTTTTATTTTTTTTTTTTGTAAATATATTATCTAGTAATATATAATGACTCTCAAGTCGTTTTTAATTCATCTCCGTTCTCTGTTTCTATCGTTTGTTTTTATCGTTCCTTCTTCATTCAACCCCGCGAGCTATTGGTTCCTTTAATTTGCTTCCCCTCCCAAATCGCTATGGGTTGTAATTCAACCCGGTTGTGTCAATCTTCAAATCGCTTTTGGTTCTAATTCAAACCCGCTGAAAGATCTCATTGTCCATCAAGACCATCGCTTAGGGAACGATTCAACCCGGTGGTGATCTGAATCTTCACCGCCGAATTGGTCGAATCCGTGGAGTTTCGAGTTTCCCAGCGCTGAACGGTTCATCACCGTCGGGGCAACGTTCAACACTTTGCCGGTGGATTAAATTCCGCAGTGATGCCGGCGGTAGTGATGAGCGATTCAGAGTGGTGACTCCTCAACCTAAATGACAAACCATTCTACTCCTCAAAAAATGACAAACCATTCTAAGAAATTTGGAGAGTCAAAGCATCTCAAGTTTCTAAAAAATTACAAAGAAAATTAAAAAAGATTTGTGACATCAAATAAATATATTATGAAAATATATTTAACGAAGAATTCAATGGTACTTACTTGACATCCTAAATGTTATATCTTATCGTATAAATTTGGTCAAACTTGAGATGTTTTGACTTTTAAAATTTTTTAGAATGCTTTATAATTTGGGATGGAGAGAGTATTTCGTTGTATCGTTGGCGTCAAGCTAAAAAAAAAAAGAAGTCAACCATCGTGTGTGGACGTTCAAGCATCGTCCACACATATGTTCGATGCTCCGATGGCTTAATAGCGTTAGACTTTTCTTGGTCCTATGCATGTGCATGGAAAAGCCACGGCCTTTCTTGGCTGCATATGCATGTACATGTGGTTTTTTTCCATTCGTGTGCATGTGGGTGAAAAAGCCACGGCCTATGACCTAACATAAATACAAAGTTACTGATCATGTAGAAACCTGTAATCTGCAGATTAAAGTTTGTCTATGTATAGTGCATCTCCAACAGTTTTGCAAACAGGGTTTGCATTCTTCAAATTTGCCAGAAACATAAAAAAGTGGTCTCCAACAGTTTTGCAATTTGGATTGGCATTTTGGGCGACTTTGGCATTTTCCAGGACAAAACCGGCATATTTGCCAAGCCGCGATCGACTTGGCATTCGTTGTTCCGCGGTCTCACGCTGCCTCCCACGCCGAAGGACTCCTTCCCACGGCATATATCTTCCCGCGACATCTTTCCCGCGTCGCCATCGTTCTTTGCCGCGATCGATCACGTGTAGCACCAGGTGCTGCATGGACGGCGCAAATAAAAAAGAACCACCGGGAGCTGCATGGATCGACCATGTGTGCTAGTGATGGGCGTCGATCCTTAAGAAATAAAATGCACGCACACAACATACTACACTCTATCTGAATTTACTTGAGCTGCAGTGATCGTGATGAGGGCTAGTACTGAACTCACAACCAGCGGACCTTGCTGACAACAACTTGGACGGAGAGGTTCAGCAGGGCACCGGCGAATGAGACCGATCTCCAAGGCATCGCCTGGCGTCGCACCGGTCAAGCGAAGAAAAGCCGGGGACTGCCGCTGAGAAAAAAATTTCACGGCAAATTGAGTTTGGTCCACAATTTGGTAAATGGCAAGTCAATTTTGCAAAACTCTTGGAGATGGCTTTTATTTCTACTTGGCATTTCGTTTTGGGAGTTGGCAAACTACAACAAATGGCAAAGAAAAAATACAAAACTGTTGGAGATGCTCAAAACCTACAAATTTTTTTAGGGGCTTGAGCGTTTATACCCCTGTTTTCATGACCATATGTGATTTTACCCCTGTTTTTTTAACTTTGTGATTTTACCCCTACTTTTTTGAAACGAAGACAGACTTTACCCCTGGTCCGTTAAGACCACGTAACGGTGTTAACTTTTGACCAAATGGACAACTTTGCCCACACGTTTTTTGCCCCTGTTTTTTATGATTCATGTGTTTTTACCCCTACTTTTTTAAGAGCTGGTTGCCTCCTCCATGGTGGCTGTCGTGGCCGAGCTTGGGGCCGTGGCCCCGTCACGCACGCTGTTGAGGTTGGGGCGTGGGATGAGTGCCGCCCCGCCCTTGTAGCTCCGCCTCACGGCCCACGAGGGAGCCCCGCCGAGCGCCACCGGGCGCCGCTGCCGACCGCTTGAAGCCCGCCGCCGTCACCTCAAACCCTAACCCTAGTCCCTCATGTTGTATGCGCCGGGAGTAGGTTGGAGGAGGGAGATGGGGAGGAGGAGGAGCGCGGGCGCTGGAGTTAGAGGGATGATGGGGAGGTGGAGGAGGAGCAGCGCCGTCGTCGTCACCAGAGACTCCGCACGGGGCCGCACGGGAGGAGACGCATGGGAGACGATGACCACGGGATTTTTTTTGGTCCGCACGGGAGGAGGCTCCGCATGTGGCTATTTTTGGGCTGGGGCTATTTTGGTCTTGTGGCTTGCCTTTTTTTTTTTTTTGTAATTTTTTTAGCACTTTAATAAGTCAAGTCCGAACTGTGTTACAGAGTAGGGGCAAACGGTAGCTCCACTTCAAAAAAAGTGAGGGCAAAATCACAAAGTTAAAAACAGGGGCAAAATCACATTTAGAGTCTAGAATAGGGGCAAAGACACTGAAACCCCAATTTTTTAATATCATCGCCAGTTGCTCTAAAACAGGCAGCAATAGCCAATAGGCCACGCTGCAGTGATTTCGGGGTCATCCCTGTCGTGTAGCTATCTGGACTACATGAAACCATGACTCGAGAGAAGGTGATGGTAGCTTTCTGGGCTCCATGACTCATGCTGGAAGAGAAACGGCCCTGATCACCGGATGGGCTGTGGTTGAAATCACTATGCCAGCAAAGTTTGTGTACATTCTCAAAAAAAAAAAAAAAAAAAAAAAAAAAAGCAAAGTTTGTGTCACCTCGATAAAATTATCTACCTAATACCTTTCTTAAGTTGGTAGATTCATTTTTTTTTGAAATTGATAGAAACTACCTCGATAAAATCATTTGGCAAACAAATCTGACCCATTAATTAATAGATTTTCCGAGAATGAATGAATTATAATGAATATAATGAATTAATTAATTAAGCTGGGAAAAGGAAACAAATGGCAAATCGCCTCGTCGCAGGGACACGGGACCAAGCAGGCTTGTCCTTTTATGTGTGCATCGTTCCTTTTCTAGTTTTCTGTGCGTGTGAGCCACCGAAAGTTTTAGTGGTTTCATCTCTACAACCTCTAAATTTGCCACAACACACTCTTAGAAGATGGCTTTTGCCGTAGCACACTAAAAAAATTGGTCTTTGCCGAGAGACATTAAAAATTGTTGGTCCTTTGCCGCAAGACACCGCCGTTGCTCTCCGTCAAAAAAACCAGAAGCTTCGCTGTGGTCACGTGGTGAACCTCCAGCACTCACCTGTGCCAGGCTCGCTGTGGCAGAGACCACGGCCTTGGCAAGCTCGCATCGCGCGGAGGCGACTCTATACGCCAGCTACAGCTCGCGCGCGCGACGCGAAGGCCGCAACGGAGCTTCTGCACCCGCTCGCGCCGGCCAGGAAGATGCAGCTCGCGCGCGCAGGCAAGGCCGCGACGGAGCTTCTGCACTCGCGCGCTCGCGCCGGCCAGGAAGCGGCAGAGCTGCAGCTCGCGCGAGCCGCCGAGGCCGCGAAGGAGCTGCTGCTCGTGCGCGCGCGCAGGCAAGGCCGCGGCGGAGCTTCTGGACCTGCCCGCGCCGGCCAGGAAGTGGCATTGCTTTAGCTCGCGCGCGCACAGGCAAGGCCACGGCGGAGCTGCTGCTTAGCTTGGGCGGCGCGATGGCCTCGGCGGGCTGTGCGCTCGCCGTCGGCGAGCTCGGGCGCGGAGCTGGGCGGCTTCAGCCCGACGGCAGCAGCTCGGCGAGCTCGGGAAGAAGATAAGGTAGGGAGGATGACAGGTGGGCCCGTTATATACTGTAGCTGACGGAGTTAAGGAGACCATCCATTCCATCCTGTTTAGTGTGCTGTGGCAAAGGACCAGTAAATTTTAGTGTCCCTCGGCAAAGACCAATTTTTTTAGTGTGCAACGGCAAAAGCCATCTTCCAAGAGTGTGCTGTGGCAAATTTTGCCCTACTATAATGGAACAATCCAACCTGTAACTAATCTCCCCATATATAAATACACACGATGGCGACGCATGGCGGTTGGCGTTGCGCTCTGGGACGCGTATGGCGACTCGCTCGGCTACCATGGTGACGCATCGTGCCGTGTGCCCGGCTCCTCAGGCCCACCCCGGCGTCTTCGAGCCGATTGTGCGCCCTTCTTCCCCAGCACCGCCATATTCCGCGCGCTGCGTTCCCCTTCTCCATCCGCGTCGTGGCGAGGTATGGATCGCTTCCAAAACGGTATGGATTTTTGGACTTCCCTTGTCAATTCGAGTTTGATTGAACTGTCTCCCGAGCAAATCCAGTCGTAAATTCCACGGATTGCTTTGGTTTGGCAACGATGACGCAGTATGAATCATGCAGTTAATCGACGCCCGATTAAAAGAATCCCCATTCTCGTGTTTATAGCTGAGCCAATGGCAACAAGGTGAGGTCCTGTGACTCATATTCCTTCCCCATGAATCCATCTCCTAGAGATATCAATCGAAGGCTAAGGCGGGGGGGATTCCCCTTCGAGTCCTTGTTTGAATCTATGGGAAACTCAAATTTGCTCCGATTGAGTTCCAATGAAACCTTCGTGAGCCAGAGGTGGGTTGAAACAAAGCTCGAATCTGTAAAACAGAGCAATGGTGAGGTGGCTGACAGGTGGTTTCGCTTTTTTTTGACCGAACCGGTTGGGGAGCCCCCGACCTCTCTTTTTCTTAATTAAATGAAAGAATGGGTACAAAACAGATTACAAGGCAACTAGGCCCAAAGCGAAAAAAGGAAGAAGAAAATTACACATGACTATCTCTCCAGGAAAGAAGTCTAGCTATTCTAGAGGGTAGCCTTGATACAAACCAGGCCAAATTCATGCTTAAAGATTCTTTTCCATTCATCCACTTCCCTCTGGCCATTTTGAAAGATGATAGCATTCCTGATTTTCCAAATCGACCAACAGGCACAGATAACAATTTCTCTGAAAATGACATTATTGAAATCTCCTTTGGCTTTGAGGAACATTTGTATTGGATTCAAGCTATTGTCCCATGAGATATCCACATGTTCCCAACGTTCCTTACTAAAAGGACAGTGGAAGAAGAGATGAAGATAAGTTTCTTCCACTCCTAAGTTACAGAGAGCACAATCATAGCTTGCAAGAGTCATGTTTTTCCTTTTAAGCATATTTCTGGTATTCAGCCTGTCCCCTTACTAATAACCGGAAGAAGAATTTTTATTTCCAAGATTGCTTCCAGCCCAAATCCATTTATAAATGGGGGATGCTTTGGTGATTGATCGTCGTGGTTTTGTAAGCTTTCTTGCTGCTATAAACAGAATTCCCCATTTATAGATCCATGAATCACTCGATTCTCATCAGTCAAGATTTTGTAGAATGGAGTTTAGCTCTTGCAGTTGCAACTTAGCTATTTGTGATAGAGTTGGGCTAAATATCCTCTAAAAGGTTTGATTCAAGTAAAACCTGATGCAACATTTAGGTTTCCTGGTGTATGAGAATAGCTGTGGGAATCTATCTTTTAATGCCTGATCTATCTAGATGTCTGACCAGAGTGAGATAGAGTTTCCTCTCTTTGGTGAACAGATAGCCAACTCTTTGTATTTACTGAATAGTTTTAAAACATCCTTCCACCAGAATGAGCCCGATGGTGTTCTGTCATGAGGGTTTTCACCATTTGAATATAACTGACTCCATGTAAGTTTGACCCATGGAATGTCTGCATTGTTATAGAATTTGTCTAGGTGCTTCATCAGTAATGCATCATTCTGTTGCTGGATGTCAATAATGCCCACTCCCCCTTGTTCTTTGGATCTACAAGCTTCTTCCCAAGCAACTAGGCATCCGCCTCTCCTTTTCCCCATAGGCAATTCATTCTGAAATGATCAACAGGTTTAACCACCATAGGTGGTAGCTTTAAACTGCACATATAAAAGGTTAGTAAGGCTGAAAAAACAGAGTTTACCAGAATTAACCTTCCATTATAAGAAAGTAACCTGCTGACGCAAGACAGTCTTCTTTCTATTCTACTGATAAGAGGGGAGAAATCCTCAACAGTGGGTCTAGTTGTGCCCAAGGGCAGCCCAAGATAAGTAAAAAGCATGGATCCAATCTGACATCCCAAAATATTTGCTAAAGTTTGTGTTCTTGTGGAGCTGATGTTTATTGGTACCATGCTAGATTTACTGTAATTGACTAGCAGTCCTGAGGAGTCTGAGAAAACCTTTAATAAATCCTTTAGATGTAAGATTGAAGCATCATTTGTAGGTAAGACTAGTAGGGTGTCATCAGCATATTGGACTATTGGATAGTCACCCAAAAAATTATTATCCAAGGGATGATTGATAGCACCATCATGCCAAGCTTTATTTACCATGGTTTGCAGCAGGTCAGCAGCTAGCACAAAGAGTAGGGGTGAGAGGGGGTCTCCTTGTCTGACTCCTCGTAGGCAGTTGAAGTTTTTCCCTGGGATACCATTTGGAATAACTGATGAGCTTCCACTAGAGAGAATGTTAGTAACCCAATTTAGCCATTTGCTGGAGAAACCTTTATGTTTCAGAACTTCTATAATGAATTGATGCACAATTTTGTCAAATGCCTTTTCAAAATCCAATTTGAGAATAATGATCTCCTTATTTGAGTGATGACACATATGCAGAAACTGAAAGGCCCAGGCTAGACAATCCTGAATTGTTCTTCCTTTTATGAATCCATACTGATTCTCATGAATGATTTGTAGAATTACTGACTGTAACCTTACTGACATGATCTTTGTAATGCATTTCATAGAATAGTTGGTCAAAGATATAGGTCTAAAGTCATTTACAGTTTCAGGATTTTCTTTTTTGGGTATCGGGGCTATGTAGGAAGAATTGATACTTCTTAGATTGCAGTTGTTACTGCAGAAATCCTGGAAAAGCCTTCTGACATCATTTTCCATAATATGCCAACATTTTTTAATAAAAAGCCCATTGAAACCATCAGGTCCAGGAGCATGGTGGGCTGGTAGATCTTTAATAACCATTTCAATTTCTGAGTTGCTGAAGTCATCATCCAGGGATGTCAAGTCAGTTGGAACTAAAAGATCTCCAAGATCACAAGCTAGACCATTGTAATTGCATACACCCATTCTATCTTTGAAGGATAGCCATAGGAGATTTGCCTTCTGTTCATGATCAGTGATATGATTGCCCCGGCTGTCTAGGAGTGAAACTATGATGTTCTTTTGTGAGTAATAGTAGCCATGAGGTGAAAAAAGCTTGTGTTCTCATCTCCAAATTTGACGCATCTGATGTTATTTCTTTGTTTCCAATACTTCTTTTTGGATTCTAGAAGGTTGACCAGATGAGATTTTACTAGAGATCTGAAAGCAGATTCTAGTCTAGATAGGGTTCTTTGCTCTTCAAGGCCATCTAGGAGCTGTAAGACCCATTTACTATTATGAATAAGTTTTCCAAGATTAGATAATGATTTACTCCACTTTGCCTTAATCCTGCTCTAACATGTTTCAACTTTATTGACAAAAGTGCTTCACTGCATTGGCATAATGTGGAGAATTATTCCAACATTGCTCAACTTTTTCAAAGAAACCAGGATGGTCTAGCCAGAAGCCCTCAAATCTGAAAATATTGGATTTTGGAATAGAGGATCCAATATGAACCACATAGGGAATGTGATCGAGAGACTGGCTTTGATAGTGGCTGCACCTTTGTAGCAGAAAGGTGGTCACCCATGCTTTGTTGAAGTGAATACCCAATCCAATTTGACAAGTAAAGGATCCCCCTGCATATTACTCCATGTGAATGCTCTCCCACCGAATGGCACTTCAGAAATGTCAAGATCGAGATTAGTTCATTAAACATGTTCATCTCATTGCTATCTCCACCAGGTTTGTTCCTCGTTTTCGGGCATCTAATAAGGTTGAAGTCACCTCCTAGAAGCCAGCCAAAAAACCTGTGGTATCAAAGTTGAGGAACCATGTAATAAAAGCATGCTTGAGACAGGTGGTTTCGCTCACCGCCCCTGGTAGAGATAATCCCTGGACGTTTGGGTCAATTCCCTTGTGAGGCCATACGTGGCGAATCCTAAACACAAAACGCTGATGGTGACTCTACGGTGATTGGTGATTACACCCCGAACCCATAGCGAAATCCAAAAATCCCCCAAAACCCCTTACAAGGGCACCGCTCTTAGCGCGGTCGTTGGTCACCTTTGGCCTAACCCAAGCCATAAGTCGTTCCTCTCCGCCGCTTCGATCCCGCCCTCCGTTGTAGTGGTGAAGATGCAAAACAAGGGTGGTGGTGGATGGGATGATGGTGGCTAAGTGAAGGGTCGAGATGGGGACTAGAGGGGGGGGTGAATAGTCCCTTTTAAAAACTAATCGCACCGGCTAACCGAAACAAAAGCGGATTTAAACTTATCGGTCTAGCCAAGACTTCACCCCTCTAACTAAGACTCTAGATCACCTCACAAAGGATCCTACACAAGAAGAGTGAGGTGACAAGCCTAGCTTGAGCTCCTAATCAATTCTAATGCAAGGTCACACAAACCTAAGCACTAGTACTTCAAGCACGGGTGAGCTCCTACACAATTCTAGTAAGCACAAGCACAAAGCCCCTAAGCTCACTAGATGCACAATGGACAAGGCAACACACGCCTAACCCAAAGGCTCAAATTATCTAGCTACACAAGCTAAGCAAAGTAACTAATCAAGCTACACAAGCTAGATAGTCACAACTACTCTACTCAAGCACAAGCACAATATATATATGAATGTAATAACAAAGCTTGTGATGAAGAGATTGCAAACCACCGCGAAGTGTGGACACAAGATGACACCGGTGATTTTTATCGAGGTCTCGGGAAGCTTGCCAACTTCCCCTACTCCTCATTGTGTCGACCAACACTTTAGTGGTTCCACGAGTTTAACTGCGAATCACCCGGTGATGATTCTCAAGCTTAATGGCCGCTGCCAAATCCCACAGTAGGGAGCTCGATCGAGACACTCACACGGTGTGAGTTCTCTAGCCAATCCCTCGAGGGGTACCGCGTGAACCCACACACAAGTGTGGTAGCTCAATGACACGCTCCACTAGAGTTGCTCTTCACGATCCCCGCGAGGTGAGCACGAACCTCTCACAATCTCTTCTTCGAGCACCGCACAAGCTTCCTTGCGTGCTTCACGAAGTCTCTTGCCACCAAGCCGCCTAGGAGGTGGCAGCCTCCAAGAGAAACAAGCACACCGGCTTGCAACACGATCACCTAGTGCCACGAATGCGATCTCTCAATGCAACGCACTAGAACTCGATCTCTCACTCAATCGGATGAACGATATCAAGCATATGTGAGTGGGAGGGCTCTCAAGCACTCTCAAGCATGGACACAAAGTCCCCAAGGTGCTAAGCCCCAGCCAAGGCTGGCCACACCCTCTATTTATAGCCCCCAAGCCAAAACTAGCCGCTGAGCTCGAAAAACACAGCTGGCGGCGTGACGGACGCGCCGACCGTACTCACCAGCCGAGTCCGGGTCGAGAGTCCGGCCAAGCGTCCGGCCGACGCGATAGGAAAAATTCAGCTGCAGAGCCCTCGCCGGACGCACCGACCGGAGCCTCCGGCCGGCGTCCGGCCGCGCTTTGTGCGTCCGGTCATCACGACGACCCGAAAGCAACGCCCGATCAAACGTCCATAACTCTTTCATCCGAACTCCGTTTTCGATGATCTTGGACTCTATGGAAAGCTTACTCAGAGGGCTACACAACCCACATGGTTACTTGATCCAACTCACAATGGATCAAAGTATTATTCCACTCTAAGAGCAGTCCAAGTGTCCGAGAAACACCGAAACAACTTCTCCTTTGCAAATGTGCCAACACCACCAAGTGTACATCACCATGTGCATGTGTGTTAGCATTTTCACAATCATTTTCAAAGGATTTTCTCTTGCTCTTACCACGCCACTCGATCCTAACACATCGCAAAGTTAGATCGCTCAAGTGGCACTAGATGACCGATATGCAAACAAGTTTGCCCCTCTTGATAGTACGGCCATCTATCCTAAATCCGGTCATAAACTTCTCTAAGCTCCTCATGACCGGTGAAATGAAATGCCCTATAGGTTATACCTTTGCCTTGCGCAATTCCATTTCGCTCCATCTCCAAGTGTCAATGCAACACATGCACCAACACGATCAAGAATGATATGATCCACTTCATATCATCACATGACCTTCTTGGTCCATCGATCTTGACCTCACTTGCTCTTCACCGTTGCGTCGGTCCATCGGCGCCAAGTCCCTCGACTTGCCCTTCACACTTGCAACCGGTCCATCAAGCCAAGCCTTGTCTTGATCTTCACCACCTTGGTCACATGACTCCATGTCATGTCTCATGTGCAATAAGCTCCTTCATTGCATCATCACATGTGAACTAATCTCCTGTGTATATTCTCAATCACACATATTAGTTCACCTAATGTTGACACTCAATTACCAAAAACCACAAGGGACCTTTCACTAAGGACGTGGCATCTATGGTGGGAGGCAAGATCGTGGTGGAGGCGGCAATAACAATAGAGGTGGCGCTGGGAGGGGAAGACCGGATCGATCCCACGACAGAACCCCAGCCAGAGGCAACGTTTGGCAAAGAAAGCAAATGATTGAAGATCTTCGGAACAATCCACAAGATGAGCAAGATAGAGTTTATCAGCAGAATCAAGAAGTGAGCAATGCCAAGTGGGAACCTCAGGCGGAGAAACAAGCTGAAGAAGATGCCTGGACCAGGGGTGCTTCTAGCTTCAACCCTAATCCAGAAGGTTAGGGTCAGATCCCTCAAAAGCAATCTACTGATGTAACTCAAACTACTTCTGCTGCTCAAGGCTATGAGATATGTGGATATCTGAATCATACCACTAGAGATTGTCGTAGGATGTTCTGTGAGATCTGCAATTGCAATACACGTACCACCTACAACTGTATTGCATGTCTACCATGGAATTTTAGGCCTGAGTTATGTGCTGCTCAGGTTGAGGGACAGGGTTGTTTTCTAGAAGGTCAGGGTCAGATCCCAAAATGGCCAAGGAAAGGGCTAGCACTGTTGTGATTACTATCACCAAAGGATATGTAATAGCTAGAGACATTGAAATTATGCTTCTAAATCTATTGGATGCTGATAAATGGAAATGGGTAGCAAAGCAGAGATCTGACAATACCTATGTGCTGAGAATCCCTTACCCTAAAATTATGGTGGAATGGAGTAATATCAAGACAATGGTCATGAAAGATTGTGATGCTTAGATCAGAACTGATCCCTAGTTCTCTATGAGTGGCAGCAAGGATGGTTCAGAGTATCTAATATCCCTGATGACCAAAGGTCCATTATTACTCTGGCTAAAGTTGGAGGTCTGGTGGGAAAGTTAATGAAATAGATGAAAGGTAGATTCAGACTGGATTATGTGAAAATGAAGATATCATGCAGGGATCTCACCAAGGTGCCCAAATCTATTGAAGCATTCTTGGGGGAATGATAGATATGTATTTGGCTTTGAAACAGAGATTCCTGAAGGGTTAAGTGGTGCAGTGGCCAAGAATGCTATCAAAGTTAATGATGACCAACCCCCTGTTAAGAAGTATAGAGCTAAAGATGAAAACAATGGAAAAGAGGCAACATGTAATCAACAAACTCAAAACTCTAGCAAACAAATAATGTCATCTGCACCACCCAAGTTCCAGAGTAGGCAAACTGTTGACTACAGCTCCAAATTCATGGGTGCTGCACAAAAGGCCTTCAAGGTTACTGCAATAGATGAGGAAATTGGAAGGGTTTATACCCTAGATAACATTGAGGAAATAGTCTCTGATAGTGATTCTATTGATAGAGATCTACATAAACTAAAAGAGAGGGGTCAGTCTTCCAAATCAAGGGTGAATGGGACTTGGCAGGTCAAGATACCTGAGATCTTCCCTGAAGCTTATCCCAAGGAAATATCTCCTATCAAGGCAGACCCATCAAAGCTGACCAAGAATGAATCAATTCCACCTCTCAACTCTCCTGAGGTATTTCTCTCTGAGGACAACATAATACATTCTCAAGAGAGCTTGAACATGGATGTAGAAAAGATGCCTACTGAGACTCTACATGCTAAAGTGAATGAGGAAAATACCAATGGAAAGTGGGTAGTAGCTCAAAACCGAATGTGGAAGGTGGAGAGGATAGTGGTGCTCTGATTGGGAGCTCAATTGCTATTGTTCTTAATACAAACCTTGGAGAGATGATAGGTGAGCATCACACTGATCAGCTTAAGAGAAAATCTGAGATTGAAACAAACAAGATGGTGGACTCCATGATGGTCATTCCTATTCAAGACAGGAGGAGGAGTGAGAGGCTTAAGAAGACCTCCACTATGACCACTAATGAGATGAATGAGCTAATGGTTCACAAGAAGAATTTGGAAGGTAACTCAGTGAACCATAATCCCTTTTCTTTATAGTCCATTGATGAATTTAATTCTATTGCAAATGATATATATTGGCAGTGATAGTTTCTCTACTTTTAACCTACTTAAAGACCTTGGAAGTGTTAAAAGTATTGAACATATTTCTGAAATTGTTGAAGAAACTATTGATGAGGAAAACCTTCTTTGTATTGAATGGGATCAAGAGGAGTCATCCGATATAGATAATTTTATTGTGGTACAATCTAGGAAAAAAGATGCATGAAAGAAAGAAAAAAAACATTATTATCTCTCCAAAAATAGGAGAAAGGCTCAGGTTCAGAAATTCCCGACCAACAAAAAATTGGAAGGAAGCCCAATGGAGCTCCTACCGTAAAAGAAGAAAGGAAGTAAAGTTTCTTAATGCAGGGGCCTCAAAAAATGGGGTCGCCACTTTCTTAAAAAACCTTATTTATGTGAAGAACTTTCACTTTATTGGTCTTCAAGAGACTATGCTTAAAGATTGCAAAGAAAAATTAATAAGACAGTTTGATACCAACCAAGATTACCTATGGCTTTATAACTCGCTAAAGGGAAATCGTGGGATCTTAGTTGGCATAAAACTTGATTTGTATGATGTGGCTTTCTTTCAACAGGGTGAGTTTATGATTCAAGTAAATCTTTGGGACAAAATGAATAAAGTTTAATGGAATCGTTAGTAGTTTACTGAGTTTGCACAGAAGAGAATAAACTTGCTTTTCTTTGCTGAATCAATCACCTTTTTTCTCTAGAAACCCTAAACCAATGATTATTGGTGGGGATTTCAATATTATCAGATTTGCCAATGAGAGGAATAGACAACTGGGGTACAAAGATGCTCTAGCTTGTTTAACTCTTTGATTGATTTCTGAGCTTAGAGAACTTGGGATGACCGGGGCTTATATACATGGTCTAACAATCAGGAAATTCTGTGTTAGAAAAATTGGATAGAATCCTTGTATCCAAAGAATGGGAAGACTTATTCCTCCGGCTTGGGTGAAAAAGCTTCCAAGGTAAGTTTCTAATCATAACCCTCTGCTATTATCTTATGGCTACTATCAGAAGAAAAAGAAAATTGATTTTAGATTTGAACTGAGTTGGCTTGCCAACCCTAATTTCTACCCTGCTATTGAAAACATATGGAATAAACAATGTAATGCAAAATCTGCCTTGGATAGAATTCATCAAAAGCTGAAGCTTATTAAGCAATACTTCAAAGGTTGGGGCTTCAACCTGCAAGGTGAATTAAGAAAAAGAACCAAAGAGATTAGTGAACTTCAGGAGTTAGAGTCCATTAAATAGAGTGTCTCGCCTTGATGATCAACAGGCACAAAGGAAAGTCCGCTTTTGAAAGAAAATATGGACCTTTTAAATCAGGAAAAAGTTACTTGTGGCATAATAGGAGTCATGAAAACTGGCTTCTTAAAGGGGATAATAATACCAAATTCTTTCATAGAATTGCAAATGGTAGAAAAAAGGAAAAATACAGTTGTAACATTTGAACATGAAGGGAATGTCATTGAAGGGGATGAAAATTTGTTAAAACATGCCACTAGCTATTACACGGACCTGTTTGGGCCAAGTGAAGAGCATGATATACATATTGATAGTAGTATTTGGGATGCATGCCATAAAGTTTCTGATGAAGAAAATGAGCTATTGTGTGAGCCTTTTAAGGTTGAAGAAGTGAAAAGAGCATTGTTCCAATTGGAGAAAAACAAGGCTGCAGGGCCCCGACAAAATCCCCATTGAATTTTTTCAAGCCTGTTGGGCTATTGTCAAAGAAGATATTATGCATCTCTTTAATGACTTCCATGAAGGAAAAGTTGATATTAGTAGATTAAACTATGAGATTATTACCCTGCTCCCTAAAGTTACCGATGCCTCTAGAATCGCATGAGAGACCTATATGTCTATTGAACTACTTGTACAAGCTTGTTACCAAAGTATTGACCGTAAGAATTGAACAAGTGGCTGATAGTTTAATTCACCATAATCAAACAACATTCATGAAATGGAGAAATATAATGAGTAGTGTTATGGACCTTTGGGTTTGTGTTGGCTCAACCGTGCATTGCTTTTTTTTTTAGATAAAGGATGAAACATCCAAATTCTACGTCCGAAGACGCATAATAGCCCAATTATTACAGAGTTTTTGAAAGTAGAGCAACAATTGCTCGTAGAGAAAGGAGCAACAACCGCCGAGAATCAAAACAAAAAACTAGCATAGTCTATAAAGGTGCTTCCAACCACCGTAACGCTCATAGCGAGACCATCTCAATTTGGGGCAATTATCTCTATGGCCCTCTAAAAGTTTGGTTGGATCTCTATGGTCTTTTTTCAAAGTTATCTCTATGACCCTGAAAAACTTTCGTTACCTCTATGGCCTTCCGTCAACTTTTGACACTTGACGGTGTTAAGTGTTGGGGAAAAGACCACTATACCCCTAGATGGAAAAAAAAAATCTACAAGTTTTTGTTTGTTTCTCTGTATATCTGGACATATATATTGCACACATAAACGTGTATAATCAAGACGACGAACAGTTCGTCTGTACAACTTCTAAGAAGTCTGGAAACAGGACATAAGGTTACTATCGGTATTAATTGTACAGCCCATCATCTTTCTTTCATTTTCCTTCAACATGACAGGTCCTAAAGAATACAGACACCAGACTTGGATTAATTGGCCAGATCACTCTGACCGAGACACATTCTGACTATTCTAAGAGTGAGTAGAAAAAAAAAAAAAGATAATAGCAATCTTCAGTTTCAGTTCAAGCAAAACAAACCATTGTCAATGTGATTAGGATAAACACAGCCAAGATAATAGCAATGAACTATTTCATAATAAACTAACATATAGTTGAAATTCAGCAAACGGCTTGCCACCATGATCTTGGCTTGTACGCATGGCCCACACAATGAGCTTCATTACAAAGTATATAATAGGACCCATAGGAGTACTTCTTTTCCCTAACAAATGAAATTTGTACTTCTTGGCTCTGGCGCATATAAGGGGGATACATGAAAGCATGTCACTTCCATTTCAACCGTTGATCTCTATTTTTGAGTTGGAACAACACTCTCTTTTCCATTGTCAAAAAAAATCATTTAGTTTGAGTTGGAATGGAACCACACTCTCTTCCCTTGATAGAAATTCCCAACAGAAAAGAAACCATCCACTTTTAAAGTCCGTCAGGTACACCCCCAACAGCAAGAAAGAACAGCTTTGCTTTCCCTGTATTAATGGCTATAAAGTTCATTTGTGACTCTCAATAGCAACTCCCCGACAATCATATCATCAAGAATGAAAACTGACATTGCTTCTTCAAGCGTAACCATTTCCCAGGCAGTTCAAGCAGCGCTGCACCCTGACAAAACAGAAAAATATCTGCAAATACTGATCCCTCTCATAATTTTATAATCACAGGAACCTAGCAGCAGCAGCAGAACAGAAAATAGAATAGCCATGAAGGAGATGGCTAACCGGGTGCCATTGCAGGCAGGGCAGAGGCACGGGTTGACCAACACCAGGTCGTGGCGTCCGGTCCACCTTCACCGGGCGGCGGCGGCGGCCTGGCCGGCAGCGGCGGCTTGGCCCTCCATGCGGTAGCGCTGGCGGTGCTTCAAGGGGCTTTTTTTTTCGCGAAAGAAAAGAGGAGGGGGGAGCGACGGGATGGGACGGGGGCGGCTCGGCTCGGGCCTGAGAAGCAGGCAACGCTCTTCAATCAGTCAAGGGTATTTTAGTCATTGTACCTCTCCAACAGTACTAACCCAAACAGAGTTCCCTACCAAATCTAACAGAAGGCCATATAGGTCACCAAAATTTTTCTTAGGGCCATATAGCTAACTTTAAATAAAAAAGGCCATAGAGATCAAATCTAACTTTGAGAGGGCCATATAGATAATTCTCTCTCTCAATTTTGGTGCTCAACGATGATAGTAAATTCTTGTTTAAATCGTCATGCTGCGCTTGTGCCTTAAACGTAGCCAATATGTACCCCGAAAAATAACCTCGAGAATAGAGTTGTATTTAATTCTATTAAAATAGATATCATTGCGGGTATTCCAGATGGCCCAACAAAAGCAAAGAACCCCAACCCAAATCATATCTCTAATCTTAGAATTTTGATTAGAAAGCCAAGAACCAAATAAATGTCTAATAGATCTGGGGTTGAGTTAAGCCTGTAGCAAGATACACCATCCTCCAAACCATTTTAGCATAATGACAATCCAGGAAAAGACGTTGAATTGATTCATTCAGGTTATAGTCAACACATTTCGACTGCCATTCCAGCTTTTCCTAGCAAGATTGTCTTTAGTTAAGATCACCTCTCTTTGTAAAAAACCAGAGGAAAATCTTAATTTTTAGAGGAATCTTAATCTTCCGCATTTTCTTATGTCCGAAAGGTTGATTTGAATTTATCGAAAGGATGATATACATCGAAAGTGAACCGTAAACATCCTCGATTTGGTTAGGTTCCATCCAATGAATCTGACCCATCAACTAAGTTAAAAGGTGCTATCTGTGCTACAAGATTAGACCAGTCTCTCAATCTAGGTCCGAAAGCAACGCCCTCCTAAATGAGATATTAAGAAGTCGTGATGTCAAAACTTTGGGCACCGTTGCATGTGGGTCTCTCACTATAGTATATAGAGACGTATACCTATCTTTGAAAGACATGTCTCCTACCCAAGTGTCCTCCCAAAAACGCGTGGCACATCCATCTTTGATAGAAAAAGTGCCATTAGTTAAGACTTCATCTTTAATTTTCATAAGACCCCTCCAAAAGTGAGAATCATATGGTTTAGCCTTAACCTCGCGATAAGGACTTAGATCTCAAGTACTTGTTTCTTAGCAAATCTTGCCACATACCATTAGTATTAAGCATGTTAACAATCCATTTTGCTAGAAGACATTTATTTTGTAGTTGAAGGTTTAGAATTCCTAGGCCACCTTGATCTTTAGGTCAGCATAGGATGTCCCATTTAGCAAGCGATATTTATGTTTTTCGTATGATCCTTGCCAAAAGAATCTTGATCCGAAATGGTCAAGATTTTTCAAAACTCCTTTCGAAATTTCGAAAAAAGGACATCATAAACATGGGTAGGCTGCTAAGTATCAATTCAGAGGACCAAACGGCCTCCATAAGACAGTACCTAGCTTTCCAAAAAAGAGAGTTTCTTCTCAAATCTTTCTTCTACTTTATACCACTCCGAATTGAGTAGCTTTACGTGGGTGCATAGGTATACCCGTGATATCGAAAGGGGTACTCTCCCCGCATTACATCCAAAGAGAGTGGTATATTCATTCTCCACCTGTTTGGCCGCACCATAGCAGAAGATTTCACTTTTGTGGAAATTTATTTTTAAGCCTGACAATTGCTCAAAAGCGCATAGCAAAAGTTTCATATTTTTGCTTGTTCGAGATCATGATCAAGGAAGATGATGGTGTCATCTGCGTATTGGAGAATAGATAATCCATCCTCAACTAAATGAGGAATAACACCACTTATTTGTTCATCAGACTTTGCGCTTTTAATAATGAGAGCTAGCATATCAGCCACGATGTTAAATAAGATTGGAGACAATGGATCTCCTTGGCATAAACCTCTTTTAGTTTGAAAGTAGGGGCTAATATCGTCATTAATTTTAATCCCTACACTACCTCATGTGACCATTTCCTCAACCCATCTACACCATGTAGGAGAAAATCCCTTCATGCGTAGAGTTTGTTGAAGAAAGGACCATTTAACTTTGTCATAAGCCTTTTCGAAGTCAATTTTGAAGACCACCCGTCTCTTTTTTTGGTATGACCACACCTTCCATTATATTTCGGCCTTGCATAAAGGCCATTTGGGTCGGACTGACCACAGTCTGAGCTACTTTATTCAGCCTATTTGTGCCAACTTTAGTGAAGATTTTAAAGCTGACATTAAGAACACAAATAGGTCTATAATGCTGTATTTTTGTAGCTTCTGCACTTTTTGGGATGAGGGTGATTATCCCAAAATTTAGGCTATAAAGATTTAAATTCTCTTTGTGGAAGTCCTAAAAAAGAGCCATGAGGTCATCTTTAATTATTGACCAAAAGACTTGGTAAAATTCAAAGCAGGAAACCATCCGTCCGGGTGCTTTATTATGTTCCATTCAAAAAACCACCTCCCCCCCTCGGCTTCGCCGTAAATTCAGCCACAAGCACATCATTTTCCTCCCCGTGACACCCGAGGAATATCATGGGTTAAATTTTCAATGAGAGAAACGTGTGTTTCCTCCGGTGATCCGAAAAGACCCTTATAATATTGGGTGATGTGCATTTTTAATTGGTCATCCCCAACTGAACGCCATTTTCATTCTCTAGTTGGTAGATGTGTTGCTTTCTATGTTTACCGTTGGCTACCATATGGAAGAATTTAGTATTATCATCTCCCTCTAGTAGTCTTAACTTTAGCTCTTTCATACCATTTTAGTTCTTCTTCTCTCAAAAGAATAACTAACCTCTCTTTTAGGAATTGTTTTAAATTAATCTCCTGATCAGAGAGGGGCATATTTTTCTGCTTTTTATCCAGGCTACCTAAAAGAGACAAAGAACTTCAACAACTTTTTTTTCTTTTCTGTAAGTTCCCGAGATATGTTGGGCCCCACCCACGAAGATGTTGTCTTAGCCTACGGATTTTATTCTGCCATCTCTCAAGAGAGCTACCCCCGAGGTTACATTTTGTCAAATATTTGCAACCATATCATAGAAACCGTCACGAATAAGCCAACCCCTTTCAAATTTAAAGGGTCTCTGGTTATTCTGATGGGTGGAGGAGCCCGTACTAAGGACAAGGGGAGTACGTATGATCCGAAATATTCCTATCTCTAGCCTCAACCACCGATAAGGGAAATCTGTCCTCCCATTCTGTAGTAACTAGGACTCTATCGAGCTTCAAAGACAGGTCATGGCCCGGACCAGCCCCAAGTATATTGGCGGCCTGGACATAACAATCTCCTTGAGATCCGTGGATTCGATAACACAATTAAAACAGATTAGGCCATTTGAAGTCAAACACTCCAAAGCTCTTATCCCGAGGATGCCTCATGATATTAAAATCTCCACCAATAATATAAGGTATATATTCTTGTGAATAGGCACCGCCAATTCTCGCTAAAAAGGCTTGTTTATGTTCTTATTGCGCCGTCCATAGACCACAAATAGCGCAAATTTGAAGCCATCACTTTTACAACGTAGAGTGAATTTCACATAGAAATCCCCTTCTACAATGGCCCCAATATCATAGATAAGAAGATCAACCCCAAGGAGAATCCCCGGATCTTCGGTGTGGTGCCATACTTTGCCGAATAAAAATCCCTACAAGCACATAGAGTTTTTAAAACATTTTCTAGGAAGGAATCTCTACCTGTCTCGGAGAGAGCGATGAAATTAATTTGCTTTTCCTTAACAAGTTCCGCCAAATATCTGTGTTTAGCCAAGTCTGCAAGACCTCTGCTATTCCAGAATATCCCCTTCATCTTACAACTTTAGAAGGGGTTTTTGGCTTTTTAGCAAGTTTACCAGTTTTGGTATATTTGGTTTTACTTGCTTTTTTCTTTCTATGAACTGGAGAAAGATCTAGTATTTGATCTGACACCATGTCCTGCAAGTTCTCATTTAAATAACCATCCCCGATGGCTGAGAATTGCATCAAGCTGAGCTTCTCTCTCATCATCACTCTCTTCTAAAGAAATAGAAGTTTTCTTAAGTTGCTTTTTTTGATTAGCTGAAACTACTAATCTATCAATTTCTAAATTTTTAATAGCAATAGTTGTAGCTAGTACAGAAGAAGTATCACAACCTAAGTTGATGCCTACCCTATTCATGTTTGAAGAAATACGGGAATCTGAAAAGGTAGTGAAAGATTTACCTGTCTCCAGATTCTTTTTTGCAGCCATTCGCGCTGTCTTCTCCAAGGTGTGGTCATCAGTCTGAGCCAGTGTGCGAGAGCTTCTCCGAAGCTTGAACTCCTGCGCCGTCGAGGGAACCTGCGGGTGAGCAGCCACTGGAGGTTGCTGCACAGCTGCCGCACCAGCAGCCTGCATAGCAGAAATAGCCCGAGGCAGCTCAACTGCAGGGAGTATACCATCGCCGTGCTGGTCGGCTGTTTCCTCCTGCAAAGGGGAGTCGAGTGCTTCTTTAATTGTCGGTGTTGACGACGCAACACTCAGGGAGTCAGGGAGAGTCATTGGTGGTGAAGAAACTCTCCCCGTCTCCAGTATAGAAGCCAACAGCGAGGTTAATTCCCGCCATTGACGTGACTCCCGTGGTCATGGGGGCCAGCTGCGCTGGCGGGTGCCCCGCCGCCGGCGGTGTCGGTAGAGTCCACGGCTTGTAGAGGTGCCAGCGGCGACACCACTGACCTCGTAGAAGTGGGGAGCAGCGCCTCGAGGGCGCCTCGCTGTCCAGCGGTGTCGTCGGGTCGCCCTCGGCAAGTAGGGGTGCGGTACCACCTCCCTCCTTTGAAGGAGGAGGTGCGGCAGCAAAGGGTGTCCCCCCTTCCTCGACGAGTAGGGGTGTACAGGAGGTAGTCGGCGATGTCGGGTAGAAGAGCAGCGACAGTCCACCCACCGTAGAAAGAGTGGGCAGCATATGTGATTCGCCTGTCACCTGTTCAAACTCATCATCAAAAACAAAAGGATGAGGCAGGATAGGAGGAGCAAGCATGGCATTGTAAGTTGCTCTCTCCTCTCCAAATAAGTGCAGAGTAACAATTCTTGTCATCATCCCACTCATTCTCCAACATGACTTTAAGACTAATTTCCTCGAAGAGCTGCTCACAGGCCATATCCAGTACTTCTTCAACTCCATAGAAGTTACAGAAGACAAGATTCTAAAAATTAATGACCAACTAAAAAAGAAATAAAGTTTAGAAAAGTGTCATGTGAGGTGTAGATATGTAATTCTTATATTTCTAGTTCAGGAATGAGAAAATATAACCCCCTGATATGCCAACTTATCAAGAAAGTTGAATAGTTCACTTTCTTAACTAGGAAACATCAAGTTTATCACAAGTGTGCATCTTTTGATGACGCTTTCACATGATTTTTTCACTGCTTACTCATGAACAGGAGAAATTTATTCTCTTAAATCCTTAGACATCACTACCACTTGTTGGACGACTCCTTCAGTCTCTAAACCTGTCATCTCTATTAATCATCTGAGTCTGTGTACACCACCACTGGGCTCCTCACTTCGTGCTCATTATCAGACCAGACAACGGTGGCCGAGATGACCTGGCCAGCCACGGGCACCACACCAGACACTGTCACAGTGAACGAGGCCTTCGGTGTCTGCGCGTTCAACTCCAGCCTGCTCGGCACAACGGCAACCACCAGGTTATCCGCTGGATTGGTGAAAATTACCTTCATGTCATACACGGCGGCCACCCATGAAGCTCCGACGTTGGTGACGATCCATGGGAAGACCAAGGTGAAGTTCTTCCCAGGCTCCACTCGCGCAGCCATGCTCGGATAGTTGAGGTCACCAGCGGAGGTGGCCGCTGTCGACGTGGAGCCATTGGAGCAGGCTGTGGTGTTGGAGCCGATGATGACCGCGAGCTGCGTGGCGTTGTACCCCTGCTTGCACAGCATGGCGATGTAGTCGTCTTCTGATGCGTCATACACAAGCCCCGGATTGCGTGCCTTGGTTGGGTTGAGCTGCCCGGCGCCGTACTTGAGGTCGTTTGTTCCGGCATTGCCAGGAGTGTTCATCGGAGTGGCTGTGGTGATGAGAGCAGACATGATCATCGCCGTAGACCAGTCACGGTGGACGGACTTGACATAGGCTGCGGCGCCGCTTGCGTGTGGGCACGCCATGGATGTCCCAGTGTTAATAGTGTAGTGGACCCTCCTTTGATCGTTGGGATCATCTGACGGCGTTGACAGCGGTAACCAAGCGGCTATGATGTCCACTCCCGGTGCAGATAGATCAGGCTGTAGATGGATCATAGATACCACATAGTCATCTCGTGTAAGAAAATAGACATTATAAACAGATCAAGACTGCGGGGTGTATACATATTGAAAAAATCATTAATGTAGTTACTCTAGAAGATCTCTAGAACATTATGAGGAGATGGAATGACCTTGAGGATCTCAGGAGTGATCAGATTTGGGCCAGGAGAAGAGAACGAGGCTGCAATCGGAGCTAGTGCGTTCACCGTCGTTTCGGTTCTTTTTATGGTACCCACAGGATTGCTGAAAATCAGGGCAAAGAATTAATAAGGTCAATGTGCCATGTGTGAGAACTACTATCAGCATTCAGTTCATGGTCTGTGTTTTTTTTAACGGTAATAAAATTTTATTGGTGGTCACCGATAAAAGTGAAATTTCAGAAATTTCGGTGGTCACTGTAGCATTTCTTTTTTTAAAAATAATTTATTTTGCGCTAAAAAAATAATGGCATATCGGGTATTTGTTTTTCGTTTTGGCACCCACCGATAAGAGCGAAATTTTGGAAATTTTGGTGAAATTTCGCCGAAATTGTTTTCCAAATGAACTTACCTCGTGCTGTTGGCATAGGCCATGATTTCATCGAACTGGCTCTCAGATACCACAAGTGCCGGTAATGGATAGATAAAAGCAGCATCTGTTGCTATGCCAGCAGCGATGATTCCTGCTGCGCCAGCCAAGAGTGGACCTGCAGATATATTCGTCCGAAAGCCATCCTCCACCGGGCAGAGTATGATCTTCCCTTTGTATGAATCTCCGACGAGATAATCTGGATCACAAGAACTGCAGTTCGAAAGAAACAAAACCGTGAGTGCTAGAAAACTTAACAAGGGTGTTTATATAGAGATTTTTCTTGGATTCCCTGAACTTCTTGAGAATCTATTGGCATGATACATTTTATCTCTTAATTCAAATATGCGCAAAGCTTTTGCATGATTGAGAAAAAAAAAGTAATTATACCCGTTGATGGGGATTGAGAGTGTCACATTGTTAATAGGAGGAAAGGTGTTTACGGACGATCCCTGGGTGAAAGTATAGCACAATGCATACAAGTGTTAGTATAGTAGAAGAAGAGCCATGCAATCGAATGTTATCAATCAGAGACGACGTTTCCGAGGGCTGACCACTATGGTCTTGCCGTTCCCGAGCACCACTCCGTCTTCGAACTGGCGGTCGATGCTGCTGGCAGCCACGGACAGCATCCACGGCGCGACATTGCAGACGCGGCCGCCGCTGAGCCCGGAGTTACCGCTATTGCGGACGTGACCACGCCGCGTCTCATGCCGTGGAAGGAGCCGATGGCCTGCGGGCTGTTGAAGTATTCGCGAGGGAACCTGGTCCCGATGGAGAAGGAGATGACGTCGACGCCGTCGGCGATGGCGTCGTCGAACGCCGCCAGGATGTCCTCGTCGTCACAGTACCCACCGTCCCAGCACACCTTGTAGATGGCGAGCCTAGCACCCGGCACGGCCCCGCGCGCCACGCCGGCGGCCAGCCCGCCGAAGCTGACGTTGCCCACCACCCGGCCGGCCGCCGTCGACGCCGTGTGGCTCCCATGGCCCATGTCGTCTAGAGGTGACAGGCCAGTGGTCACCCCATTTTGATATGATCGAGCGCCAATAACTTTACTGCACGCCGTCAGATGTGTGTTCCATCAGTAGGTGTGCATCATATATGGTTTTGTCTGCTAATATAAAGAAAATGTCATCTTCGATTCCATACTTGTTGCAGGTGAAGTTTTGACAGGCGCCCTTCCACCTGCTTGGCGGCGGGCCAAAGCCTTCGTCGGAGAAGGACGGCGAGTCCAGCCATATGCCGGTGTCGAGCATGCCGATGATGACGTCGTCCTCCAAGGCCATCTCTTCTTGCGGTGGCTGAGGCAAGCCCAAGAAGTCCCACGATCTTGTGGTTTGGACCTCCTGGGTTTTGCTTGGGAAGACTGACACGACTCCCTCCATGTCTGAATTGTAAAGCCAACAAGTCAAGAATTGAGTAATTGAGAGATCCTGCATAAGCATAGTCCATCGGGTGCTTGTTCAAGGTCTTCCAACATGCCAACAAGTCCAAAATTTTCACTATGGGACCCAATTCTTTAAGGGACTACTCCACACTGTGGACGGCCTTAGAGATGGTGGCCCTACATAAGTGCACCACTGTTGGTGGACCCTGTGTGAGCGCTGTGGCCGCTAGTGAAGCCCTGACAAAGCACCACAATCAGTGGACCCCTATATATGTGAGTGCCACCATCTGTGGAGCCGTACCGAAATACTAGTCCTACATGGATGATCGGTGCTACCACCAGTGTGTGTGACAGAGGAGGGAGGTTCGGATACCGTGTGTGTGTGAAACAGAGAGAAAAAGAACTTAAGGGGCCAAGTAGATTTAGCCCAATTTATAGAGCCTGTCCTATTTCTAGGTCGGCTTTTGCAAA
The DNA here is from genome assembly GCA_015847255.1 of Hyparrhenia diplandra. Lineage (NCBI taxonomy): Eukaryota > Viridiplantae > Streptophyta > Magnoliopsida > Poales > Poaceae > Hyparrhenia > Hyparrhenia diplandra. The sequence goes on along the minus strand of JADLZK010008129.1, from coordinate 326,919 downwards.
TGCCTCTTTTTTTTATAGGCAGGCCACCACTAAAGACTTGCAAGTCTATAAAATTGATTTTATGAGACGGTCAATTTTTAGCTGGTCTCCTAAAATAAAATGATCTCCTCCGAAAGTGATCACATACTTCAGGTGATGGGACCATGGGTGAAACTAACATGTCTCCTAAAATCAATTTTGTAGCAATGTGTTGTTCCCATTGAGCTGGGTGCGAAACTTTGTTGTACCCTGCCCTCTCCAGCCAGCAATCTCAACTGCCACAGATGGAGCACCTCCACATCGTCACTGCCATTGTCATAAGTTCATGAGGAAGACAGTCACTGAGATAGAGTGGTGCAAGAAGGGAGTAGATAGATTCATGTGAACATGTGTATTAGCATCAAAAAGTGCTCTAGCGGCTCGCGCCAGGTGATGCTGTGCTCTCTCCACGGGCGGATCTAGAATTTTCGTTCATTGTTGTCACTAACTATAATCTCGTCAAACCTTTATGATATTCTGCCATAATACGTTGGTATTATAATGGTATATGTACAAAGTCACTGATGTCAGGTGACATGAATGCATGGTTATACTGTGGATCCACCCTCTCCCTATCTCTCTTATGTGGCTTTGCTGACCGTTGTGGGTGCCCTTTAGTTTGAGGTATAGTAGGAATCGACATGCTTGTTGCTTCATGCATATAGGGTTTGTGTGGTGACACATATCATGCTGAAGGGTCTGTTAAAATAGTTTGTAATTAGTGGTGGGTTCGACTCTGTAAAACAAACCACTCGTCTGTCCTATGGCCAAAGCACAGGTCAACAAGACGGGCCGGTGCACACAGGGTAGCCCTGTCTTGTGACACACATGTGTTCAGGGTTTTCTCGGTATGTGAACAATGTCCGGGGGTGGTCTTACCCTCGGTAAGTTGAGTTTTTCTTTTGTGTTTGAAAGAAAAAAATATATGAGTGAACAGGGGAGATGTCCACCACAGAGGGCAAAAGATTTGGATCCATACCAACTAGTTTATTTGCCTGTTGTTCAGTTAGCCTGGCTGCAAAGCCATTTAAGCTTCTCTTGTAACTACGGATGATCTTATCTGAAGCATAGCTGCAAAACAACGCCCCAAACGCCACAACAAAGTCTAGCATAATCTCTTCTGGAATACCATATATGTTAGGACGTTATGAGTCTTAGGACCAATTAAAAATCGAATATATTATTGAACCTGCCGTCGTCGAGGACCTGGTTCAGCAGGTCGTGATGAGCAGCTTCTATGGTAGATAAGCCTGCTTCATCAGGCTCCGACGACGTATCCGATTCCGTGCTGGGCAGGTGCCCCAGGTACACGATGTAGTTCTGCACATCTCACAAGCAATTCAAATACAATCACTGAATTGAATCACATGCATGGTAAATCGAAGAGTAGTCAAGCATGCTCGCAGAACGATGATCTGTCTGACCTGCTCTCCATTGTTGCCACTGCTGCTGATGATGGAGTCAGAGGCGCACACGCTCTCAGTGAGGAGAGCGAGGAGAAGAAGACAAATGCTGAGGCCACGCATTTTGGGGTCGTCTAGCTCGTCGTACACATACGTGATGGAAGAATCTTGGGTGGTTCAGGGGCTTCAGCCCCTTCAGTTTCCTCAAAAAAAATCTTGGGTTGTTGTTGTTTATTAGCTTCAGCACAATAAACTCCGGCAGTACGATATGTGTAGTATATATACAAATATACTTGCACAGCTTGCAGGGAGCGTTGCTTGCTCCGTAGCTTTGTGTTTGTTCTGTTGTGTGTAGTCTACTAGATCACATATGCAGGAACAACGAAGCTGACCTGAGCTCCTCGGTAGAGACTCCCTATCTCAGATTCTGAGAACATATGATCGGAGGTAGCTAGGGGGTTAAACTATTTCCATTTTGTCCCCTATCATATCCACAACGACGCTTGTACTGTTTCCTACCACGGCTACGAAACCAACAAATATCGGGTGTGTTTAGAAGCCAAAATTTTGGTTAAAATTTCCTGTAGCGCATCACATCGTACACTGTAGCATATTTCGTTTGTTAGTGGTAAATATTATCCTATTATGGCGTAACTAGGCTCAAAAGAATCGTCTCGCAATGTACATCTAAACTGTGCAATTAGTTTTTTTATTTACCTAAATTTTATAGTGGCCGGCAAGCGTTTTCGGGTGCATTGAATGTTTCGATGTGATAGGATGTGATAGGAATGCAGGAAATTTTGGAGGAAATTTGGGCTTCTAAACACACCCAAAGACGGGCAGAAATGTTTAACTGAGGCGGACACTTCTGTTGCGTCTGTCAGTTCACCCTGTGTAAATCACGGACAACAGATACTGGCCACAGTGCCCGCCTCACCTCCCCAGAAAAAAAAAAATCTGCTTATCGTATCCATGTTTTGAATCACTGTTTTATGCATTGTGGAACTGGATTGGACTGCATGTCAATCAGCAAAGGTCACTTGTATCAGTACATTGAAAGCTTCAGATGTCAATTGCAGGTCCCTTTTCTACATGGAGATTATCATTCTAATGAGCTGGACAATTTGGCAAATGAGAAATGGCTTCATCTTTAATCACATGTACCTCCTTCTCTCCACGAGGCGAAAAGGAATTTTAAGACAGAATTTACGCTGCTTCCGTATCATGCAAAAAGAAGCAACTGTCCAGAAATTGATCAATGGTTAAACAATCCTGTTTAATCTTTATAGTAGGACTAATTTTTTCACCTCCTTTTTTGTGTCTTGAATCTTTTCCTTCCCCTGCTGCTGTTTTGCACTGTACTTTGTTTACTCTTTATTCAATAATTACTAGTAAGGGTGCGCCCCTCCTGTATAACATTAAAAAGAATGCAATCACAATATATGAGATGCAAGAGTGTCATATGCATGCTCGTAGATGGATGATCTGTCTGACCTGCTCTCGGTTACTGCCACTGCCGCTGATGATGGATCCAGAGGCACTCAAGCTCACAGTAAAGAGAGTAAGGAGAAGAAGATAAATGCTGAGACGGCGCATTGGGTCGATCGTCTCGTCATACGCGCGTCGTGATGGAAGAAGCTGCTCGGGCTGTTCTTGTTCAGCTTCAGCACATGAACTCCAATTCGAAGAAGCTGCTCCGTAGCTTTGTATTTGTTCTGTCGTGTAGATCACAAACTGTAGGAACATGGTAGATGATGTGCCGTGTCCTAGAGATCGGTGTGCCTACTTCATGACACTCCGATATATATATGTATCTCATCTCATTTTCTTAGAACATATGTTCGGAGCTATTTAGGGGTAGGGGGGTTAAAGTAGGATTTAACTGGAAGCTCTTTCCATTCGGTTCCTATCACGTACCCTACTTTCCTAGCAATAAGTGACGCTTTTGTTGTTTCCTATACTGTCCATCAAAACACATAACACATATCACAGACTGTTTTTGACTACAGACGTCTGTGATAACCACTTACACAGACGCATGTTTTTTTCAAACCTAATAAGGTCCTATTAGAGTCCCTAATGAACAGACACGCCTGTAATGATCATGAACACACGTCTGTAATGACCCTAAACACGCATCTGTAATGACCCTGAATGCGCGTCTGTAATTAATGACCCTGAACACGCGTCTGTAATGTAACTTTTTTTACATAGTGAGCTACTGTAATATAATTGAAAATGTGCTAGTGGATGCTGAGATGGATTGTTTGCATGTCAAAATAAATTTGTTATAGTGGGATTTAGAATTATAAGGAACATATGGAATAAAGGATATATGCATGTCTTCGTAGGTTTAGTGAACAATAGGTATGTTGACATAGACAAATAAATACGTGTTATTGGATAATGTGGTTTGGGGACATGGATATCTTGCATGAATATATAAGTTTAATATTTGTATGTGCTAGTGGGTTGTTGACGTAGGTTGCTTACATAGCGAGGATTTTGAAGTTATATGATATATAGAATAGGGTATAGAATCATTCTCTCTTGCCGCAATGACTTTTTTTATGTATTAGTCTGCTCTCTAGGTGATTCCTCTCTTCTCTGTTTCTAGTTAGCAGCTAGCTAACTCAATTGTATTTTTGGACCTTTTTTTTTACAAACTGCAAACTTTATATATTAAACAACCAAGGTACAGAAAGGTCCTCAAAGAAGACCTTATTACAGCATTGTCCAATGACCAGATAAGCATAACATAAATGTCAAAGGCACTGACAATGACGGACACGCCGGCGGGGGGCCGTAGGGGCGCCAAAGGCACATACACCGATGGAAGGACCGTGCAGAGCACGGTTGAAGATGGGTCGACAAAGCCGATGAAAAGGAGCATTCCAAACGACCGAAGGGTATGTAGAAAGCCGTCGTCGGAGGTAGAAGATGGTGCTCAACGTCGAAACCCTGGGGATGGCAATGTCGTTTGGCCAGCACCAGATGACAATCTGCTTTGAAGTAGCTTGGATCTGCAGTAACCTTGACTTAGCAGGAGCTTCTTGAAGCACACACGTCTTCACTGGGGAGATGAGAAGGAAAACGCGGAGCTGAGCATGTGTAACACGTAGCAAATGCAGGCCCCACAGTACTGTTTGCGGGTCCCACCATGTGCTGCACAGGAACCACAGCGGCAGCGGCGAGGATGCCTTGCTCCTTGGAGATGGCGGCGAGTTGGCGGTGGCGACGGCGCAGTATGAGGTGATGCGGGCGGAGGTGGGATCCCGAGCTTGGGCGGCGCGGCATACCTTATCTTCATGGCGTATTTCGGAGTAGGGCTCGGGAACGGCGGCGTCGGAGAAGAGCTCGGGGATGGGGATGTCAAACTCTGACGACGAAGCCGGGGCAACGGCAGAAGTACTATATCCAGCAAGCTTAACAGTTTTCTTTTTTAAAAAAAGATATAGAATAGAGTAGAATATATATAGATATTTTAAACTAGCTTGTACCAAGAAAAGCGACCAAGAATACATTCAGTTCGTAGAGTGGATCCAGTTCCAATAACAACAGTCTAGACAAAAAGTTTATTACATGGGTATGCATTTTGTTTTCTTGGTAACAACAAATTTAACACAAGCGGATGCACCATTTGTGAAGTCGAGGAACTTACAGCAAGTTTATTTTATTCCTCGTCTGACATAAGGGCAATCCATTTCTATAAAAAAGGGAACGTTTTATTCTTAAACCCTTGCACAACTTGCAAATGTTGGATATATGGAAGAAGGTAGCTAGTTCAATTCCCAGCTGTCTAAACCCCATTTCTCCCGGGTTTCATTGCATACACCACCACTGGGCTCCTCACCTCACGCTTGTTGTTGTACCACACGACGGCACCCGAGAGCACCATGCCCTCCTCCAGCGCCACGCCGGACGCCGTCACGGTGAATGAGACCTTCTGCTTCTGCGTGCTGAACTCTAGCCTCGTGGGAGAAAACATCAACCTTGAGGTCATCAATAGGAAAGAGGACCTTCAAGTCATACACGGTGTTTGCTGCCCCTACGTTGGTAACAGTCCGCGGGAAGCTCACAGTGAAGTTCTTGCCCGGCTCCACACGTGCCGCCATGGTCGGGTAGTTGAGGTCACTGCCAGTGCTGGACATCATCATGCCATTGGCGCAAAGAGTCGTGTTGGTGCCGGTGACGAGCGCGAGCTGCGTACCATTGTAGCCCTGCGCGCACAACATAGACACGTAGTCGCTCTCCGATGCGTCATAGACAAGGCCGGGGTCACGTGCATTTACTGGGTTGAGCTGCCCAGCGCCGTGCTTGAGCGCATTGCTGCTGGAGTTGACCGGTGTGTTCATCGGAGTGGCTGCATATATGAACATCACATGCACATTGCGACATTGCAAGTTGTTTAATTAGAGAACTGAACAGATTAACGAACACTACAGTCTCTTCAGGTTTACAAATAAAGAAAACTGGAAGTGTGGATAGGCGAAGTAGCTAGTGCTGATTCTGTGTACATGAGAGAGGATCATTCATGGATAATATAAGGTTTGTTGTACCGTACCAGTGGTGATGAGAGCTGACATGATCATGGCTGGTGACCAGTCATGGTGGAAAGACTTGACGTAGGCGGCAGCCCCACTCGCGTGTGCGCACGCCGTGGATGTGCCCGACATGATGTTGTACTGAACCTTCCTCTTATCGATGGGAATGCTCGTAGGTGAGATTGTTGGTGACCATGATGCTATGATGTCAATCCCCGGCGCAGAGAGATCCGGCTGTATTCGAACGTACATAGTAGAAATTTGTTTCATTGACACTAGTCTATTAACAGCCTTACAAAAAGACACTAGTCAATTAACCCGTGCACTCGCATGGGCTAGAATTTTAGTAGATACATGTATTAATTACCTAATTTTCACTAATAATGAATCATTTTTATTAAATTGTATGTTTTTCTGTTTGTTTATTTTCTGGGATAATAGATACCTGTATCAATGTCCAATTATCATAAACTTATTAATAACTATTTTAATGGGTTGATTTATACTCTTTTCATTGGTATTCACATTGTTTCTTTGTGTGCCACCTTTGTAATTTTAAGAGAATTTTTACTATGCTTGGGAGGAACTGCGGGTTCCTCCAGTTAATCTGTTTTTGACCGGTTCCTTCCCTTAATTACAAATCAAAGGGTAGTTTAGTACTTCTAGTACGTGCGCCGCCACCAACGACATTCCGATGATAGAGCAGAGCACGGAGGGCGAGAAGCCGAGAAGTCGCCGACGAGGCAGCGGGTCGGGGACCCGGCGATGACTGCCACCGCAGCGTGGGGCGCCGCGTGGCGCGGAGGATAGGCACGCCGCCGACCGCGCGTCCCCCGGCGGCGATGGCGAAGCGTGGCGAGGGCGGACGGCGTCGAAAGCTCGGAGACGGACCGCGGCCGTGGCGGAGAAGACGCGAGATGGAGATAAGGAGGAAGTGCGCCACATCCTCCGTCGCCGCGCGCTCCGCCACGGACGAGGACGAGGAGCCGGCCGCCGCCGGCGGGCGCCGCTGGCGAAGCGAAGTCTGCCTCTCCGCCGCGGGCGGCGAGTCCGCCTTGTTCTCGAGTTCAATCCACGAGCCGAGGAGGAAACATGGCTTTCCTGCTGTACGCGTGCGCCACGCTCATGTCCATCACGGCGACGCCATACAGGGCAGACGTAGCCGACGGGCGGCTGTCGGGTCGTACACCTGTTCGTAGAGGAACACCTGTGCCCGTGCCCGTCGCCAACGCTGAGGCACATGAACGATCGACTGAGAGGACCATGGACATCTCAATGATTCCTTGCATCGTCTCGACGTGCGGCAACAGGCTCACGGACCCCACGAAGCATGGTCATGGAGATGGCGATCGTGCTCGGGCTGAATAGCCCCACACCGACGTTGGTCATCGAGAAGTTGAAGTAGAACCTGAAACGAACATTCATCGATCGAGGTTAAGATTTACGAGCCCCATGCCGGCGCTCACGCTTGGATCGGGCGGGCATCCACGCCGCCGCTGTGGGCGCGAGCCGCGCTGTCGCTCCGCTGGCTGGGGCACGGGCACGAGCACGAGCAGCAGGCCTTCGCCGACCGGGACGAAGCGGGAGGCGTGACCCTCTGCCGCCACGATTCCGCCGCCGGTCGCGGGTGCGTGGGTGGCGTCTCTGTCGCGGGGAGAGAGACCAGGAGGTGAAACGTTGAAACTACACGTAAAAGTACTGATATACCCTTTAAAATCAGTTCCGCTTCTCTAGTTCCACTGCACAACTTAGTTCCTCTCGTCTGGTTCCTCCTATTTTTAGACCGTCAGATCAAAGCAAATGAATGGCTCACTTTATTTCCAAGCGTGGTAAAACATCTCTAATTTTAAATATATAATAAGTTAAAACCTTTTTATTGACTACGGTGGCCTTCAGGATCCCAGGTGTACGTAAGCATTATCTTGCTTGTATGTAAGCATTAGCATGCACCTTCAAGATCCCAGGTGTGATCATGTTGGGGCCTGGTGGAGAGAAGGAGGCGGCTACTGGCGCTAGAGGATTGGCCATCACCTCGGTGCGCTCGATGGTACCCACAGGATTACTGTAAAGGACACCCAGGGTATTATGATATATTGTAGAGAACTAAGAACGTATAAAAATAAGGTCAGTGTGAGCTTAATTACCTAGTGCTGTTGACATACGCCATGATTTGATCGAATTGGTCCTGAGATACGGCGAGACCAGGGACAGGGAGAGCGAAGGCGTCGTCAGTTCCACTGTCGACTGTAACCATACCTACTGCACCTGCCAAGAGAGCACCTACACCCAGGTCTGGACCATGGTTAATTGCCGGGCAAAGGACGATCTTGCTTCTGTATCCGGCGAGGTTATCTCGGCCACGGTACCTATATTACAGCAGGGAAACCATGACTTCAGGCATAATTAGTCCATGAACCCGTGCTACTAGACTGCAGGCTAGTAATTTTGAGACATTGTTACTATCTTACCCGTTAGCAGGGAATGCAAGCGTGGCATTTGTGACCGTTGGGAAAGTGTTAATGGAGGCTCCCTGCAAGAGAAGAACACAGTTGTCATATAACTGGTATATATTGATTTCCGTGAGAGAGGAAAAGTTATTCGAGCATAGAACATAGTGGACTTCAGGTAAATTCATCTCTGACCACTATGGTCTCTCCATTCCCAAGAACAATCCTATCGACAAACTGACGGTCAATGCTGCTCGCCGCCACAGATAGCATCCACGGCGCGACGTTGGTAACGCGGCCTTCAGGATCGAGTCCTACATCCCCGGCCCCCGTGGACGTAAGCACCCCATGCCTCATGGCGTGGAAGGAGCCGATGGCTATCACGTCACTGAAGTACTCAAATGGGAGGAGGAGGCCCCCAATGGAGATGGAGATCACATCCACACCATCGGCGATGGCGTCGTCGAACCCTGCGAGGACGTCGGCGTCGTCGCAGTCCTGCCCCTGGCACACCTTGTAGATGGCGAGCCTGGCACCGGGCACCGCACCTCGAGCTATGCCGGCGGCCAAGCCGTAGAAGCTGACGTTGGCCACCTCACGCCCTGCCACGACGGATGCCGTGTGGCTGCCGTGGCCATCAATCTCCAGTGGCGACTTGCCAATGCTGCTGGATCCACCGACGTAGGCACGTGCTCCGATGATTTTACTGCATGTCACACCGTAGTCAAACCATGAGTTTGTGTGGTTCTATTGATAAACTTGTTAACATATTATCGTTTTACATTAGTATGTCAAAGGTTGTAGTGCATGTTTTTATTTCTATTTCAGTTTCATACCTCTCGAATTCCACATGTAATCTCTCTATATATCCTCAATTGATTAATGAAAATTGAGTTGAATATTCATGAAAATTGAGTTGAATATTCCACCAGTATGGTATCATACCCAAAGGGACGAGACCGGGGCTTGCCTATGTCTGTCATCCCCAAAAACAGGGGGGGAGCACCTGACGGCTGACGCCAACGCGACAGATTATTGGGCCCTCACTGGTGCTTTACAGTACCTTACCTTTACACGTCCGGATATCACTTATGCCATGCAGCGGATTTGTCTATATATGCACACGATCCTCCTAATCCTCCTAAGCCTCATCTTGCCATGATTAAGTGTGCCCTTCGCTACATCAAGGGGACTCTTGACTATAGTCTCAGATACTATGGTCTTCTACTTAATCCTGTTGCATACTCTAATGCTGACTAGGCGGGTTGCCCTGATACTCATGCTCCACCTCTATATATGTTGTATATTACGGGGACAATTTGATTTCATGGTCCACGAAGCACCAACAAACAATTTCTCGGTCTAGTGCTGAGGCCGAATATCGAGCTGTTGTTTCATCCAAGACAAGGTTGCCACACGGAAATTCGTGTTCTTCATGTTCCATCCACTTCCTACATCTCTTTTACCAATTTCATTCCAGTTTGAATTTCTCCACTCCAAGCGTTGTCAGGATTCAATTGAGGGGGTTTAGCATATTAGGGTTTTACATTAGCAAGTCAAAGGTTGTAGTGCTTTTATTTCTATTTTAGCTTCATATATAAGCCTCTCCAAATCCCAATGTAATCTCTACATATATCCTCAATTGATTAATGGAAAGTGAGTTGAATTATTCCCCAATAAGGCTTTTACTAGAATGAGAAAAATAACTAACAAATAATGGAAATCTCAAACAACTAAGAACTTGAGCTAGCTAGAAATTAAAAAGAAAGTGTCTTTTTCGTACTTGTTGCACGTAAAGTTGTGGCATGTACCCTTCCACTTGCTTGGCGGTGGGCCAAAGCCTTCGTCCGGAGAAGGATGGTGAATCGGGCCATAAACCGGAGTCGAGCATGCCGGCGATGATGTCTCCCCTCCAGTTGTAGTTGTTCAATGGGCGTTTGAGGGAAGCCCAAGAAGTCTTAGGATCTTGTGGTCAGAAGCTTGAGGGTCCTACTTGGGAAGATGGAGACAACACCATTCATACCTAGCGGTAACAAGGAAATTTGTATAAGATATAGTGCTATTCTTGCTTGTTTTACAATTTATACCATAGATATCAATTTGAAGTTCATATACTTTGGGTTCATCCAGCTATTCATCTTGTGACATAGGTCTCAAACCTCAATAATATAATGCACAATCACTATAGAAAATGATTGACAAGAAGAGCATGTTAATTGCACAAACCAGATAGTTTATGTGCCTCCTCTTTGCTTAGCTTGGCGGCGAAACCATTTAAGCTTCTCTTGTAACTATGGAGGATCCTGTCCGAAGCATAGCTAGAAAAAGACAATATGGTTTGTATATATATCAAAGTTTTAAATTTCCGGCTAAGACATTAGCTTTTTATGTCTCAAAACATGCTATATAGCCAGCTATATCAGGCTGTAGAGGCAGCCAAGAGCTAACTTATACATGAAAAACCTTATCTAAATCCTTCTCAACAGTTATAGCCGGAGATAGCGCAGGCTATACCGGAGATTTAAAACATGAATATATATGGTGAAGCCTGTTTTTCCATTTATCTTTCAACTCGAGCATGTGACAAATGATGCCGCGAATCAAATGGCACGACAAGGTCACATTTATAGCACGCAGTCGCCTGTCGTCGTTATATATGAGATGTCGTATAGTGATATATATATATAGGAGTATGTCGGGTCGATGGAAATAGGATTAGACCTGCCGTCTTCCAGGACCTGGTTCAGCAGATCGTGATGAGCAGCTTGTACAGCAGTAAAACCTTGGGGCTCATCGGAAGGATCAGCGCTAGGTAGGTGCCCCAGGTACACGATATAGACCTGCAAATGACAAACAATGCGATCATACATATATGCATGATAGATGCATGCATGCTCGCACAGATCATAGCAGTGACCTTGCTGTTGTCGCCGCCGGATTCAGCCGAGATCAGGTTCGCGGTGAAGAGTGTGACGAGGAGACAAACACTGAGACAACGCATATTGGGCAGTGACATTGTACGTGGCCGAAGAAGCCTGGGGCCATTCAGCGAATAAACGCACAAACTCTGACTGTGTATGCATATAGTTTGAGACAGCTCCGTATATATATAATATGTACTGTACATACTTGCAGAGCTTCGTTGGTTGCTCCGTCGCTTTCTGTTCGTTCTCTGTTCATGACCTGAGCAGTGTGCTGAGACGTGCGTATGCGCAGGCGCAGGGAGCAGTGAAACAGTGACGACTGATGAAGAAACTAGCTAGGCTTCGGCCTTTGGAAGCTAAATTTATTTGGTTACCATCATTAATTTCGGGGGTACCCGGTGTTTAGTTGGTGAAATATTTTGGGTTTGGGTACTGTAGCACTTTTCGTTTGTATTTGGTAATTATTGTCCTACCATAGACTAACTAGGTTCAAAAAATTCGTCTCGTACTTTTCAGCCAAACTATATAATTAGTTTTTTTATTTATCTACATTTAATGCTTCATGCATGTGTTAAAAGTTTTGATGTGATAGGAAATTGTAGCACTTTTGGGTTGGTGGAGGGGATTGGAAATGTTGTTTACTTAAAGAAATATAAGTGTTCTATTCTCTTCCAAACTATATAAGGGATAATTTGATTAAGAGTGAAATGTGCTATGGGTTCTTGAACTTTTCCCCACCACTCATCTGAGTCCATGAACTTTTATTTTGCTCATCTGGGTCTACGAACTTTTTTCGGCCCCACCGCTCATCTGGGTCCAAAACCGTCGCCTCATGCGGTTTTGGGCGGCGGGTTTGCTACGGTAATAACGGTTTTTTCTTTTTTCGTTTTTTAATTTCTGCTGAATATTTGAAAATCATAGTAAATTATAGAAGAATCAAAAATAGAAAAATCCATTTTTGTTGAACTCCCCATGAGTAGATCTATACAGCGAAAATATACTATGCTTTAGTACAAAGTTTTTGAAACCGGTCATCCTACCCTCTGAACTTTTTAAAACTGTTCATTTGAAAGCACCAGCGGCTGGGTGCCCACCCGCTTCTCTGGAGGTTGGGGCATCACCGGCGGTCACTCCTTCCCCGGTTGCATCCCATGGGATTGGGCACAAGGAGATGGCCCAGGGACAGTGGTTGAGCTTCCCATCTTGGCCACACACCCGGAGGACGAGGGCCAGGAAGCATAGGATACTGAGGGATGCATCGAGATAGAGGACACTAGTGCTTGTGACTCCTTATGTGAGATGATGTTCATGAATCTTCTTGAACCGCTGCTACAAAGGTCGGCCTCAACTCTAGTTGTTGAGAAGCAGGCCAACACATCGAGGACTAGGGGGCGTAGAAGGACTCTAGATCCCATCCACTCCAGCCTATGTCACGCTGCTCGTCCTTCATTCGTGTCGATGGCATAGCGCGCTCAACTCAAGCTTATGCGCGAGCTGGACTTCATCAATGCTGGGTGGCGCCAGATGCGGCAGTCATAGAGTACATTGACAGTTTTGGATAGGACCTCCCTGAGAAGGTGATCAATGCACTAGACTGTGGCGAATCTTGACGACATGGAGCTTTGCAAGACCCTAGCTGCAACTGCAGCGGAATTAGGGACTAACAAGACCCTAGTAGATGCACATTGGTCGTTTTTAGAATGAGAGTAGTCCGTTTAATCCTCCTTGCCTAGCTTGATAGTCCGACTAACATGATAAGTTGTTTTGTGCGCTTTGCGCCTATAATCTTCTACTCTCCTTATTAATATATGCAGACTTATTCTGGAGCATTTAAAAATGATTTCACATGTTGATTTATTTGTTGCTAGATGAAACAAGGAAGAGTTTTATTCTAAATCCATTGCACAGATGACAAGCCTTCGGTGGCAGCTCCTTCACTGTCTAAACCTCATTTCTCAAGGAAGCTAGGAGTCATCCAATGTTGTGTAGACCACCACGGGGCTCCTCACCTCATGCTCTTTGTTGTACCACACGTCGGTTGTACCACACGTCGGCAGCCGACGTGTGGTACAACAGCGAGCATGAGGTGAGGAGCCTGGCGGCGGTATACACAATGTCGGAAGACTGCCAGCAAAATTGGATTTAGACAGTGAAGGAGCTTCCATCGAAGGCTTGTGATCTGTGCAATGATTTCATTACAAAACTCTTCCTTGTTTTAGTAGAGAGTCGAGAAATGTAGATGAGAAATTGAAGGGTCAAAATATAACACTGGTGACTTTATTTATTGCTTGAAGAAACTAGGAAGGTTTGTTCTGACACCATTGCATAAATCACAAGCCATGGATGGCAGCTGCCTTCATTTTTCGCCTAATCAAACCCCATTTTCCTGGGAGTCGTCGTCCGTTATTGCGTATACCACTATGGGGCTCCTCACCTCATGCTCGTTGTTGTACCACACAACGGCGGCCGAATGGACCATGCCCTCCTCCATTGCCGCGACGGACACCGTCCACGGTGAATGAGACCTTCTGGCCCTGCGTGCTGAACTCTAGCCTGCTCGGCGACACATCAACAGTGAGGTAATTGCCAGCCTCAATAGCTAAAATGACTTTCTCGTCGTATCACGGAGCTTGCAGCCCCCACGTTGGTAGCAGTTCGATGGAAGACCACGGTGAAGTTCTTTCCTGGCTCCGCACGGGCCGCCATGGTCGGGTAGTTGAGGTCGCTGGGTGTACTTGACGTCGAGCCATTATTGTTGGCGCAGACCGTGGTGTTGGAGCCGGTGATGAGCGCGAGCAGTTGGTCGGTGTAATTCTGCGCACACAGCATAGCCACATAGTCACCCTCGGATGCATCATACACGAGGCCCGGGTCCTGTGCCTTCATCGGGTTGAGCTGCCCGGCACCGTAGTTGAGTGCGGTCTTGTTGGAGTTGCCCGGTGTGTTCATTGGAGTGGCTGCATAAAAGATGAGCACCACGCATTGTCATATGATGATATTGCAAGTTATTGTCCGAGATGAGCAAATTAAATTACTGGAAATGATACCAAACTCCATCAGAGATGGAATCGATCTATGAAATGGTGGTTTTACACATGGTCATCGTACCAGTGGTGATGAGTGCCGACATGATCATTGCGGTGACCAGTCACGGTGGAGCGACTTGACGTGGGCGGCAGCTCGGCTCGCGTCGGGCACGCCATGGATGTGCGGAGATGATGTTGTACTGAACCTTCCTCGTGTCGTTAGGATTGCCCGAGGGTGATGACAGCTTCGTCCATGAGGCAATAATGTCGACCCCGGCGCAGATAGATCAGGCTGCATGCATTGGAACGTCGTAGAGATAACTTTTAAGGGGTGACATTTCCAAGAAATGATGGAAACTGAACATTATCGATCAGGCACCTTCAAGATCGAAGGGGTGATCAAGTTGGGTCCTGGAGAAGAGAAGGAGGCCGGCACTGGAGCTTGTAGATTGGCCGTAGTCTCAGTACGGTCTATGGTACCCACAGGATTACTGCAGAACAGACCCGAATTATTTTCAGACAACTGAACACGAACTGGGATATATATAGTGTACTTCATCTGGTAAGCTAGGGTCATTGATCAGCTCACCTAGTGCTGTTCACATACGCCATGATTTGGTCGAACTTGTCCTGAGGTACCGTGAGACCGGGGAGAGGCAGAGTGAAAGCAATATCGGGCGCGCGGCTGGCTATGACGACACCTGCTGCACCGGCCAAAAGAGCACCATCTGCTGAGCTGCCATTCGGACGGGGCTTCTGGTGTGGGCAGAGGACGATCTTGCCTATGTAAGGACCTCCAACGAGGTCCTCTGGAGCACAGGATCTACATTTATTGTAGCAAAAAAAAAAAAAAAAAAACTTAAAACACTAGCTAGGCGATGCTTTGCTGGCAACATATTTCGAATGCTTCATTTTTCTTTTGGTTATATGTTAGCTTTGTGTAGGTATTTAACTGATTGGTATAAATTTCGAAAAAAATTCTGTCTTTCAAAACGCTTGCATCCCTGCCCGTTGAATATACATCACCATTCACTCACACACACTTCATCGTCTTACCCGTTGAAGGGAAATGCAAGTGTGGCATTTGTTACAGTTGCAAAGGTGTTGACGGAGGCTCCCTGGGACAGAAGAAAACAGTTATAATGGTGGACATGATTTCTGAAAAAAAAATATACAAAGGTCATAGTATAAAAAGTTAGGGTTCGGCGCTGACCACTATGGTATCGCCGTTCCCAAGAACAATCCTGTCGATGAATTGACGGTCAATGCTGCTCGCTGCCACAGACAACATCCATGGCGCGACGTTGCCAACTTTGCCGCCATCCAGCGCCCGAGTTCCCGGCCGCTGCGGACGTGAGCACCCCACGTCTCATGGCGTGGAAGGAGCCGATGGCCTGTGCGTCGTTGAAGTAATTAGAAGGCAACTTGCCGCCCGATGGAGAAGGAGATCACGCCGGCGCCGTCGGCGATGGCGTCGTCGAACCCTGCGAGGATAGCGGCGCTGCTGCAGCCCTCTTCCTCGCAGACCTTGTAGATGGCGAGCCTAGCGCCCGGCACTGCGCCTCGAGCTGTGCCAGCAGCCAAGCCGTCAAAGCTAACGTTGGCGACCACTCGCCCTGCCACGGTGGATGCCGTGTGGCTGCCATGGCCCACAACATCTTGTGGCGACGAGTCATTAGTGTAGGCGCGAGCTCCGATTATTTTGCTGCACATCACGCCGTGTAGTTTATTACAGCGAGTCCATGTCATTTTTACATATGATGGAAGATCGTTTAGTTGCACATGAGATGTGTATTTTGTGGTTGGCCCCGATAAGCAAAGCCTACGTCGTCTAGGAATTGCCATTAAAAATAAACTTTTCTATTTGGTCAATTAAAGTTTGGGTCCATTTAGCTTCGGTGACCAGGAGGACACATAAGTGCAATATATGCCACGTGAGAAGGCTTCTCCCTATCAGGCTCACGGGTAAGAACTCAAGATATAGCCCACCCTAAACTAGAAGAAGCTTTGGCTACACAAAAATCTACTTGCCCCAGGAACCGGGCAATATAATGATATTTTTGCCAATTTTATTTGGATGCCCATTTTAACGTTTTTGGGTGGACGATACAAAGCTTGGTGACTGTACACGGTTGCTCCTGAATATACACTGCAGCTGCTGTTGTTTATATACATAAAATTTCAGTAGGGGCTTACACCCCTCCTCTTTCATCAAAAAAAAAAAAACTGCAGCTTAGGTTTATAGAAATTCATACAATAGTCATAAAGTTGCTACATGCATGTATTGTTTATTGTGGGCCGGCTTAGGGATCCTAAATAGTGTGTATCAAATAACAAATTTCAACTAGCTAGACAATAAAATAAAAAGGATATTTTTTCTTACTTGTTGCACGTGAAGTTTTGGCATGTGCCCTTCCATCTGCTCGGTGGTGAGCCAAAGCCTTCATCAGAGAAGGATGGTGAGTCAGGCCATATACCGGTGTCGAGCATACCGATGATAATATCTCCTTCCAGTGGTAGCTCTTCAAATGGTGTTTGAGGGAATCCCAAGAAGTCCCAGGACCTTGTGGTCAAAGGCTTAAGGATCTTACTTGGGAAGACTGATACCACGCCATCCATGCCTAAAAAAGTAAGGAAAGCTGTTCAAGATAGAGCTAGATTCATGCGTGCTTTACGGTTCCTACCTTTATGTAAATTTAAACTAGTAATTTTTGTGTTCATCCAACTATCCCTTCGTACAATTTGAAACTAAGGGAGTAGGACTGAAATCTCAATGCAAAATCACAAAAGAAAAGGATTGAAAAGAGAAGTTAATTATGGCAAACCAGAAAGTTTATTGGCCTCTTCTTCGCTTAGCTTCGCAGCGAAGCCATTTAAGCTTCTCTTGTAACTATGGAGGATCCTGTCTGAAGCAGAGCTGCAAAAAAGACAATTAAAAAGTATGTAGGTTTGCACTCCTACTTTTTTCTAAGATAAAAAAAAATGAGAATGCAATAAAACATCAACAAATATACTATTACTATTTTTGAAATGACACATAGTAAACTTGCTTAGAAAGGAAAATAAAAGTACATGCATGCATCATACAGATGCATGTTTTTCCTTGGAAACAAAGGCGTGGATTGCTATAAAAACTTTGCACCTCCTATCAGACAAATTACTATAGATACCTGTACACAGCTGCGTAAGGACTATGTGACATCTACTAGCCTACAAAAAATGCCCTGCAGTTGGCCGCTAACTGGACACTGAAATGGAGTATATCGAAAATTTGTTTTGGCACGGCCACGAAAAACAAATGGGGTGCTACTCTGGTGAAAACTGAAAAGAGAATTTCGGACCTGCCGTCGTCGAGGACCTCGTTAAGCAGGCTGTGATGAGCAAACTCTACAGCAGAGAAACCTTCAGGCTCTGATGCATCCGTGCTGGGCAGGTGCCCCAGGTACACGATGTAGACCTGCTTATGATCACACCATCAAAGAGATGTGATAAAAAATTGCGTAGTTGTTTGTAGATCCTGAATAAAAATCATACATGTTGAATTGCTGATATAGATCGATGATGATCATCTCCATCTGTCTAACCTTGCGTCCATCCCGATGGATTCAGAGGCGCTCAGGCTCGCGGCGAAGACTGTGACGATGAGAAGCAGCGGCAGTGTTCTGGGACAACCCATGGTATCCTACACGGTGTTGGAAGCTTGGTGCAGAGGTGCTCCAGCCACGAACAACACTCGCGTGGACGGTATCTATCGTCGATACATATCTAGTCTAGTCTCATGTCTTATGGGTGTGTATATATAGAACTTTGTTACGTTGCTATCTATGCTTGACACAGGAACCACCACTGGATTTTTGTTAGACTCTGATCGAAAAATTGAGTTGTTTGGTATCAACTTTGCCCTGATGGGCGCGGAAAATGGAGGGATTGACTCGCGCCGCCCGGCGGGCCTTCTAGGAGATCGCACGGTTGTGCCACTGGTTGCCTTCGTGCCATGGTCTTGTTGCTGCCAGCTCGAACTCAGCTTTGGACCGACCGCCTACCCTGGCCAGCAGGCGGTCGCCATCGCGTCGCCTGCTCGACCCGTGCTATTTTAGAAGTTTGTTTTGTAAAAAAAAAAAAGGATTTGTTAAATTTTAGGTGCCTGAATTTTAGTTTTCTTGCAGGCGACAGAATTTTATTTTGTTGCAATTTCTATAGATATAATCTGCATTTTCTTTGTTGCCAGAATTTAAAAAGCCTGTTAGACAAAGCCACAAACATGACAAAATCTTCTATGTTTTGCCACAAAGTAAATTTAACAATTTACAGTTATCTCTATATAAAGACAAAGATAAAAAAAAGATTGGTATATTATGACACAAAGACATAACAAACCACAAATGTTAACAATTTGCTTGTTAGCTGAAATCATTTAAAATTTATGCACCTGAAAAACAGAAGCATGACATAAAAAAGTTGCATGTATATATCAGTCACTTCATGGAATTTAGACGTAAGTGTATATATCAGACAGTGTCGCCGTCGATAGGACGGGAGCAGCATTACGTGCACCAGCTTTAGCAGCTAGCGCGCATTGCTTGCTCCGTTAGACTTGTGCAGGAAACAACGCAGGGGCTTGGCGCGTATCCTACGTCCTGGCATCCTGCCCAGGATGAAATATCTCGGGCTCCTTAATTGTACCGGGATGCCTGAGGCGTATCATATATATATATATTGTGTTTTCTCAGAAGCTGTTTCGAGAACGCCGCCGGGCCTCTCCTTAATCGCCGGCGCAATGCATTCCTGGCAGAGACTGCGCGAACGTAGCTGCATCTCTTGAATCGACAACTTTGTCACGTCCTCAAAGCATCAAACAGTAGAATTAAGTGTAAGATTTATCTACCAGTTGGCCCTTGACTCGCGCCCTGATCACGGGTTCATCCCAAGACGAGGTAGGTGGGCCCCGTTGTATAAAGAGGAGGTGGGGACACGATCAGAACATGAGGTTCACTGCTATAACCGCCATCCCACCGTCCTAACCCTAGACCGATCGAGAGGGAACAGGCTGACAGCGACGGGAAGCTCCATCAGCATCTGACATCGTCCCGGTGCCTCATCGCCTTTGCTCAACCTCTTGAGTTCATGTTGTTATCATAAAGGAAAAGGATTACCCCACATATCTACACCTAGTGTCGATCCAAAGTCTAGCTAGCAATGGTATCAAGAGCCCGATTGTACTAGCGACTAGATCCGATCGGGTTCAAAAGAACCTAGAAAGAGGTGATTCGATTTCAAATCGGATGTAACCCTAACCCTAGCTCGAGATGACAGATGGGGGCTTACCTCCTAGAGTCGCTGCCCGACGACTCCCCGTCGGCGCACGGGCCACCACCGTTGTGCTTGCAAGGACACTACGTTGTTTGCTAGCCCGTGCTTGGGAAGAACACAAAAACCAAACCGCCGGGGCGAGGTCTCACCGCCACCAAATGGGCACTAACACGGATCTGCTCGATGGTGCCGCACATGGCTTTGGTCACCGCCTTCCGGGCCCCCGCTCTAGCGCCTTTGGGCCCCGCCCAAAAGAGAGAAAAAAGTGGGGGACGCGGGGGTGGGGGGCAGGGGTGGGGGTTTGAGAAAAAAAGGAAGGAGGAGGGGGTAAGATGTGTGCGTCTCCCGACAAGGCCACGACCTCACCGCTCCACAGTTGCTGAGCTGCCACTTTCGGTGGAGTGAGAAGGGTGGGGAGAGAAATGGGAGTTAGGGTTTCGTGAAATGACCGATAGAGGTTTTGCTCACCGATACGGGCGGACAACCGCCTCTGGCGCTGAACGGCAAATATCTATCGACCCGCCTTATGGCCCAAGCGGGATTCCGATTTCCGACCTAGGCCCCGATTATGGCCTGGGCGGGGTGAGGTGTGCGTGGCGCGCGACCGGTCATGGGCCGCTCTTTTCTCGATGGCCACGACCGCCGACGCTAAGCAAGATGGGCTTTCGGGCCAAATGATAGTACAAGAAAAGAATATGATTTTCATTATTTCTTTTTCAGAAGCATATAATATGGCGGATTTTTCAAAGAGTATATGAGTTAAAGGAAGTGCTTCTGAACAAGAATAATGTATTTTATTTTAAAGTTTCTGGTGCTAAGATAATGAATTTATTCTCCTATTATTTTGAACAAATGTGATATTTAATTGGAGAAAAAGAGGGTAAAGACAATTTTACAATGATTATGATATTGTTATTTTCTAACCAACGTTTATAATAGCAATGTTCTAATTTTAACCAAAAATATGTATGATTTCTATTTACGCCCCAATGCTGATATAGACTTAATGTAAAACTATAAAAGTAATTGTATGTTTCATTATGTACTGATGTTGTACTGAGCCATCAAAGTATTCCAAAGCTTGAGAATAGAAGTTTAAGAATGAGAGAAATAGCAAAGTTATTCATGGTTTTTTGGCTGCAATGATTTTGATTGTCCTCTAATTAAATTTGAACCAACAAAGATAATTTAGTTTTTAGGAGTAAGTTATATGTTTTAATGATAATTGAGTTTTCCATATATTAATTCCATTTCGCCTAACACCGATGTACAATTAATGTAGAAAGAATGTTGTTCTATTCTATTTCTGCCCAAACGGTGATATAGAATAGAACTAAAAGATTTCAAAGTTTAATGCGCATGTTTTAACCTGGACCAACGTAGGGTTATTTTCATAGTCACTTTTGTTAATTTCTATTGAATATTTTCGGACAAAGATCTCCATGTTTTTATTTTTGAAGGAAGTAAGAAAATGAGTTGGGTACATGCGACTCAGAATATGATGAGTGATGATAAAGAAGGCTATTGCATAAGGGATTGTGATCTCTTTAAAGAATGGCTTGAAAGAAAAGAATTCTTGGATTTTAATTCAAGAAAAGATGACGAATGAATCGAGCACCAATGACGTCAAACTCGATATGGATGTCTAGTTTAAGAAATATTCTTTTGTGTACTCTCTATGAAGAATTATGTATTTCATTCTAAGTTATTATGATAAGAGTTGTAAAAATTACATTCTTGTTTAATTTAACCAACGTTGGATTAAGCATGTGTGTTACAAAATATTCATATTCATTTTTGAATTTGATAATAGAATATGTTCCAATTTGGGCAATTATGTCCCTTCAAGGTTATTATTCCCCATTGAGGGAGTACAATGGTCATAATAGTTGTACCCTAAGCAAAGAAATAGCTAAACTATTCCTACACATTTTGAGAATAAACCCAAATGAGAAAGTTTGAAGATATACTATGTTTTTCGGATGATGAAGTAATCTGGGTGAGCATGGTTTGTAGAGATCAAAGATTTGAAATACCATGTTGATGTTGTATGATTCATACAACACCTGTTGCAAGATACTATAGAATCAATTGCTTCTTGGCAAAGAGCAACAACTGTCCCATATGAAAGAAGTGCCAGTAGCTAAGGACCTTGAAGGTCTCAAAGAATAAGAAAATCAGTTTCTTTGATGATTATAATGTCTATGTAAGATGAAATGAATTTGATGAATACCAATGATGTTTGGGGATTGGAAGAAAGTCCCAATTGAGCCAAAAACAGTTGGCTATTATGGGTCCACTAAATCAAATGTGACTCCAAAGGGAATATAGAAATGATAAAGCGTCAAAAAGGATTTAAATAAAGAGAAGGAATAGATTACAATAAATATGCAAGGATTACGTAGAATCATAATGACATAAATGGCACATTACGTAACTACATCAAAAAATGTAAAGATGGCATTCCTTAATAGAAATGTGTGAAAAGTTTACATGGCACAACCCAAAGGTTTTGTGATGAGAGGAAAAGAACATAAGAGATGTCACATGGGTTTAAAAGAGAACGAGAAGGACAATAGTGTTGTATAAAGTTCAAAAATGGAAAATTCATTTTCCTAATCCCGTAAGTGGATGACATCTGCTACAAGTGGTGATGTTTATCTACCACTAGAGAAGAAAAGTTCTTGTCCTTAAGTTTCAATAAGTATGATCTCGGTGAAGTGACATTCCGGAATTGGAACACCGAGATAAAAGAAAAGGGAATTAGAACTAGGGCAAATGTATGCGAGAAAACCTATGTCGGCTTCCATGGTCATGGGTAATAGGTTTTGGGGAACCGTAATCTTGTAAAACCAATATGAGATAGATTAAATGAAATTTTTTCCATATGATTTAACTATTGAAAGTAATATGTGCGCACCAATACGATTACTCTAACATATCCGGGACAATTTGGTAGAAGTCCACCCGGATATAGGTCATTGGAATGGAGCGAGAGAATGTATTTTAGTTTTTCAAAGTATTATAAGCCTCAGATTGAAAGAAACAAAAAGTACTCTCATATAGTTGTGGGTACAAAATGTTAAGCTTCGGTGAGGTGTGAAGTGAAATCCACACTAGACACTAACACTCATAGTTGTAGTTTATTGTGGACAAGCTCCAATGAAATAGTTGTTGTGTCATTAATGATGCATACCCATGGTAAAGATTGTTATGAGGCTTTAGACACAGGCAAAGGTAGTTCGAAGAACTTATACCCGAGTTGATAATGGTTGACAATATCAATAATCATTTAAATAGTTTGCTCCTATGACAACAGGTCAAGTGTGCTACCAATCACATTGACATTAAATGGTGTGTTGTAAAGGAGAAAATCTGGGATTATACTGATAGTATTTAAAATATAAATGACAAGCAACTCGCTTGCAGATCAGTTTACCAAAGGCTTACTATTGGCGTCGTTATCGACCATTTTATACCGCCAATTTTTGTCCAAATCCGGAGAAGCAAGCATACTTATGACAAATATACATATGCTATGACCTAGTTTCACTTGTTTCTCGAGAAAACATGTTTTGCGGGACAAACATCGGAAACAAATGGAAATGCATGAAATAAAGAAGAAAGCGCAAAGCGTAACACATATTCTAGAAATGCGCAATCAAGGGAAATAGAGAAAGCCCACTTCAAATAACAAGTGGACCAAAGCACCCAGTGATTAATGATCCGGGCCGGCCTACAAGCCCACCGGAAGAAGGAGGTGGCGAGCGGGGCCAGGCCCACCGGCCGGACTAGTGGGTCCTGTCCGGACCGGAATCCCCGCCAAATTGAACCGCCCTTCTTCGGCGGTATCATTAATGCGAGAGAGAGGCGGTTCCCGGGGTGCTTCCTTATTTACTTGCAATGAAACTGACCTCAACTAGTACAAATAGATGGGGAGGGCTCTCACCTCAACACACACCACACAAGAGCTCTCTCTCCCTCCACACTTGTATCTTTACTTTTTGGTTAGTATTAGGAGTTTGGCAAGATGTAATACAAAATCAAGATCAACTATGGAGGTACTTGGTATGATCCATTTATTGTTCTTCATATCATGTTCTTCATCTTGTTCTTGTTCGTATTGTAGCATATGAACTAGTATATAGTTCTCATGTTATGATCTTGTCATATAGAACTTTATGCTTAATGTATTATACATACATGTTTAGACCAAATCCAAGTTGAGATGTAGAGTTCTACTTTGATTTAGTCTTGGTCGTTGTTGGTTTGCGGGATTGTCGTTCGGCCCCTCGTGGAGGATGCTCTAGTAGAAGGACCCCGGGGACGGGTAAGCCTTGTTACACGCTAGAGTAGTAGTCGATAGCTTGGACGTGGTGTCTAGGCTAGAGGCTACCTTTGTTTGCATCGTTCTCGTACGGCTGAAGTGGTAGGCGGCAGGTGGTGATAGCCCTGTCCGTCCCTTGTAATCCCCCACATCCGGGTTTGGAGTAGAGCTATAAGCGGGAGGTACACGGAAGACCGTATAAGCCGGTGCCCGAAGTAAGTCAACAATGACCATGGCTATCTTGACTTAGAATCTCTAATGGTACAAGCATGTAGTATACTTTCTCTCTAACATAGCTATTCAGGATATGCCTTGCTCCAGTTTAGGGTTTTCTTTATCCTTGAGATTGCTCGAATGTGTGTGTCAAGTTATCCCTTACCTACCGTACTTAACTCCTGTTATGAACTTTGGTCTATTGCATAGTCATGTTATTGTGTCCATGTTCATACTAGAGACTTATACACCATGCCTTCCCTGTGGAAATACGATACCCTGAATACTTCCGGGTGAAAGCTACAATGGCATTTCCGTGCAGCTGTTCACCGACTCCATGCGAGGCTTAACCCTACAATGAGTCCCTTCTTCCAATGTCCTCCTTTTCTCATTGTTCTTATTGAGTTCATGTTGTTATCATCAAGGAAAAGGATTACCCCATAGATCAACACCTAGTGTGGATCCAAAGTCTAACATTAAGAAATAGCACTTTTAAAGAATGAGTTGGTGTGGGGCCACAATAATGCCGACTAGACCTTTTGGTAGCCGCTTGAGTCGTGGCCGCGAGGTGACCAAAGGCATCTAGGATGACAGTAGTATAACTCAGCCCACACTGGGAGAATTGAACACAAAATGGTTGGATTTGTGTGTAATGAGCAGTTTTTGAACGAAAAGGCTTTGATTAATTTTGGTATTTCACCGTCGACATCGTTAGAGGATGGTTTTGGGAAAGTCAATAAGGAATGCTCAAGGTTCACAAAAGCCCTTTCTATGGTAGCATGGATAGGATCTGGCTGGCCACTGGACCAGGTGAATATTCCATGCATTAGATTTCCACCACTAGAACCATCTGTCTCATTAAACAATACTATTTTCGCGACGAGGAGGCACAAAACAATTTTAGCTTTGTGAGCAGTGATCTTGCCTCAATTTGGTTTCGGGCAAACCATCAATGATGTTGATGCCTCAACCGCTTAACGAACAATCTTACTTTAATCTAACTAGATCGCCTAGACCACGAGTATTCCACAAACAAAATAGGCAAAATGAGGCATCACTCTCTAGCTAGTAGTGATGGCAGCCCGCTAGGGCAACCTAAAAGGCTTCACCACATCTACCTCCCCCACCTCGCTCATGTCCTGGCTCGTTTCCCTTCCATAGATCTATCTTCTCCTAGAGTTTGATGGTCGGTGGCATGCTAAAAAGTTTAGTGAGGCACCAGATCTGTGTTGTCCAGACCCGGATCCGGTGACTTTGCCTTCTATCTCCCATGGTGGACAACGCGGGTACACTAAGGCGTGGAGAGCAGAGCACCTAGTTTACCATGGTATGCAGCCACAAGGCAAGGCATCTGCTTCCACCCGTTCTATTGGGTTCACCAAGGTGGGGCGGGTGACAAGCGTCGGAGCAGCCCATGGGGTTTGTTCCAATCCACAGTGGTCTTCGCCACCCAGCCTAACAACACAATCCCAGACTAACCTAAGTGGCACTTAGACTCTAGTGGGGAAGGGTTTCAAAATAATTCATGGTTATAGGCGCGAACGTCTAACTTACAATTTGCGGTGGGCGCCGTCGACTAGGAGTCGATGGGCGTGCGTGGGCGCCAATACCAGAGGCGCCCACGGGCGGTATGTTTGGGGATTGCCGGTGTGGTGACCAAATCCAGAAGTGGGATCATGATCGCCGCCAACATTTCCTTCCCTAGATTAAAAAGTTATGGAGCGGCTACATGACCATTTGAACACAATGACTCAGTCTAGATAACAAACTGAAAGGGTCAAAATTGGCTTCGTGTTTG
Organism: Hyparrhenia diplandra; assembly: GCA_015847255.1. Classification (NCBI taxonomy): domain Eukaryota; kingdom Viridiplantae; phylum Streptophyta; class Magnoliopsida; order Poales; family Poaceae; genus Hyparrhenia; species Hyparrhenia diplandra. The sequence goes on along the minus strand of JADLZK010008129.1, from coordinate 300,909 downwards.
TTAAAGTGCACGAATTTCATTTGCAGATTTATTTTGTTGCTGGTCGAAATATGGAAGATTTTTATTCTAAAAGAATTTCAATCAGAAGTCTTCCATGGATGCTCCTTCACTGTCTAAACCCCATTTCGCTAGGAGACTCGAAGTCATCCGTTGTTGTGTAGACCACCACTGGGCTCCTCACCTCATGTGCGTCGTTGTACCACACAATGGCACCCGAGTGCACCTTGCCGTCTTCCATCGCCACGCCGGACACCGTCACGGTGAAGGAGACCTTCAGGTTCTGCGCGCTGAACTTTAGTTTGCTTGGAGACACATCAATAGTGAGGTCATTGGCCGCCTCAATAGGAAACACGACCTTCACTTCATACATGGCACTTGCAGCCCCGACGTTGGTGGCAGTCCGAGGGAAGCCCACAGTGAAGTTCTTTCCTGGCTGCACATGGGCCGCCATAGTCGGGTAGTTGAGGTCGCTGGGAGAGCGGACATCGAGCCATTGCTGCAAGTCGTGGTCTTGGAGCCCGTGACGGCGCGAGCTGCGTGGAGTTGTACCCCTGTGCACACAGCATAGTCACATAGTCGCCCTCGGCTGCGTCATACACAAGACCCGGGTCGGGTGCCCTCGCTGGGTTGAGCTGCCCGGCACCATACTTCAGCGCGTTCGTGTTGGAGTTGCCCGGTGTGTCCATCGGAGTGGCTGCATACAAACCATGCATTGCGATTTGATGATATTGCACGTTGTTGACTGAGATGATCCAATTAAATTAAAGGAAATGTTACCAAACTCTATTGGGAGATGCAACCAATCTTTGAAATGGTGGTTTGCACGGTCGTCGCACCGGTGGTGATGAGAGCCGACATGATCATCGCCGGCGACCAGTCACGGTGATGTGACTTGACGTAGGCGGCAGCTCCGCTTGCGTGCGGGCACGCCATGGATGTGCCTGAGATGATGTTGTACTGAACCTTCCTCGTGTCATTAGGATTGCCGGAGGGTGATGACAACAGCGACCATGAGGCAATGATGTCGACCCCCGGCGCAGATAGATCAGGCTGCATGCATTTGAACGTTGTAGAGATATGCGGCGACATTTCCAAGAAATGACGGTAGCTGAACATATATTATCGATCAGACACCTTCAAGATAGAAGGGGTGATCAAGTTGGGGCCTGGGGAAGAAAAGGAGGCGGGCACTGGAGCTTGTAGATTTGCCCTAGTCTCAGTGCGGTCTATTGTACCCACAGGATTACTGCAGAACAGACAGGGATTATTTTCATACAACTGAACACAAACTGGGATATATATTGTAGTTCATCTGGCAAGTCTAGCAATGGTCACTGAGCTCACCTAGTGCTGTTCACATACGCCATGATTTGGTCGAACTGGTCCTGAGTTACCGTGAGACCGGGGAGAGGCAATGTGTAAGCGACGTCGGCCGCGCGGGAGACTATAACGATACCTGCTGCACCGGCCAAAAGAGCACCACCTGGTGGGCCGCCGCTGGAATTGGTCTGCTGGAATGGGCAGAGGACGATCTTGCCTTTGTAACGACCTCCAACGAGGTTCTCTGGATCACAGGACCTACATTATTGTAGCAAAAAAAAAAACATAAACATTAGCTAGGTAATGGTTTGCTGATTTTTTTTTGTTGTTGTTATTATTTTAGCTTTGTGCAGGTATTGAACTGATTGGTTTAAATTTTGAAAAAAAAAATCCTGTCTTTCAAAGCGCTCACATCCGTGCACATTGAATATATATAAGATATACGTCACCATGCACTCACACACATTATGACACTTGTATGTATGTCACTGATATCGTCTTACCCGTTGGTGGGGAATGCAAGTGTGGCATTTGTTACCGTTGCAAAGGTGTTGACGGAGGCTCCCTGGGACAGAAGAAAACAGTTTTAATGGTTTACATTTTGATCCAGAGTTTCAAAATCTGATCTCTGAAAAAAAAATATACAAGGACATAGTATAAAAAGTTAGGGTTTGGTGCTGACCACTATGGTATCACCGTTCCCAAGAACAATCCTGTCGATGAATTGACGGTCAATGCTGCTCGCTGCCACAGACAACATCCATGGCGCGACGTTACAAACTTTGCCGGCATTATTAATCCCCGAGTTCCCGGCTGATGCGGACGTGAGCACCCCACGCCTCATGGCGTGGAAGGAGCCGATGGCCTGTACGCCCTTGAAGTAATCAGAGGGCGGTGAGCTGCCGATGGAGATGGAGATCACGTCCCACACCATCGGCAATGGCGTCGTCGAATGCTGCGAGGATGTTGGCGTCGCTGCAGCCCTCATCCTGGCACACCTTGTAGATGGCAAGCCTAGCGCCCGGCACTGCGCCGAGCTGTGCCGGCAGCCAAGCCGTCAAACGAAACGTTGGCCACTGCCCTCCCTGCCACGGTGGATGCCGTGTGGTGCCATGGCCTTCGTGATCTAGTGGCGACTGGTCATCAGTGTAGGCGCGAGCTCCAATGATTTTACTGCACATCACGCCGTGTAGTTTATTAAGAACTGGTCTGTGTCATGTCTATATATATGATGGAAGATCAATAGTAGTCTTGCTGCACATGATGTGTACATTGTGGTTGGCCCTGATATGCAAAGCCTATGTTGATGAGGACATCCTTCACTATTATCCGCTGGCAAACATGCAACAAAAAAGGGGTCAAGCGACCTAGTTGTAGTTGGGCGGGGACAATGTGAGCCTCTGAATAATTCCACCTTGCTTAGCTTAGGAGGAGGAAACCACCTTAAACGGAAGAGCCACCCTTCCCCTATTGAACTTGTCTTTTAGGGAGAATGGGTCTTTCCTCGAGTGTGTCTACGGAACTGTAAACCCTAAACCCTAAAGTCTAGAGTAACCTTAATTTATTGGGTTCAGGGCAACCTTAATTTATTGGGCCTCCGCCAACCCAAACTTGGCTGGATGATCATATGTCGTCTAGGACTTGCCATAAAAATAAATTCTATGGGAAGCGTCACGTGTGACTCAAACTTTCTCAAATTTGACTAAGTTTGTAGAAGCTTTTCTTACACAAAAATGTATTTGTCCTCAGGGGGCGTGCTAAAAGCTAACCAGCAAAATATATAATGATATTATAGCCAATTTTATTTGGATGCCCATATTAACGTTTATGGGTGGAGGATACAAACTACTAATTGGTAATTGTACACAGTTCCTCCTGAATAGATTTTTTTTATATAACTACAATTTTAGTAGGGCCTTTCACCCATCATGTTTCATCAAATATATAGAAACTCATCCAGTCATAAAGTTTTCCATATGTGTTGTTTATTATGCGCCATAGCAGTTCAAAATACAGTATCAAATAACAAATTTCAACTAGATAGACAAAAAAAGACACGTTTACGTACTTGTTGCAAGTGAAATTGTGGCATGTGCCTTTCCATCTGCTCGGAGGTGAGCCAAAGCCTTCGTCAGAGAAGGACGGTGAGTCAGGCCACACACCAGTGTCGAGCATACCGATGATAATGTCTCCTTCCAGTGGTAGCTCTTCAATTGGAATTTGAGGGAAGCCCAAGAAGTCCCAGGACCTTGTGGTCAAAGGCTTAAGGATCCTACTTGGGAAGACTGAGACCACGCCATCCATTCCTAAAGGTAAGGAAAGTTGTTCAAGATAGAACTAGATTCATGCATGCTTTAGGGTTCCTGCCTTTATGTAAATTAAAAGTTCTAATGTTTGTGTTCATCCTACTATATTCCTCTACTATTTGAAACTGAGGGAGTAGGACTGAAATCTCAATGATGCACAATCAGAAAATAAAAGGATTGAAAAGAAGAGCTTGTTAATTGTGTCAAACCAGAAAGCTTATGTGCCTCTCCTTCGCTTAGCTTGGCAACGAAGCCATTTAAGCTTCTCTTGTAACTTCGGAGGATCCTGTCTGAAACAGAGCTGCAAAAGACAAAAATAGTATATAGGTTTGCACAAACCGGATGCTGAAATGGAGTATAGCGAAAAACATGTTTTGGCACGACCACGAAAAACAAATGGGTTACTATAGCAAGATTTTCATGAAATTATTAGGATCAGGTGCTACTCTGGTGAAAACTGAAAAGAGAATTTTGGACCTGCCGTCATCGAGGACCTCGTTAAGCAGGTCGTGATGAGCAAATTCTACAGCAGAGAAACCTTCAGGCTCTGACGCATCCGTGCTAGGCAGGTGCCCCAGGTAGACGATGTAGACCTGCTTATGATTACCATCAAATAGAAATCATGCATATGCTGAATTGCTGATAGATCGATGATCACTATCCGTCTAACCTTGCCTCCATCCCCGACGGATTCATAGGCGCTCAATCTCGCGGTGGCGAAGACTGTGAAGACGAGGAGAAGCAGCGGCAGAGTTCTGGGATAAGGCATGGTATCTTACACGGTGTTAGAAGCTTGGTGCAGAGCGGCTCCAGCCATGAACAACACTAGCGTGGTCGATACAAATCTAGTCCCAGTGTTATGTGTGTGTGTGTGTATATACAACTTCGTTACGTTACTATCTATGCTTTGACAAGAATCACCGGTTTCTCTCACTAGTGTATTTTTAGATAATGGATAATAAAATCTTGCCTCTACATCCGAAGATGTACACAGCCAATTATTATAGAGATTCAAAAATAATAGAACTTTGTTAGACCCTCGATCAAAACAATATATAATTAATTGAGTAGCTTAGTAATTTTAATATGTTCATCACACCAGGATATCCGTTCAACTTTGCTGTCATGACCCAGAATTGGGCCAGCCCGGGAAGGGCTAATTGGGCCTGATGCGACGGCCGCCGGCCGAGAGAGCCAGGGCCAGAGGGCCGGCAGGGCCCCCCCTGCTGCCGCCGCCGCCTCTCCCATACGAGTCCGACTTTGCTTCGTCTTCAAGTTAGGATTATCTTATGAATTTTGGTGTGTAAAAGGGATATTCCAATCTATAAGGAAGACCCTTATTAGGAAATAAATAAATATTGCTTGTAAAAGGTATTCCGATCGTATAAGGAAACCTTATAGAGATTGCTTAGATTACAAGTCCCACTAGTCGGGCTATATAAGCAAGAGGCATGTAATCTCTAGGGGATAAGCAAGCAATAAAAATTAGTACCCATCTATTCCTATCTCTCCACCGCCACCGCCCGCGCGCGCCGCCCCCGACCGCGCCCGCCGCCCCCGAGGCGCGCCGCCGCCGGCCGCCCCTCCCTCGCCGTGGCTCCTCCCCTCCTCGCTGCTGCTCGTGCTGCTGCTGCGTCGCCCGCCGGCGACGGTCGCAACCCCCCTATGCCCTCTCCGAAGCTTCAACGATCGGCGAACACGTGTCAATTCCGCCCAATCTAGCCGGAATCGGACAGCTGGTATCCGGAGACCTGGGCGACCCCACCACCCATGGCTTCCGAGATGAGGGAGTTCACCGCAGCGTTGAAGACGCCCTCGACGACAACCGCCAAGATCACCGGCCGATGAGATGGAGACGCGCCGCCGCATGGAGCACGTCTTCATCACCTCCGTGACTACCCCGAAAGCACGGCGGCCAAGCCGGGAGGAGACCCCAGCGGCTGCCGCCGCCGCCGGCACAGGGCCGGCCCCAGCGCCGCCCCTGGCCGCCCCCCCCCCGCCGTGGACCCCCGGCCGACGGCTCCGACCCTGCCATCCTCCAGCGAGGAGGAAGATGGCGTTGCCCGGTATGACGCACCGGCCGCCATCGACGCCATCCTCGACGACACCGCAGCACCGGCTGGCCTCTCCTTCACCGACACCGGCGACCGCGCAGACTCTCCAAAGAGACGCGCCACCCGCGTGTAGGATCCGATGGAAGCCTAGAGGGGGGGGTGAATAGGTCGACCCCTAAAATCGACCTGTCAAAACTAAATCGAACTGGCCGCAAGATAGAGATGCACGGCAATTGCCGCCACATAGGCATGGCACCGCCCCATGATTAACCCTGACGCAGACGAGAGGCGCGAGAACCGAGGCCTGTCGGGAGGGCCAGGCGCTGCACGCCACGGGTCACTTCACGTAAGACTCGAGGTGAACCCGAGAGCCGTGAACTTGGTGCTCATGATTCACACTTCTTCCTGCACACAAATACTTCACAGAGAACTAGCCAAATATGACAGAAACGCTGCAACAAGGTAGATCGGGACGAAACCCTAACTCACAAGATAAAATATGCAAGAATGTAAAGAACACAAGTGACACAAGGATTTGACCCGTGGTTCACCGTCGCCACCACAGGCAGCTTTTTCCCTCGTTCACAAGTCTAGGGAGTTAACCCTAGAGATGTGGGGTAATGTATTGATGTTTGTGTGAGGTTACAAACCTCCCAAGACTGCCACACGAAGGGGGCAAGCTCAACGGCGACGCCTAGCCGTCTAGGAGCAAGCTCCAAGAGTAAAGAACCCTAGGGTTCCGACCAAACGTGAACCAAATGCTCTTTTGAGTGGGGAAGTAGTAGATCCGGCCTCCAATCGAAGTTTGCTGCCTTTTTCCTCAAAAATCCCTGGTGGGAAGTGACAGATTGAGTGGGGAGCTCAAGGTGCTTCAATGGAGGTGAGAGAGAGAGAGCAAGAGGTGAGTTCCCCGGGCATGTCGCTTTCGAGGAAGAAGATGAAGTGAACCAGGTGACCATTGTGGGAGGGGTAGAATAGGTATTTATGCCCCATGGGCCCAACGATTAAATAAGTAAGTGTGGCACTTTGCCAAGACTTACACGCTGGCACTCGCCGCCCGACTGGCAAAGAAAGGTGTGAAACTTGATATTTTGCTTGGTCGGTCGGGCTAGGAGTTGTGTCTTGTGACTGATTTGAAGTTTAGAGCACTTGGTCCACAGGTACCGAGAATCCTTGATCCCTCTTGATAGTACGGCATTTTCTAAACTCAAGATTCAAAATATGAAATAATTTAAACGCCTTGATCCGGAAACACCACCAACTAGCTTATAGGATGCCTTTGGACCTGTACATCAACTCCTTATTTTATTTCCCGCATATCATCTTCAGAAATCTCATTAGTCCCCTAATTCGGTGGTCATCAACGCCAAAACCCAATTAGAGCTTGATTGCACTTTACACCGCGGCCCCCGCACCTACCCCCGGCGCCGCCCGAGGCGACCCTCGCCACGCCACCCGTGGCGCCCGACCGTGGTGCCACCCGCGACATCGCGCCCCTCCCTACGCCACGCGCGTCACGCAAGTCCGAGAGTACGACGGCAGCGACGACCCCGACCTCTGGATTCGCAAGCTGGAGCTCCTGTTCCAGCTCAACTTGGACATCGACCCGGACTACTACGTGAGTTACGCTGCCTTCCACCTCATCGGTTCTGCTGCAGTCTGGTTCATGGACCTGTCCAAGAAGAAGTCCCCGATCGAGTGGGACGAGTTCACACGCCGCCTGCGACATCACTTCGGACCCCCCGCCTACCTCGACACTACGGGGGCGCACGCGCTGCCTTCCCAGGAGGCAAAATTTGCCGACGACTACATCGACGCCTTCAAGTCTATGCTACACGCATGGATTTTGAGGACAACGCCACCGTGTCAGCCTCTTCGTCGGAGGCCTACGTGGACACGCTTCGACGACGCCGAAAGTGGTTCGAGCCCCGTTCGATGGAGGAGGCCATCGACCTTGCCCGCCGCTACAACGACGACGAGCCAGCCGACATCGACGCCGGGCGCCGGCGCCGACTTCGGGCAGCCACCACGACGACCCCGGGCGACATCGACAGCGACATCGCAGCCGCCCTTGTTGACCGCATGCCAGGCCAGCAGCGCCTTGCTGCGGCAATGGACGACATCGACGGGCTGATGGCGAACGACATGATTGCTGAGCTGCACTTGGCCACGACGACCAACAAGGAGCTCGGGATCATCGCCAACGCCATCGAGTTGCGGGCAACCGCACTAGAGTGGAGCCTCCACTATGGCATCGTGAGGTACTTCCACCGCTACTACATCCCCGCTGCTTCAGAGCTTCTCCAGACTTCCTCTTTGGGGAGAACGTCCCCACGCCGCGGCGTAGCGCTGGGCTTCCACCTCCCCAACCACCCTCGGGAGGATCGGGCGTTCCTGGCCCGAGCGTCCTTCTACACCAGCGCGCGTCGATGATGATACGGGGCGCCACCGTCATCCTCTTCGACAACAACGGCGACGTCTTCTTCCGCATCGACAACGTCACGGTTGGCGCACCGTGGACAAAGGAGATGCAGCTGGGGCCGCCCGTCAGCACGCCCAGCGACCTCCTCTACGGCTGCCTCCTCGACTTCACCTCCTCGCCGCCACGCCGGCCCGACACGTCCACTCGCAGGCAGCTCCATGCAAAGGTGACGGTGCCGGCGACCTACACCTACAAGTCTCCTCCTCCGACCCACCAGATGATCGAGCTGTCCGGCACCCTCGACCGCCTCCGTCATGGGCGGAACGTCCTTCGTGCAGGCCCCGCTGAGCTTCAAGTTCAGCATCTACTTGCGGCGACCTCCACCTCGACTTCTCCTTCGCCGACAAGGACGCCAAAGATCTCGCAACGACAACAACGACAAGTGTGGCCCTCTTGTCTTCTACTTCCGGGCCCAGAGTTGTCACTTCCCGATCATCGTGCCCTTCGCCACCACCGTGGGTTGGGCGGCACGTGGACGCGCGCCCGTCGAACGGTGGGGAAATGTCATGACCCAGAATTGGGCCAGCCCGGAAGGGGCTAATTGGGCCGACGCGACGGCCGCCGGCCCGAGAGGGGGCCAGGGCGCGCGCCAGGCAGGGGCCGGCGCCCCCCGCCGCCGCCGCCGCCTCTGTCCCGTACGAGTCCGACTACGCCGTCTTCAAGTTAGGATTATCTTATGAATTTTTGGTGTGTAAAAGGGGATATTCCAATCTATAAGGAAGACCCTTATTAGGAAATAAATAAATATTGCTTGTAAAAGGTATTCTGATCGTATAAGGAAACCTTATAGAGATTGCTTAGATTACAAGTCCCACTAGTCGGGCTATATAAGCAAGAGGCATGTAATCTCTAGGGGATAAGCAAGCAATAAAAATTAGTACCCATCTATTCCTATCTCTCCACCGCCGCGCGCCTCCAGCAGCGCTGCCGCCCCGACCGCCGCCCGCCGCCGCGCCGCCCGAGGCGCGCGCCGCCGCCGGCCGCCCCCTCCCCGCCGTGGCTCCTCCCCTCCTCGCTGCTGCTCGTGCTGCTGCTGCGTCGCCGCCGGCGACAGATCGCAGCCCCCTACGCCCTCCTCTCCGCTTCAACGGTCGACGAACACGTGTCAATTCCGCCCAATCTATCCAGAATCCGACATTTGCCCCGACGCGCGGCAGAGATGGAGAGGATTTGTTCAACGCCGGCCGTGCGCCTTCTAGGAACTCGCCCCACGGGCTGCCTTCATGCCATGGTCTTGCCAGCGCTCAACTAGGCTTGCCCCTACCACTTGCACGGACTCGACAGCTCCGAACTCAGCTCTCGATCGAGTGCCTAGCCACCCGGTAGTCGCATTTGTCGCCTTCTCGACCCGTGCTATTGTAGAATCTAAGTTTTGTTTTGTAAACAAAAAAGTTTTTTTCTAAATTTTAGGTGCCTGAATTTTAGTGTTCTTGCAGGCGACAGAGTTTCATTTCGATGCAATTTCAGTAGATATAATCTGCAATTTTTTGTTCTGAGAAAATAAAAACAGTTAGACAAAACCACAATAAAGATAAAAATCTTCTACGTTTTACCACAAAGTCAATGCAACAATTTTCAACTGTCTCTGTAGTCAGACAGAGACAAAAAAATTGATATATTGGGATAAAAGGACAAAAAAAAAAAAACAAATCACAAAAGTAACTATTTGCTTGTACTTATAGGTAGTACAAGCGTGTTAGCCAGCTTAAATCATCTTAAAATTTATTCACCTAAGTTCCTATTATTTGGTTCCTCTATCTTTTTAGCGATAAGATGAAGAGGAACGAACAACTCTCGTAATTCCCAAGCACCATAGAAAATCACTAGAACTAGTCAACTAATAATAGTTGCATGTATATATCAGTCACTTTTTGGAATTTGGATGTAACGTGTATATATCAGACAGAGCCATGATAGTCGATAGGATGGCAGCAGAGCCTTACGTGCACCAGCTTAATTTTGAAGCTAGCGCGCATTGCTTGCTCCGTAGCCTTGCGCAGGAAACAACGCAGGGGCTTGGCGCGTATCCTACGTCCTGGCATCCCGCCCAGAATGAAATATTCCACGATGAAATATCTCGGGCTCCTTGTGCCGGGATATAGTATTCAACGACTGCTGAGGCCTGAGGCGTATCATATATATTGTGTTTTTTGTGTTTTCTCAGAAGCTATTTCCCGAACGCTGCCGGGCCTCTCTTTAATCGCCAGCGCAATGCATTCATAGCAGAGACTGTGCAACTAGCTGCATCTCCTGAATCACAACCATGCATGTCACATCCTCAGAGTACCAAAAACCGTAGAATTAAGAATTTGTACTTTTGAATGAGTTGGTGTAGTGTGCCCCTGTAATGCCGAGACTACACCTTTTGCTGGCCGCTCTAGTCGACTTGAAGCAGGCCGCGAGGTGACCAACAGTATCCGGGGTGACCGCGGTAGAATGCCACCCACACTGGGAGAACTGAATGCAAAATGGTAGCATTCTCATCTTTTTTGACAGAAGCAAAAAGATTGCAGTTGACTAATGCTGTGTTGACAGCCCTAACAACCTTCTCCATGTGCACTTTTATGCTACCCAAGACTGTTATTATGCAAGTAGACAAGTACACAAAAAATTGTTTGTAGGGAGGTTCAGATATTAATAATAAAAAGCCTCCAAAAGCAGCTTGGCCTATGGTCTGTCTACCCAAAATTGAAGGTGGGTTGGGTGTTTTGGATCTGAAAACTCAAAATGACAGCCTCTTAATGAAGCATTTGCATAAGTTTTTCAATAAAGTTCAGGTTCCTTGGGTGCAGCATGGTTTGCAACAAATATCACTCTTCAGATAAATTGCCTACTGTTGGTGCACATATCAGAAGTTCTTTTTTAGTGGAGGGATATTTTGAAACTTATAGAATCTATCTAAAGTTTTACGAATGTCACAGTTCAAGATGGTTCTTCCTTTTCTCTTTTGGTTTGATTCCTGGAATGGGATTTCTTATAGTCATTCATATGCTGAACTGTTTTCTTATGCTCGAAACCAGCACATTTCTCTGAACAAGGCTCACTCTATAATGCCTAGAAAACATCTCTTTCACCTACCTCTATCTAATGAAGCTTATCAAAAGTTTCAAGATCTCTACAACCGGGATCTTCTTTTTACTCTTCCAAGAAAGTGTATAGACATCTCATTGGGCATCATCATCCACACAGGTCTTTTCGATGGCTTTGGACTTCAGCGTGTTAAAATAAAATAAAGTTTTTCTTTTGGTTAGTTCTGAATGACAGATTAAACACAGGAGCACTCTTAAAGATGAAAAGAATATACCTTGAAAATTATGACAGTGTTTTCTGCTCTCTCCATGTAGAAGAAGACCTCCTACATATGATCTTCCATTGCCCTTTCACCATGGCCTGCTGGTATGTTCTTGGTGTTGCCATTCCCAACTCAGATATTTATCATTCATCCTTGAAGGTCTTAGATCACAGTTAAATGCTCCCTTCTTCATGGAGATTATAGTAACAATGACCTAGGCCATCTGGATTATGAGGAACCATATCACCTTCAACACTTTGGCACATTTGATTGGGCGGTGCAAAGAAGTCTTTAGATTTGAATTTTCCTTAGTTATTCTAACTTCTAAGAGCAAAAGTCCTGTTTCCGTCCACACATTGATCAATGGCTAGAGCACATGGTGTGATACTTGTAATTTTTTTGTTTCCTTTTATGTGTCTTAATTGTAATTTGTAAAGATGTTCTATTTTCAATAAATTCCCAGTAGGGGCTCTACCCCTCCTGTCTCATAAAAAACAGTTTTCAAAATGGAAAGCTTTAATTTTGGTATTTAAGTCGTCGTCGTTAGAAGTATATATATATGGGCACGTGATCATAGGTCGGTTTTGGGAAAGTCAACAAGGAATGCTCAAGGTTCTCAAAAGCCCTCTCTATGGTTGGCCACCACTGGACCAGGTGAAACATCGGCCAAGGTTGGGAGTTTACAGGACAGCGTCATTGAAGGCATTGATAACGGATTGGTTAATTGCGTGGTAGCTCTTCTCAACAGCGATCTAACCAAATTGAAATCACTAATGATGACCCAATGGTCGGAGATCAGTGGTAGGATGACAGCACAAGCCCTGATGATAGAAAGACATTCAAAAGGCAATGGTCGGAAGGAGCATATAAAGTTTGTGACTATGATAGTATAATCCAAAATGATTGAAAGGAAGGAGATGGGAATAGAGTACTGGTGTTTGTTAGAAGTAGTTAAATTCCACAGATTGGGTTATATGCCTTGCGGTTAGCATGTCACCACGACAACCTTCTACCTTATTAAAAAACAAAACTCCCCATGTCATCTCCTTGAGACGACTCGGGCGACTCATCTTCCCCGCCGAGAACCACCACTTTGTCGGCCATCTCCGGCCGCCGCTTGGCCAGCGGCCCGCTGTGGGGAGCTCAAAAAGGCCCATCTAGCAGTACCTTCTCCTTTTCCCCACATCTCCTCCGTCTCTCCCTCCTCCAAGCTGTGCAACAAAATGACGCGAAGGACATGGCTACCGGTGAGTGTTGATATTTCTAACACGATCCTCATTAGGAAGGTGAGAGAAATATATATGGGATATCTATCTAATCATGTTAGCTTGGATACGGGATTAACCTCATGATCCAACAAAGCGAAGTTAGGCGGTGTTAGTAGTGGGATGTAAACTTAGCATCATTATCCATAGTGGAGTTAATCTCACCAGGATATGTACTCAAGGTATACCACTCATTTCTAGGCATTACCTATACACTAGTCTGTCACCCTAGCAATAACGCTCTAAGAAATGCGGGGCATGGTATTCTTGATTGGCCTTGATAAAAGAATGAACATGATATCTGCAAGCGCACAGATAGAAATACCAATTGTAGCACTTCACCGGGAGTAATCCAGGTATCGTATTTATATTTTACCACAGGGAAGGGAGTCTATGGAAAGTAGAGAGAAAGGATGTCTAATGATTTATATTGTGATTTATTTATGAGATCCACCTTACAGTTGTATAATGCAGAGTAGCCATATGCATCTAACATAACTCAACAGGATAAGTCACAGGATAAAGATAATTATATAAATGATAAATACCCAAGTCTAAGATCATCATATGCCACTAGTATCATACGAGCTATTAACATATTATAGAAACAATAGAATGAATATTCCTAAGATACTCCTAATCATATATGTCAAATGAATACTACAATTAGTGCAATACATCTAGCTATCATGGCAAGGTTGGATTACTTCTACACATAGCAAGCATTACCAATGACAAGCAAGGACGAAACTTGTTCATCACCGTAATTATAAGCTCGACTTGTCCTACATTCGGAGGGTGGATTCCAAAGGACTCAACAGGGCTATCACTCCCGCGATCTACCACACGACCCAGATTATAGGGTGCAATTGCGTAGATAAACGTTGTATAAACACCACGTTTACACATTGCTTATCACCCACATAGTGATCATCTATATGGATGCTATACAATTCCATGCGTAAAATATAAAGCAATCTTACTAAACTAAACATATAATCATAGCAAGCATAAACACATATCAATAAGAATATAATAATTATATAGATCAAAGTCATAACAATTGTATTCTAATTATAAGAGTACTTATAGATTGAATACAAGAGAGAAGTCTCAAGAACGATGATCCTTGCTACTTCTTGACTATCGGGAACTCAAGATGAACTTGATCTTCAACTAGAACTAGCTATGTAGCTAACTACTTCTAGTATGAACTAGGGCTTAGGTCTATACTTGGCTGGACTAGATGGGTATGAGTTGATGAATGAGTATGATAATGAAATTGTTATTAGCCTCGGGGTCACCGGTCTTCTTATATAGCACTTGGCGATGAACGTCAACCCTTGGATCAAACCGACCTTCAAAGAACGGTGTAGAAACAACCTCAATGTCGGTAGTAAACCGACCTAGAAAGGGGAGGTCGACGGGGGTGGCCCACCTGCGTCCGCCTAGTTGGCACTCGGGCGGACGCCGGGTGGCATGCCACCTCGACGTCCCGTCTTTTCGGTGTCCTCCGGTATCTTCTAGAATGTTTTAGTTCACTTTTCGGGTTGAGTTGCTTTTACGATTAAGTCTGGTCTTCATATGCCTTGTATATTCGAACTTTCTCCATTATTCTCTCTGTAATTATCTATCAAGTCCCTAGAAAGTCACGAGAATACCAAAACTCGTGGAATTATATTAGTTAGACCCCTAGACTTATGTTTGGTCTTTGACTTGAGCCCTTATTTCTTGTTATTTAACTTATAATTTTATGCTATAACAGGTGTCAACAAGCTCCCCCAAGCTTACCTCTTGCTAGTCTCTTAGCAAGACACATTATATTATATTAAACTAGCTACTTACTTGGATCAGGGAGTTGCTACAACGCTATCACACCTTTAAAGTACACATGCTTTCAAACAAAATTTCTCTCAGATAAAGATAAACTTTTTTAAAACTTTAACTTACTCAATTACCTCTTACCTTTTGGGGCTTATATCTTTTTCTTCAATCTTGGGTAATTGAAAGATAAAACAGTCAAGTCAAGCACTATATCTCAAACTCTTTTGATCAACTGTCCTTCTAGAGTTTTTGCCGGTTTTCAAATAAAACTCAAAGTTTCTTAGTATGACTCTTTCTAATCTCTCATTTGTGTTATTTGTGGATCCGCTCTAAGGCAATAAGGTTGTGTTGCCTTTCTCTTAGAATATGTATTATTTTTGGCTAAGGCAGTAGCATACTATGCTTTCTTCTCTCTCACCCTATATCTAAGGCTTTATATCCGGAGTTCATAGGTGGGAGAAAATTAAATCTACTTACTAAGCATATATTGTAAATTCAAGCAATGGATCCAAAGATACAAGTCACACCGATCAAGTGGTGCATGTGTATGGTGGTTAGAATATAGATGGTAGGGAATGTAGTAGAGTATGTAGTGAAGTGGATAGAATAGATGAGGGAAATCTTACTTTTACTCCTTGAGGAATCTTCTCTCTTTTGAATTTGGAAACTTTATAGAGAACCTGGGTTGTATCTTTTTCTTTCTTTATTTTTCTTTTAGAGAGGTGGGCTCTGCTCGCCCTAGACTTTTGTCTTTTATTTCCTCTCTTTAAAGATGTGGGTTCTACTCACCCTCGGACACTTGTCCGCTTTTTCTTTTTTTTTTTTTTTTTTTTTAGAGATGTGGGCTCTACTCGCCCTCGAACACTTGTTCATTTTTCATCTCTTCTCTTTAGGGAGGTAGGCTCTACTCACCCGTAGGACTTTTGTCCATTTTTCATCTCTCTTTTTTTTTCTTCTTTTTTTTTTAATTTACAACCCAGATCTCTTTTGCAATAACTTTTGAGAGGTATAAATGTAATGGAGCTTTTGTAAGATATTAGCTAGCAATGAGCGAGTGGATGGGTATAAGGAATATTTTTGGTTGCTCTCCCCTGAGATAGGAGTAGAACATTTTTGCTGGCTAGAGTGAATGATAGTGGTATATATATGGTGGATGCGTACTTCGTGGATGGAAATAGCATATGTGTATAGAGTCGAGTGGAGTGGAATGAGTGGAGTGGACATGATCAGCATGACAAGTTTCTAAGGGTCGACAAAGATTGAACAAACTCAATGCAAAGCAAGCAGCCTATATATATTTATCAAAGGTTTTCCTAATCTAAATAGCATGTATATATGGTCGTGGTAGGAGGTTCACACTCTTGTCACAAAGGAACTTATCATGTGCATTTTCAATTTTCAAAAAAGATAAATCTCCAGAAATCTAATGTCACTAGGAGTAAGATCAAATAGCAG
This sequence comes from Hyparrhenia diplandra, assembly GCA_015847255.1. Classification (NCBI taxonomy): domain Eukaryota; kingdom Viridiplantae; phylum Streptophyta; class Magnoliopsida; order Poales; family Poaceae; genus Hyparrhenia; species Hyparrhenia diplandra. Next base: position 284,911 of record JADLZK010008129.1, on the reverse strand, counting down.
CTCAGACTATCATATATCATATCCGTCAATTACCTAGACTTTAGAGCAAACATTTGCAACCCATAGGTTTCGTGTTTTTAGAGTTAATATCAAATCAAAGTAATTTTGCAAATGGAGCTCAAGAGAAATTAAGCTTGAAAGCTAGGTACTAGAAAAGTATAATAACGGAGCAACTATTCATCATCTCCAAGTTGACAAATTTTTAAGGTTCCTTTTAGTTGAGTAAAGTAAACTTTTAGTGTGCACTCTCTCTTGATACTTTATTCTCACTCTAACAAAAGACTTATTAAACTATTAGACTCTATAAAACTAGACTCTTAACAAACTTTCTAACAAACAAAATATTTAACTAATAATAATAATAATATAATAATAAGATAGTAAGATACTTATCTGGATAACTGGGGTTGCACTCCCCAAGCTAGATTGGAGTGTAATCTTCAATGATGTAGAAGTTGAGGTAGATGGCAATAGAGATGGCGCCTAACATATCTCTTCTCCTCTTGAAATCTGTTGATCTCAAATAGACAAAGCTAGTGGAACTTGGTTAAGCATAAGGGGTTAGCCACATTGCTTTTGTCTGGGAAATATTTTTGGATTTTTATTATTTTCAAATTTTTATTTTATTTTTATATGCAAGATAAGATAAAATACTGATGCATCTTTATTTTATTTTTTATGCCACCACAACAGATAACCTAGAGGTGTTAAGCCTCGGGGATATTAGCATGGGGCTTAAAGGTTTTCACAAAAGAGATAAAACAGAAAATATTTTGTCTTTTGTTTTCAAATGCATATATAAAATACTAAAAAGATAAACATGATATGAAAAGATTAAGTATGCAATGCGAGGATTTTATTGATAACTTACCGACTTACCTTTCGGCGAGGATTCGGTGTTTAGAGTCCTCCGAACAGGACTTCAAGTTCTGCTTTTTACTCTTATGGTATATCGGTTGTCACACCTGGTGGCACCGATGATTCTATTGTCTCTTCTGATGATGTTAAGGGAGATGTCTTCTTCTTCCTCCATCTTTTGGATGATGAACTTTTCTCTGGAGTAGTCGATTCTGTTTTCTCCGTGGATGTATTGGGTGTAAGGGCTTTAACTTCTTCCCTTACCTTATCTTCTTCTAGATTCTTGATCCATCGTCTATTATTATGGCGGCGACGAGCTGCCCCGCTTTTCCCTCGGGATTTGTATATTCATTATGGCTATTAAAGTAAACACGTACCTTCTCTTTAGGAAATTAGAAATGAATCTCTCTGTATGGATGTAGATGATTGCACGAGTAGTGTTGAGAAACGGTCTCCCAAGCACTAATGGAGGGTCTTCTTCCTTTCCCATGTCCATGACTACAAAGTTAGTGAGAACATAGTGGTCCATAATCTTGACTGGCACGTTTTTTGGCAATTCCTTCAGGAACTCTATAGGATTGGTCTGCCATCTGCAGCTGCACATATGTTGGTTGCAACGGTAATTTTCCAAATAATAATTCATATGTTACCTTTGCCATTATATTAACACCAGATCCAATATCGCAATATGTATTATAAAAAGTTAAACATTGAATAGAGCATGCGATGGTAGGAGTACCTGGATCATCTTGCTGACGAAGCATTGGAGATTGAAGTAAATGGTCATTATAAGATATTGTTTTATTTACTACCATTACCTTTGTAGGCTGTGCCATCTTGTTCTTGTTCTGATTCTGATTCCTCCTTCTGTTCTGAGTGTAACTTTCCATCTTCGGTTCTAGAACATAACGATTGGTATTTTGGGAATAAGTAAGAGAGTTTTGTACCTTGTTCTTGAAAGTGAATTTCTCCCTCTTCCCTTTGATATTGAAAACAATCTTCGCACTGTCTGCGTAGATAACAGCTTTGGCTGAGCATAAGAATGGTCTACCAAGTATGATTGTTGCTCTTTCATTTCTTCCGGTGTCTACAACTGCGAAGTCTGCTAGGACATAAGAGCCTCTGATTCCCACACACACATCTTCAAGGATCCCCTCGATATATGTAATGATTGATCCGCAAGTTTTGCAAGCACATATTCGTTTTCCAAAGTGGTTCACTATAAATCTTTTCATAAATTACCTTTGGTAGTATGTTGACGCTTGAGCCGAAATCACAGAGAGCATTGTCGAATGTGTGTTGTCCAATCTTGATTGTAATGACTGGCCTCCCTGGATCTTCCTTTTTAGGTGGCATCGAATCATCCAACCAACAGCTTCCTGAGGTCTCTCTATAGTAACGACCTGCATTATAAATATCGACAAGGTTTGCAGTTTCTAATTCTTCCGGCTGCCCCGGAATCTTACCTGGTGTGGTTAGTGGAACAGATAACTGAGAAATCTGAGATTCTATCATTTTATTAAAGCTGTGCTGATTCTTTATAGCTGAAGAAAAGCTTTCTAAACGAGTATTGATAAGTTCAAGAGCTTTATCATTGGTTGCTATCTTTCTTGACAGATTCTCCATGGTTTTACCTTGGTTAACAACAAGATCTCTTAAAGAAAGTTGATAAGTATTAAAATTGTTACCGGATTGTTACCTTGGTAATTGCTTTGATAGTTGGGCCTCTGTTGGTTCCAACCTTGATTACTCCGTTGAGGGCCGGAAATTATTATTGTTATTGATGAAATTGATGTCCTCCGGATCTCTGGACAATTCCTCGCCAGTGTGGCCTAAGTTTCCACATTCTTCACATGTCATGTATGAATCTTGAATTTGCATAACTACTCTCTAGGTTGAGGATCTCTATCCTCTAGCTTCTTCATGATAAGGTCCATTTTAGCAGATAGCATATCTACTTCTTTCAGCTGGTGCATTCCCCTCTTGCGAGATTGACGCTCTTCACTCCAACCTTGGTTGGAAGCCATCTTCTCCACAAGTTCTGTGGCACGAGTTAATGTAAGTGATAAGAAAGCACCACCAGCTGCAGCATCCATAGTTTCACGAGCACTGGGAACAAGCCCATGATAGAAAGTCTGCATCAATAGCCACTTCTCCATCCCATGGTGTGGACATTCTGAAATGTAATCTTGGAAACGCTCCCACGCTTCCGGGACTGATTCATCATGCTGTTGTTGAAAATTTGATATCTTCCCCTTAAGGCATTTGTCTTACCTACAGGAAAGAACTTAGCAAGAAAAGCCTGTAGAACATATATCCCATGTTGTATTCTTATCTTTGGTAGCATAGAACCATTGCTTAGCCCTTCCCAACAGTGAGAATGGAAAGAGACGGAGCAATATTGCATCTGTGGGTACGTCCTTCATAGTAAATGTACTGCGGATCTCCAGGAAGTGTTGGAGATGAGCACTAGCATCTTCATGTGCCTTTCCACAAAATTGACTAGCTTGCACCATATTGATGAGCCCTGGCTTAAGCTCAAAGCCTTTGTCTCCAACCTCTACCTTCGGACCCGGTGAGAATGTTGTCCGTGGTAGGAGCCGAGAACTCACGGTGTCTTGGTTGCCATAGCTTCAAATTGAGATGTCAAGTCTCTAGTAACTTGATTAACCGATGATGATGTAGGTGCCGGAGTTTGTCCGAGTTTTGCTCGCGGCTGCCCTGATTAATTTTTCAGGGATCTTCAACAAAATTCTCCGGAAGATTTTTATTCATACATATAATTTTCCCCTGCATAAGATCAAAAACAAAATAGAAAAAAAATGAGGGTTGAACCTGTTTGAGTATGTGATAATGGGTTCTCAATGCATTAGGTGATGTAAGGGATCTCTCTCGATTTCCTTATATGATGTGTTTATAGGATTTTTCGGCTAGCACCCTTTCTAACTAGTAAAGTCAAACAATACTAACTTAATAGGAATAACACTGTCTAAGTCTTTGGCTAATACCCCTCCAAACTAGAGAAAGCCGGAAAGAAGCACTAGAAAAACTTTTGAAGTTTTGAAAACATCTTTTGAAAATTGAAAGATTGACTATGCTCTCCTAAACTAGGAAAGTTTTGAAAAACAAAGTCAAGAAAATTATTTTCTCTAAATAGACTACGCCTTCCCAAGCAACGGCGCTTTAAATTCTTGTTGATATTTCTAACACGATCCTCATTAGGAAGGTGAGAGAAATATATATGGGATATCTATCTAATCATGTTAGCTTGGATACGGGATTAACCTCATGATCCAACAAAGCGAAGTTAGGCGGTGTTAGTAGTGGGATGTAAACTTAGCATCATTATCCATAGTGGAGTTAATCTCACCAGGATATGTACTCAAGGTATACCACTCATTTCTAGGCATTACCTATACACTAGTCTGTCACCCTAGCAATAACGCTCTAAGAAATGCGGGAGCATGGTATTCTTGATTGGCCTTGATAAAAGAATGAACATGATATCTCGCAGTTTACGAGATAGAAATACCAATTGTAGCACTTCACCGGAAGTAATCCAGGTATCGTATTTATATTTTACCACGGGGAAGGGATTCTATGGAAAGTAGAGAGAAAGGATGTCTAATGATTTATATTGTGATTTATTTATGAGATCCACCTTACAGGTTGTATAATGCAGAGTAGCCATATGCATCTAACATAACTCAACAGGATAAGTCACGGGATAAAGATAATTATATAAATGATAAATACCCAAGTCTAAGATCATCATATGCCACTAGTATCATACGAGCTATTAACATATTATAGAAAGAATAGAATGAATATTCCTAAGATACTCCTAATCATATATGTCAAATGAATACTACAATTAGTGCAATACATCTAGCTATCATGGCAAGGTTGGATTACTTCTACACATAGCAAGCATTACCAATGACAAGCAAGGACTAAACTTGTTCATCACCGTAATTATAAGCTCGACTTGTCCTACATTCGGAGGGTGGATTCCAAAGGACTCAACAGGGTTGTCACTCCCACGATCTACCACACGACCCAGAATGTAGGGTGCAATTACAGATAAACGTTGTATAAACACCACGTTTACACATTGCTTATCACCCACATAGTGATCATCTATATGGATGCTATACAATTCCATGCATAAAATATAAAGCAATCTTACTAAACTAAACATATAATCATAGCAAGCATAAACACATATCAATAAGAATATAATAATTATATAGATCAAAGCCATAACAATTGTATTCTAATTATAAGAGTACTTACAGATTGAATACAAGAGAGAAGTCTCAAGAACGATGATCCTTGCTACTTCTTGACTATCAGGAACTCAAGATGAACTTGATCTTCAACTAGAACTAGCTATGTAGCTAACTACTTCTAGTATGAACTAGGGCTTAGGTCTAGACTTGGCTGGACTAGATGGGTATGAGTTGATGAATGAGTATGATAATGAAATTGTTATTAGCCTCAGGGTCAGCTGGTCTTCTTATATAGCACTTGGCGATGAACGTCAACCCTTGGATCAAACCGACCTTCAGCAACGGTGTAGAAACAACCTCAATGTCGGTAGTAAACCGACCTAGAAAGGGGAGGCTGACAGGGGTGGCCCACCTGGCGGCCGGCCTAGTTGGCACTGGCGGCCGCCAGGGTGGCATGCCACCTCGGCGTCCCGTCTTTTCTGGTGTCCTCTGGTATCTTCTAGAATGTTTTAGTTCACTTTTTCTAAAGTTGAGTTGCTTTACGATTAAGTCCGGTCTTCATATGCCTTGTATATTCGGAACTTTCTCCATTATTCTCTGTAATTATCTATCAAGTCCCTGGAAAGTCACAGAATACCAAAACTCGTGGAATTATATTAGTTAGACCCCTAGACTTATGTTTGGTCTTTGACTTGAGCCCTTATTTCTTGTTATTTAACTTGTAATTTTATGCTATAACAGGTGTCAACAAAGAGCTTGGCTCTAGATCCGGGCTTCCTGTGGCGGATCCGGTGCCCCACCCCTCGGATCCAGTCACTAGTGGTGCAGGGCCGCTGGATCCGCGCGGCCTACAATGCTAGGTCGTAGGCTCAGAGTTAGGCGTGCCCAATTGTCGAGGGAACTCGCGCACACGTGGGCTCGTCCACCAGCGGACTCCAGGTGGTGAACACCAGCAGACTACGACGTGGATGCCACTTGAGCGCCAACTGTCGATCCCAACACTGTAGCAGCACAGCAATTGCCGGCCATGGGTCCCCGGGCCTAGCACCACCACCGGTGACACACCATGGTGGAGCAGCTCGTGCTGGAACTACAAGTCCATCCATCCACCCAAGGACAGCAGCTTGTGCATGCAGCACATGCGGCTAACTGCCAGAATGCCCCTGCCATGAAGAAGAGCCGAGGCATGTAGTTTGGGCGCGGGCAAGCCAACGGTGGGGCAGCGTGTCCGTGTGTTTTTCTTCGTGCCACACATGATCCAATGTGGCGCGGGCGTGCAATTTGGTCATGGGCTCGCCAGCGGTGGGCTGTGCACCCATGGAGTGCCATCTAAGAGTTGTTGGGGCCCTGCTTCGCTTCAATTGGAAGATCAAGGAACCGGGTAGGCACGGCTGACATCCCAGGATGAAAATCGTCCCAGCGGGGAGGGCAGCCGGTGCGACGGCCGGGGGCCCATGAGGCTAGGGGCCCATGGGTCAGGTATACTTATGTACTACTCCGTATAGGTATTCAGTAGAGTATGTAGCCTGGATCAGCAATCGCCTCTTACCTTTAACTATTCCCGTCCCCGTCTCCCCGAATCCCCGATCGCTGCGACTGCTCGCGACTCGCCGACTGCACTTCCCTTCAGCGTCGTGACTGCCTGTCTCCGGGCCTCGCCGCCTCGGCGATCAGTGTTGCCGCGAGCACAAGGCGACTGGCGAAGTCTCGCGGCTGCCGGCGACCGGCTAGGTTAGTTCATTGTTGGCACCGCAGCGTACGGTAATTTAATTACAGTTCACCTGAGTTTGTGAGGATTTGATTGAATGATTTGATTTCTAATTCAATATTTTTTTGATCATGTTAGATGTTGCCACCGAAACATTTGTATGGTACCATTTATTTTGTCGTTCTTTTTACCTTCTTTGATTTTGATGTACTACTATTTTTTTCATGAACTAAATATATGTTATGTCAATCAGTAGTGCTACATACTTCAATGAGTTCAATCATTAGGTTGTTGGGCCCTTAGTGTCTTTCTCGCCCACGGGCCCTTGAAAATTATGGGACGGGGCTGCCCATGACTGCTCTCACAATAATGATGGTGCCTATGGACGTTAGTCCCCTTTCTAAAGGCATCATGGAGCACTCAAAATAGCCTTGCCCTAATAGCCCCAGCCTTGCTACTCTTCCTGACCTTTGCTCACCGTTTTTGCAGGTCTCGAGGCGAAAGCCCTTACGACCGTTTTTGCAGGTCTCGAGGCGAAAGCCCTTACAATCGTTTTTGCGGGTCTCGAGGCAAAAGCCCTTACAAGCTTGGTGTTGTACCATCGATGGATTCTATGAGCATCACTTCCTTCGTGAAGGCATCAACACAAAGAACATGCCTGCATTTTGCCATTATAGGCTCTCTAGTTGTCCCTCCGTCCCTTCATGGCTTCTTGTTCCTTGTCCGCCTCCCCTCCCGGGTAATACCGACATGGCTCACTACTGAAATCCAACTCTTTGCCGAGTGTCATAGTGTTGGCCGAGTGTTTTTTATCGGATGCTTGGCAAAGACCATCTTTGCCAAGTGCCAAATAAAAACACATGACAAAAAAAACACTAAGCAAAGATGGTTTTGCCGATTGTTTTTTTCCTGCACTCGGCATAGAGCTATTTTGCCGAGTGCTTGGCACATGATAAAATGTATCTTTGCCTAGAAAACAGGCACTCAACAACTTAGTTTTTCAAAGCACTAATCGAGTTCAAATGAAAAAAGTTTTAACTACAAAGTTTCATATCTTCATGAGATCTACAAAATTTCTTTAGGTCATTTCTTCATTTGATAAAGTGTTAATAATGTTGTTCCCAAGGCCTACATCTCTCTAATACCCTCTAGTAGTTTCCTAAAACTAGAAATGAGATTATTAAGATTTGTGAATAATGTTACTACCACTATGTTAGATGAAGAAACAACTAAAATAAACATTGTAGATCTGAAAAAGTTATGGATCTTTATAGTTGACAACTTTTTTATTTGAATCCACTACTACATATATAAATTCTTTTCCACGGTGGCTTTTTTTAGTTATCACGGAGGTTTTGAAACTGCCACGAAGCAAACACCACAGTTAATCCATGGATTAACCGAGGCGGTGTTGCCGCCATGGTTAATTCGAAAAATATATAAAAAATAGAAAAGCCCAAACCTAACCCTAATGGGCCTGGTTTGGACCACCACATGCTCCCCTTGGGCCACTATCGCCGGAGAGGTTGCCCCGCGCTCCTCCTCCGGGATGATCCGCCACCACACAAGGCGGATCTGGCCTCCCCGCATCGGGATCCGGCTTGCCATCGCCGGATCTGTCGGTTGGGGAGTAGGCTCACCACCGTTGATCACTAGAGAGAGAGAGCGGGCCGGCCTCGGCGCCATTCCACCACTCGGCTACTTCGTCGATGGTCCATCGCACCCGGCTTGCCACCGGATCTGCAAGTTGGGGAGGGCGCTTTGCCACCTGCGTCTCTGCGCAGAGGAGGGGGAGGCTGGCCTCGGCACTAGTTTGCTGCTCACCTGCTCGCCACCAGTCCGCCACGCCAGCACACCTTCGGGATGTTCCGCAGCCAGGACCTCCACGGTCGGAGTGCTGCCCACTGTCGTGCCCACATGGCCGATGTCCATTGAGAGGGAGAGGAGTGATAGAGGGAGGGAGAGGGAGGGGAAGGGAGATGGATCAATGGGAGGGAGGGAGGGAGAGTGTGTGTCGGGGTAGAACTGGGGAGAAGTGGAGGCCGCCTGGTGAGAGAGTGGAGTGGAGTTGTGGTTTGGGGGTTGTATATATACACAAAAATCTTAATGGGCCGATTGAGCTTTTGTAACCAGAGTGGGCTAGGGGCTTTTAATCATGGCAGGCTATTTATAAAAAAAAAATCCATGGTTAATCAAGGCATTAACCATGTGCAAGGATCTTGATGTCGAGAAGATGGCCTAGAGGGGGGTGAATAGGCCTACAAAATTTCAGCCCAATATGAAATTAGTCAAGGGCAACCCTGTCTCCCCGATGATCGTGAGTTCAACATAGCTCAAACTTGATGAATATGAACTAGAGATACTCGGTGACAAAAATTCAGCTCGAGATCTTATTAGAATAGAGCGTGACAGTGCCTTGCTCTAATATTTAAGCTGACAGATACGAAACTTTGCTGGTAGGAACTAGATTCCCTAAGCAGCTTAGCCCTACAATATAAAGATAAAATAGAGCTCAAAGACTGTATACCACAGAAACCTTTACCAAAAAGAAGATCAAGCTCAAACCCTAAAACTGCAGGAATGTAAAGATGAAGCACACAACGACACGATGCTTTTCCCATGGTTCGACATCGCCACCAAGGCTGGCCTAAGTCCACATTGTTGAGGTATCCACAAAACGATTAGCTCGCCACCAAGGCATGCTTTGCCCTCGTTCTCAAGTGAAGGAAGTGAGCTCTTGAGATGATGGGTGATTTTCTTGATTTTGAGTGAGGTTACAAACTTCCCAAGGCTGCCACACAAGTTGGTAGGCTCAAGGGTGATGCCTAGCCGGCTAGGAGCAAGCTCCAAGAGTAAAGAACCCTAGAACAGTGCCCAAACATGAACCAAATGCTCTTTTAAGATGGGGAACTTGTAGATCTGGTCTCCAATCGAGTTTCTCTTGCCTTTTCCCTCAAGATTTGATGTGGGACTCGATATCTAGCTTAGGGAGTGGAGGAGCAACAATGAAGGAGAGAGAGAGAAGAGCTTTGGTTCTGTTCTTCCACGAAATGAACGTTGGGGAAGAAGAGGTAACCATTGGGGAGGGGTAGAAAGGGTATTTATACCCCTTGGGCCCAATGGTCGATTGCTGCGGCATTGCCGCTCAGCCCGCTGAGAAACGGCTGCCGTCCCAAAATAGAGAATCGAGAATATGAAATTTGGCCGTCTGTTTTGGGCTAGAGAGGTGATGCAAACTAGTTTGGGTTTGAGTATTTGGTTCAATAGTTGACTAGTTGTCCTTGGATCTCTCTTTACAATGCGGCTTTCTAAACTCAAGATTGAAAACATAAATGAAATTAAACCTCCATGAGTCCAAGTTGCCATCCATTTCACTTGAGCGGTTCCATCAACCTATACATCATCCTATATAATCTTCGTCTCATCTCGTGAGCAAATATACCTTGAGCATGTGACTTGAACCATTTCCACAAATATGAGTTCACCTCCATGGCTTCAAGTCACACACACTAATCATTTGATCCTTCACACAATATGACTCCTCATAGCTTGATTAGTTCCTCGACTAAATGCAAGTACTTTCTTCTTGACCATAGTCATGGTACCTCTGGTCCCAAAGCCGTCGCTTGCCCTTCACCTTTGCTTAGTACCTCAAAGCCCTTTTCTTGCTATCTTCACCATATTATGGCTTACTAAAGTCACATTACATTAAGCATTCATTGATTAACCATATCTTCAATTTTGATCCTTGCTTGATTATCTTCTAGATATGAATTTTGAGAGCAATCAAGCTTCGGTTTGACTCACATAGAGTCATACATGGATCAACATCAATATGGTCAAGCCAATTCATGGTTCCTTATATCCTATCCATTTTTGGCTTGACACTCTGACAATTATTTTAATGTTCTATTCATGGAAAATAAGCCATTATAGAGACCAATCCAAAATCATCAACTCTTGTCTCTTTTGCCTTTTGCCCAATATGCTTGCTTTCACATGATGCTATGATACCTTACAACATATAAGCCATTTGACTGATTCCATTTGCATTGTTATCTTTTGCTTGAACTAGATTGTTTCCATCATCTTCCAATACAACAATACACAATTTGGCTTTTACTTCAATACTATGTGGAACACCATCAAGTTTGCTTACTTGTTGAACCTTGGATATACTTATTAATACACAATCCACAAGTATATGCAATAGACTTAGTTTCTGTTCAATTATTAGACCTTTAATTATGTTGCCATTCAATTCACCAAAACCGACTAAAGGGCTAGATGCACTTTCACCATGGAGGTTTTAAAACCTTCACGGTTAATGAGAGGGAAACGCCTTGTAAAATAATTTGTTCAAGAGTGTTCATCTTGTCATGTAAATTTAGCTTTGAATTCAAAAAATTAAAATTGAAAATTTTCAAACGACCTCGGATGGAGAAACTTTCTAAATGAAAATCCTAGATCTTAAAAAAGTTATGACTCTTTGTAGTTGACCACTTTTTAGTTTAAATTCATCTTATCATGCAAAACTACATCTGAATATCTCAAATTGGAAATTCAAAATTTTGGAAACGATCTCGGATGGCAAACTTCCTAAATAAGAATTGTCGATCTCAAAAAGTTATGACTCTTTATAGTTGAACACTTTTTTTATTTGAATTGGTTTGGGCCTCAAACAAGCAATTTAATCTCGATTTAGTACAATATCTAGGGAACCAAAGCGGAATGTAGACATATGTGATGATGTAGTGCGGTGGTAGAGCAATAGGTGCACATGGGGAGGTTGCGGGTTTGAAGCTCCATGGCTGCAAAGTTTGCAAAATTCGTGAAAAACCAACCATGGTTATGGGTGTGGTGGTGGTGGCCCACGGTGGGCCCCTCCTCTCATTATTTCTTTTTTGCCATTTTTGGGGCTTTTTCATGATTTATTTGCCGAAGTTTTTTTGAGACTCGAAAAGCCTTTGCCAAGTGCCCTACAAAAGGCACTTGACAAAGAGGCCTTCGCCGACACTTTTGCCAAGTGTCCAAAGGCTTTTGCCGAGTGAATAAGGGCCTTTGTCGAAAGTGTCTCCAAAGCACTTTCGGCAAAGAGCTTGAGTCCGGTAGTGGACGCTAGTCGTTGTGGTCGCTTTGATGAGTGTCCTCCTCCGGCGCCTATGCTTCATCCATGCTCTCCTTGGTGATGTCATAATCAAATGTTGGGTGGAGATTCCACCCATTGTCACCATTCCCCTACACGCCTTCCTCCCTCGTGGATAGCATTGAATGGCAATACATGGGCCCGAATGCACTCATGGTGTCACCATCATTTTCCAAAAGAGTTCGTCATGTTTGGTGATCCTAGGCTTGCGTGTTTGTCACTCCTCTTAGTCCCGATTCCATTGGCTGCAGAGAGAGGCGTACACTACTACAAAACATCTTTTTATAAGACCTTTCCATTTTATTAACCATGGTGGGTTTTTTAAAACACCACGATTAATGTCTCAATTAACCATGATGGTTTTTGAATTAACCATCGCGGTTATAAAAACTGTCATGGTAAATTGATTAACCGTGGTGGTTTTCATAAAAAAACCCGTCACGGAAAATAGCGGATTAACCATGGTGGTCTTCCTATCCTGCCTGCTAGGGGAAAAAAAGTCGAGGCCCAAAATGGCCTAAACGCGAGCCCGATAGTAGCTCGATATAAAACTCCGACACGGGGTTTCATCCCTCTCCCACTCCCACTCCGGCCCAAGTACCGCGACCTCCCTCTCCTCTCCAACTCCCACTCCCTCCCTCTCCCTTTCATCTTAAACTCCCACTCACTCTCGGTCGAAACCCTAGCACTCCAGGCCGGTTCTCGCGACGTCCGTTGCTCTCGCGGAGGCGCGTCTTTCGCAACCAAGGCTCATATGGGGCTAGCGCCGCACGTAGGCCGGCTCGTGCGGAGGCGGCGTGCTAGGGTGGATCCAAATCGGCGGCTAGGTGCACGGTCCTCTACCTCGAAACCCTAGATCCGCAGGTGGTGGCCTATATTTGGGCCCATTAGGATTTGGTTTGGGCATTTGATTTTTATTTGATTTTTGTTTTTTTCACCGTTGAGGTTATTTCGGGTCCTAAAAGCTGCCACGGTAAATCATCGACTAACCCTGGTCTTTCTTTGGGGTAAATCCAAAAGACACATACGATTATTTATGTAGTAGTGGTAGCTACGAGGAGTGGTGTCGAACAAAATGGAAATGGTGATGCCGACGAGTATGTTGCTCGGCGGGTGCACAAATTGATGATCGGTTGGCGCCTTTCAGCTTAAATCTAGGATTGTCCTCATATTATTGTGTTGTGGTTGTTTTGGATTTAAGTGTTGTTGTATCTCCTCTCTCCCTCTCCCCATTGTACCTCCTTAAACTATTTGAGGATTGGCATTTATGCAATTCCACCGCTCGGCTTCTCGAGATGTGTTCAATGAAATTCTAGGTGGGGTTAAGTTTGAACAACACCAGCCCCCCAACCACCACCACCAAGTTGACCTAAAAAACTATTTTTGAAAGGAGGGAGAATTTGTTTTTGCCTTGAGGGTAGTGATCTTCCCTCAATTTGGTTTCGAGCAAACCATCGATGTCGTTGATGCCTCAACTACATAACGAAGAATTTTACTTTTATCTAGCTGGATCGTCTAGACCATGAGTATTCCACAATTAAAACGAGGCACAACTACCACCGCCAAAGCCCCCATCACTCCTGCTCCCATGCAGTCTCACCACCCCGGCTAGAGGTGATGGCGGCCACATACTTGGCGCCCTCAAAGTCTTCACCACATCTACTTCACCCCTCCTCGCTCATCTCCTCTCGTCCCCTTCCATAGCTCACATCATCTCCTCAAGTTAGATGGTCGGTGGCTTGCTAAAAAAGTTTAGTGAGGCACGGATGCATCTTTGTCCAAACCCCCGGATCTATGGCGGACTCGCATACGCGATGAGGCATAGTGAGTGGAGCATTGAGAGTGGAGCATTTGTCTTTACCAAGGCATGCAACCACAAGACAAGGCCACCCTCTCATGGCCGCAACTTCCATCCGTTATGTTGGGTCCACTAGGGTGCGGCGGACCACCGAGGCGGGGAGGAGCCCATGAGGTTCATTATGATGATCTATGGCTACACAAAGCGACATCTGTTGGATGTTCCTAGTCCATAGCGGTCTTCCCCGCGCGGTCCTAACAACACAATCCCACATGAACCTAAGTGAAACTTAGACCCTTGTGGGGAGTAGGGTTTCAAAATACGTCAACTAGCACTTTCGGTGGGCATGAGCGAAAGGACCGAGCAGTCACTAGTGGCACATTCAGGGGATTTCGGTGTGGCAACCTAGGCCATGATCTCTGTCAAGATTTCCTTCCCTACATCCAAAAGTTACGGAGCGGCTGCATGACCGTTGGAATACAATGGCTCAATCAAGATGACAAACGAAGGGTCAAAATCGGCTTCACGTTTGTTAAAGTGCATGGATTTCGCAAGTCGATTTATTTATTGTTGGCCAAAATAAGGAAGAGTTTTATTCTAAAAATTTCAATCATAGCTCCTTCACTGTCTAATCCCCATTTTGCTGGGAGGCTGGAAATCCAATTGTTGTGTAGACAACCAGTGGGCTCCTCACCTCATGCGCATCGTTGTACCACACAATGGCGGCCGAGTGCACCTTGCCATCTTCGATTGCCATGCGGACACCGTCACGGTGAAGGAGCGCTTCGGTTCGGCGCTGAACTCTAGTTTGCTTGGCGACACATCAATAATGAGGTCATTGGCCGACTTAATAGGAAACACGACCTTCACGTCATACACAGCGCTTGCGGCCCCGACATTGGTGGCAGTCCGCGGGAAGGACACAGTGAAGTTCTTCCCTGGCTGCACATGGGCCGCCATGGTCGGGTAGTTGAGGTCGCTGGGAGAGCTGTACGTTGAGCCATTGCTGCAAGCCGAGGTGTTGGAGCCGGTGATGGCGCTAGCTGCGTGGAGTTGTAGCCCTGTGCACACAGCATAGCCACATAGTCGCACTCTGATGCGTCGTAGACAAGGCCGGGTCGGGCGCCCTCACGGATTGAGCTGCCCGGCGCCATAGTTGAGCGCGTTCGTGTTGGAGTTGCCTGGTATGTCCATCGGAGTGGCTGCATGCATTGCGATATGATGATATTGCAAGTTGTTGACCGAGATGATCAATTAAATTAATGGAAATGTTACCAAACTTTATTGGGAGATGGAATCAATCTTTGAAATGGTGGTTTGCATTGCACGGTTGTCCTACCGGTGGTGATGAGTGCCGACATGATCATTGCCGGCGACCACTCACGGTGGAGCGACTTGACATAGGCGGCAGCTCCGGTCGCGTGCGGGCACGCCATGGATGTGCCGGAGATGATGTTGTACTGAACCTTCCTTGTGTGATTAGGATTTGTCAATGGCGGTGCCAGCGGCGACCATGATGCAATGATGTCGACCCCCCAGTGCAGACAGATCAGGCTTTACATGTGCATTTGAACGTTGTACAGATTTATTTTTAGAAACATTTTAACCGTGAGATTTCCATGTAATGTTGGAAGATGTTATTGAGCATTATAATGAGGCACCTTCAAGATCGAAGGGGTGATCAAGTTTGGGCCTGGAGAAGAGAAGGAGGCGGGTACAGGAGCTTGTGGATTGACTGTAGTCTCCGTGCGGTCTATCATGCCCACAGGATTACTTCAAAACAAACAAGGATTATTTTGAAAAAGATTGAACACGAATGTGGCAATCTTTGTTCAGTAAACTCACCTAGTGCTGTTGAAATACGCCATGATTTGGTCGAACCTGTCCTGAGTTACCATGAGATTAGGGAAAGCCTGCAGATTGAAAGCAACGTCGGACTCACTGGTGACTAAGACGACACCAGCTGCACCAGCCAAGAGAGGACCCGAGCCATCGTACGGACGGTTCGTCGTCGGGGTGGGCAGAGGACGATCTTGCCTTGGTAAGGACCTCCGGCAAGGTCCTCTGGATCACAGGACCTACATTTATTGTAGCAAAAAAAAAAAAAAATATAAACACTAGATATAGGCAATGCAGGCACCATTCGGAATGCTTGAATTTTTATATGATCAAATCCGTCAGATTTTTACAATGCAACACAACAGTGACAGTTGTAGAATAAACTTGAAGCACAATCAAATGTGTAGAAATCTGACAAATTCAATAAAAACATCTGTCAACAGATAAAAATAGAAAAAATCATTTTTTTTTATATTAGCTTAGTGCCGGTATTTGATCCAATTGATGAAAATTCTGACAAAATTTGTATTTTCAGAACGCTCACACACATCCATGAATGCTTAATATGTGGAATATATACTCTATATAATATAGATACAGTCATGTACTCACACAAACACTAGCACTACCAAAATGGTGGAAATTCTCCAAGTGTTTTTAATTTGTAATAAAACACTACCACTAGTCATAGCACATGATAATCTCTCTAGGAGGCATTTAGTAGGAAGATTTATGCTAAATTTTGAATGAAAAACACTAGGAGAACCCCACTTCAATGGGTGGTGAAGTTTTAAATCCTGGTTGTGTTTGTAGTTTGTATGCAATTATCATTGTCTTACCCGTTGGAAAATGCAAGTGTGGCATTTGTTATCGTTGCAAAGGTGTTAATGGAGGCTCCCTGCAATAGAAGAAAATAGATGGAATGGTTGCCTTGTTTATTCAAATATTGATTTCTGTGAAAAATATAAGGACATAGTGTAAAGTTAGGGCTGACCACTATGGTGTCTCCATTCCCAAGAACAATCTTGTCGATGAATTGACGGTCAGTGCTGCTGGCCGCCACAGACAGCATCCACGGTGCGACGTTGGAAACATGGGCAAAGGGCAGCTCTTTGTTCCCGGCCGCAACGGACGTGAGCACTCCATGCCTCATGGCATGGAAGGCGCCAATTGCCTGTGTGTCCCTCAAATAATCATATGGCATTACGTCGCCCGATGGAGAAGGAGATCATGTCCACGCCATCGGCGATGGCGTCATCAAACCCTGCGAGGATGTCGGCAGCATCGCAGCCCTTTTCCTGGCACACCTTGTAAATGGCGAGCCTGGCGCCTGGTACCGCGCCCCGCGGCTGTGCGGCGGCCAAGCCATCGAAGCTCACGTTTGCGACCGCCCGGCCTGCCACGGTGGATGCCGTGTGGCTGCCGTGGCCTAGGTGGTCTAATGGCGACTGGCCAGAGCTGGATCCTTGGTTGTAGACGCGAGCTCCGATGATTTTACTGCATGAACGTGTCATATTTTACGCAAAATCTACTTGTCATCAGGGACTGGCCGAGCTGAAAGTTAAGGCTTTGCAAAATACTGAAAGTATTGATTCGCATTTTACTAATTGGTGGTAGTACACAGTCGCTGGACAATATACTATAATGTATAAAGGATATATAATTATTTATAGGGATTTATAGAAAACTCTCATTCAATAGTGATAAAAGTATGCTATATATAGCATGTTTGCTGCATTAGAAAACTAATAATAAATATGAGAAATTCTCACAAGAATAAGATATATCTTAGCACTAATTCAATCAACTCTAAACATTATATATATAGAATGATGGAGCCATTGGTGTTCTATTTTGTAAAAGGATGGCCCACTTCTGCAGTTATGATAAAACATACATATACTCAAAAGTCTACATCATGAAAGATAAATTTAGTAACCCTTAAACTTTTTTTTGAATTACCCATCTTTGTCATCCAAACAAGAAATGAAATCACCAAGATACACAGAACTAAAAAAACTTAAACCTGCCTTGGATCATCCACCAATTTTCGTTCGTCACTCTCCTCAACATATAATTTCTATGTCTAAACTTTCCCCACGTTTTCTCATGACACCTGCCACCATGTAACATGAGGGCCAACACAGTCACCATTATTAATGCCCCTATATATACCTAGGGATGGGCATAGCTTAGCGATGAATGAAGGGAAAACCTAAAGGTTAGACACTGGTAAAAATTATGCCCACGTAACCTAAAGTAGGGATGGGTATAGTTTGACCAAATGTCCTACGAGTCTATCATTCATGTTTACTTTATCACTCCTCTTTGTTGCCTATACCAGCACAATTATTACTTGTATGTTGGTATATATCATTATTTTTTTGGTAGTTTATCACTACCATCAAATCTATCATTCTGTTGTTGGACCCCATTATTCCTCCACATGCAACCACCTCTCACTACCCTATGTCCTTTTTATAGTCAGAGCCGGGAGAACACAAACTATATCAACATCATATTAGCGGTATCAAGATGGCAATGAGTCCATCATAGCAAGAAACAATGACAAATGATCAAATCTCAATATGACAAACATAACTAACAAAATAAATAAAGGTACATATCGAATAACAAATTTTAATTAGGTAGATGGTACATAAAGCCAATGGCCTTTCCATACTTGTTGCACGTGAAGTTGTTGCATGTACCCTTCCACCTACTCGGCGGTGGGCCAAGGCCTTCGTCGGAGAAGGATGGCGAGTCAGGCCACACACCAGTGTCAAGCATACCAATAATGATGTCTCCCTCTATTGGTAGGTCTTCATTGGACGTTTGAGGTAAGCCTAAGAAGTCCCAAGACCTTGTCGTCAAAGGCTTAAGGGTCCTACTTGGGAAGACTGAGACAACGCCGTTCATACCTAAAGGTATGGAAATTTTTATAAGATAAAGCTGGATTCATGCATGCTTCAATATAAATTAAAAGTTCATATGTTAGGGTTCATCTATCCCTAGGGATGGCAGTGATGCTGTATCAGGCCAGGGCCTCATGGATTTTGGTTCCAGTAGGTGCTTGATGGGGTGGATTATCACCCGAATATGTGTCTGTGATGGTTTCGAGTTTTCGGTATGGTTGTGTGGAGATTCCACCTGATACAAATCTGCCTTCAATTATAACAAGTCATTTCGATTTTTCTAGGTATATATCATAGCAGTAAAAGCTATATGATATGTGTGAAGAAAGTCAGAGCTCTCAAATTTCAACGCACAATCACATATTAATGAATGTAATGAAAGGAAAAGCTTGTTAGTTGTCACAAACCAGAAAGTTTATGCGCCTCTTCTTCACTTAACTTAGCAGCGAAGCCATTTAAGCTTCTCTTGTAACTACGGAGGATCCTGTCTGAAGCAGAGCTGCAAAGACAAAATAGTATATAGGTTAACAATCCAAGCTTTTCCTTGATAAACATCTGAGAGTAAAAACTTCAACAAATACTCAAGCTTTTTTTTTCGGAGATGACACAAAAACACGGTATATTCAACAAATCCATGCACTTTTTTTGTCCTCTCTGAACAAAGGGGTGTGTTGCTACAAAAATCTGTCACCTATACCGCACAAATTTTATTCCTGTACACAGTTGCTTATGGACAACATGACAGCTAATAGCCCGACATGGAGTGTAGTAAAAACTTGCTTTAGCACGGTCGTGAAAAACAAATGACAAATGGAGTATTTATAGCATGATTTGTCATGAAATGGTCAGGCGGCAATATACTCTCTAGTGAACACTGGAAACAGAATTTTAGACCTGCCGTCGTCGAGGACTTGGTTCAGCAGGTCGTGATGAGCAAACTCTACAGCAGAGAAACCTTCAGGCTCCGACGCATTCGAGCTGGGTAGGTGCCCCAGGTACACGATGTAGACCTGCTTATGATCACGATCAAATAAATGAGATAAAATTTCGTAGACATATGTATGCAGACCCTGAAGATAATCTATGATGTATGTATGATCTATCCGTCTGACCTGGCCTCCGTCACCGATGGATTCAGAGGCGCTGAGGCTTGCAGCAAACACAGTGACGAATAGGAGAAGCAGCAGCAGTGTTCTGGGACGAGCCATCGTGTGTTGGAAGCTTTGCGCAGCGTTACTCCAGGCACGAACACTGGCGTGGGCGATATATATGTATTCATCTAGTCCTATGTGGGTGTATATAGAACTAATCAACCAGTAATAATTTATATTATCAGAGTCTAGTCCTATCTCGTGCAGCACCGCGCATTGCGTGCTCCGTACCTTTTTGCAGGAAACAATGTATACATTCGTCGTTGAAATATTTCGGGCTCCTGGTGCCGGAATATTCAACGTGGTAAGACCTGAGGCGTATTCTCATATTGTGTTTTCACAGAGACTTTTAAATTTGGACGAGAGACAACAAGAGGTTCAGATTGGTTTCATTAGTAAGTTGTCATTTTCATCATCTTGTCCTAGGCAAGCTCCAAATTAGCACGTACATATTTGTCGTTTGGGAAGTATACACATGAACACGCATAATTGTTGAATTGTCCAAAACTGATGGCAATTAACAAGGGCATGTCAGGGTCATATTTGTTTTCATGCATTTCTTTAATAATACTAGTTCATCAACCCGTGCTCTCGCACCGGTTAGAATCTTATGAGACACTAACTAATAAAATTACTTATATTAAATATCTTTTCTCTTCACCGATTTTCAAAAATAATAGGTACTCTTAAGTCTTGATCCATATTCATTTTTTTTTCTTTACATAGCAGCCCTGTGTGTCTCCAATATCCATTTACCAAAACATTTGCTAAACTATGATGGTTTTAGTTTGTAGTCTATTCCGAGGACATGAACCAACATTTTGTTTTTTTCCATCAAATTGTAAGTTTATTAATTGCTCGGATACGATGGCTATTTACGTGTACTGACTTCATGGAAAAGTGTTATAATTTTGTCAGAATTTCAGGATTTATCTTTTTCATTTCTAGTGGTTTTGTGAGTAATAATTTCTAGTATTAATATTTTTTCTAGAACCATATGTATAGGTGAAACATAAACAAACTTAAAGTATATAAAATCTTATTTCATCCCTTGAGGTTATATCGTGAAAAACTATAGTTTAACTTTTTTTGGTTTTGATCGGGTTAAAGCATTACTTGTATTGATGATAGAGATGGATTATTTGTTTGGTTTAATTATGCTTTTTAATTATGGAGGTTTAAATTATTCCATGTTGACTTTGTTGATAAGTCCATGGATCATGATCCCCTAATTTTCCAGCATCATTAGGATGTAAACTTGGAGTAATCCAATTACATCATCATAAGTGAATAAAAATATAGCTCACGATTAATAAGGATAGCATCAAAACTTATTTGTGCGAAGTGATCCAAGGACACTAATAATAAATGAATATCATACCTAATGGTGAATAAAGATCATATCATATCACAGGTGATGAATTAAATTGTAATTATAGGTTCTAGCAAGATTGCCATACCACCGTTGGTGCCAATGTTGATGTAGATGTCATGGACCCTGGAAGTCGTGGCACTGCTCTTCTGCCGCCTCTTGTTTTCACATCCCCGTCTCCTTTCCTTGATCGACATAGATCTCATCGACCTCCTCTGGACATGGATTAAGTAGATGCTAGTAGCATTGATGAACACCCACTCACGCCATATCCCTTCATGTCCATGCATGATGTTCGTTGATGGTTGATACATGATATGATATTGATTTATTGAATCAAAGTAGAACCAACAGCATCGCTCCTTAAACATGGGTAAACTACACCGCATCTATGGATGCACAAAAACTCAAGAACGTAGATAATTAGCAGATAATTGCTCCTTGAACATGGGTAACTACCTGATATGGATAACCTTAAGAACAACAAATCAATATTGGTAAAATTACCCATGTTCTTATGGCAATATGGACGTCACATTCTTAAACATGGGTCATTATCATATTATCATGTACCCATGTTAAATTGAATAGATAATTGTACAGCAGCTCCAAAACGAAGAGGGGTTCCTCACCAGATTTCCCAAAAATATCCTGCAAAATATTTTGCAGACAATTTGAAAGCGAGCCTTCATCGATATAAAATCAATTGTAGTCAGAACCAATGGAATTAAACAGGAGGCTCACTACCTCTATGAATAGCAAAAGGAGATAGATGTTGCCGTGGCATTGTGTATGGTGCTATAGCTACAAACCATTATCCTCTCGTGCACAAAGTTCTCGATCGGGTAAACACTGCATCAGAAGAAGCAAGTCGCTCAGTCAAAAAATAGAAGAAGCAAGTCAACTGGGCCTTGCCTGGCCAGGAGCTCCTAGAAGACGTAGATAAGGATGATGTGGCAGATGCGGATGCAAGAGAGCAGTACCTGATTGCATCATAGTCTTCCAACTCGCCGAAACACACCACCGCCCGTGTGGACTCGCCCACGGCAGCGGGCAACTTGGTGGCGGCGCGCCTGCGAGGGAAAGACGAAGGAACATGCTGATGGCTAGATCTAATGGTTAGGCCACGGTAAATTGTCGATGAATAGGTCATAAATAATGAATTTTCTTATTATTTTTATTTTTAGGGTAATTTTAATAAAATAAAAATAGATCTAATGGTTTCAGATCACGAGAGACTATAAATTTGATGGCTAGATCTTTCTAATTAATGTGAGAATTTCTAGCATTTATCTTTTTTATAAGCATCTAGTGAGAATTAACGTGGAGTATAACTGAGGAAGAGCAGCGTACCTGCACCAAGATTAGCGTACCTATATAGCTCTGCCCATGCGTTGACAAAGGATGTTGTTTACTCGCGAGATGTCCAAGAGTGGCGGATGTAGGATTTTACCGTAGATTATACTGAAAAATTCTTATGCAATTCAATATACATTTATGATTTGGTAAAACCATATTCTAATTCAGTAAAACCAAACATATTAAAAATAAATATGAGAAATCTTAATTCAAAAGTAATGCTAGAAGCAACGGCAAATCTCGATATAAATTGTTCTAATAAAAATTAAAATACAAATAATTCGAAATACAGACTAAGAATAAACTTACAATATTACTCGTGCGAATGAATGTTTTAATTATATCATGTGAATCATATGGAACGTTGTTGATGTCATAAACCAGCGGGTTTGATAGAATCATATTCTTGAATAAAAGAATCACGCATAAATACATAAATATAAAACTATTTAAGTACACAAGTAAGAAGAAGATTAAAATATTGATCTTGTACCCGGGGGATATCTAGACGTTGCGGATGTAGCACCACTCTATTCTTTCACGCCGAGACAACAACGTTTTTACGCCGTCAGGTGTCAGGCATGGCTGCAGCTCCGTGACTCGTCTCTGATGTCCATATCGGCCATCCGGCGACCAGCATGGTCAATTTACTTTGGTTCATTGGTTAAAGCTCCATTACTATGGCTGGTTTATGTGGCGGCGGCGCTTGGCTATGTGAGACAGAAAGAGATGACAATATAATTTCTTTTTTTTTTTCAATTAGATCTATATGAATCGTGAGAGTTAGTTTTCAATAGTAAATGGCAGGTGGGTAATACCTCGTTATATTCCATAATGGAATATGGGTAAACTCTTTTAGGAAAATAAAATATCACGTTATATTTTATAATGGCAGGTGGGTAATTATTTAGAAAAACAGAATAGATTCAGTGGCTAATAATATAAATGGTGATCAAATTGATGGCCGATCTTTCTGATTATTGTGAGAATTTCTAGAATTTATCTTTTTTTCTAACGCATTTGGTGACTGATCAAGATTAGCATAAGGTGGGTAATTATTTAGAAAAAACAGAATAGATTCAGTGGCTAATAATATAAATGGTGATCAAATTGATGGCCGATCTTTCGATTATTGTGAGAATTTCTAGAATTTATCTTTTTTTTTTTTTTCTAACGCATTTGGTGACTGATCAAGATTAGCATACCTATAGCTCCACCCATAAGGATGTTGTTTAGCTGCGGGATGTTAGCAGTGATGGACCTAGAATTTTACCACCAAAAAATAAAATCTTATGCAATTCAGTATACCATTTATGATTTGGTAAAACCAAATATAATAAATAATATGATAAGCCTTAAATTCAAAGTTAACGCTAGAAGCAACCATAAATCTTGATATAAATTGTTCAAATAAAATATAAATAATTTGAAATACAACTGAGAAGAGGCTTATATTAGTCGCTTTATTATCCGTCGCTTTCTGAATGAGATGAATGTCTTAATTATATCATCTTGATCATACGGAAGGACATTGATGTCATAAACCGGCAGCGGTGACAGAATCATGTTTGGAACTTGAAGGGATTAGAAAACTCACATATGAACGAACTCACGATCTAGAATTAAAAAACACGCTTGCTACATACATAAATAAAATTATTCAAGTACATAAGAAGATTAGAAGATTGATCTTATACCTGTGGCCTGTCTACTGAATGCCAGACATGTGAACCGACGCTGTTCTGCTCTTCCACACGGAGACAACGACGTTTTAGGCCCATGGCCACAGCTCCATGACTCCGTCTCCGGTCTCCGTTCCGGCCGACGATGAGCCTGGAAGGTCGATTTACTTTCTCTCATTCATTGAAGCTCTGTTACTATATATGGTTGTGCCTGGGGCGGCGCCCCTCGGCTAATACCACGTGAGATAGAAAAGGGATGGCAATAGATCTATATTAATTAAGCGTGAGAGGCGAGTATCAATATAGCACGTTATATTCTGACATATGGGTAATTCTTTTAGGAAAATAAAATAGTATGTTATATTTCATAATGGCAGGTGGGTAATTATTTAGAAAAAATAGAATAGATATAGTGGCTGTTAATATAACTGGCGATCAAATTGATGGCCAGATCTTTCTAATTTTTGTGAGAATTTATAGGATTTATCTTTTTTTTTTTTCTAGCGTCGTGAGGTGAGAATTAACGTAGAGCCTCCGTTGGAGCCTCCAATTAGTAATAGTAAGATATAGAGTCCAACACGGTTTACAAGCTAGTACGAATCAATATAAACCGAATTTGGGATGACTCGGATGTAGAGTGTGTCTATATCGATTATTTCTTCGGATATTGTGTGACTCGGATGTAATCCTACCTTCATCCCTGCTACAGTGACATTCAAGATTTGGCCTAAATCAAACTTTCTTAAGTTTGACGAGATTTGTAAAAAATATTATCGATATTTACATATCCAAATAGTTGAATTACAAAATAAATAAGATTTTTGAAAATCCCTAGCCCTCCATTTTGGATCATCAGCATGAAAAAGGCTTACTTAGTGGTGGACCCACAGGGTGGTCAGAGGGTCCACCGACCACCCTCGTGGCCCGCTGGTCAGTGATACATAATCTATACCTAATAATAAAACAAAGAAATTTCTGCCAATCTGCCAAAAAAAAATCTGTCTGCCTGTCCCGTTCCACCGTTCGTATATTGTCCGGACTCATAAAACAACGTGTCTTCCTGTCCCGTTCCAATCGTGGACATCAAACGGGCCTCACCCGATGCCAAGGGAACCACTCCTGCGACGTTGCCGATCTCCGGAACCCACCACCGCCCGGTCCAGCAAGATCCGCCTCGAGCACGGCCTGCATGAGCTCAGCTGCCACCGCTCGAGCACGGCCCGTGCGACATCCGGCTCCAGCAGCGGAGAAAAAAAATAAAGGAACAAAAAAGCGTATACTCACAAAAAAAAAAAAAAAAAAAAGAACCTTGACCTTGACCGGCACTTTAATTTACGTAAATTGACTTTGCAGTGTACACAATTTTGTTGATTTGCTTTCCTATTATCAATGTTTAGATAGACATAATACTCCATTATTTTAATGGATTTGTAGGGTTAATATTTTATTGGATCTATATTTATTATAGGCATTGATATATATTATTGAAAAATATGGTGGTTCCAAATTAAACCAAACAAAGGCTAGCTTTAGATGACCACACAATATTTATTGCAATGCACGGATACATTTGCCATTGGAACAGATACTGAATAATAAATTGTTCATCCCGTGCACCCGCACGTACATGATTATAGGTACTAAATAATTATATTATCTTGGGACCCCCGGTTCCATGGCCCCCCGGCGAAGCGCCCTGGCTGCACCCCCCTAGAGCCGGCACTGCTGGCAGGCCGCCACCGGCGATGCCGCGGACTAAGACGCCGATGGCGGCCAGGGGGAAGGGGAGGAGGCCAAGAAGGTGCTCGGGTACTACAGCATCCCGCACGACATGCTCCCCGTCGTGGTGGTCGCCGATCCGGTCACTGGCCAAACCATGGACATGCTGCGCGGCAGCGCCGCCCGCGAGCTCAACGACTTCCTGTTGTCATGGCCAAGGAATCCACCACCAGTGCATCAGCCGGCGCGCAGCAGAGCAATACAAGATCTACAACAACGCCATCGACGACTATTGCTGCGACGATTTCGAACGTGCTGCCGTAGGTCGACAACCACAGACGACGACGGTGATGACATCAGCCTGATGTCGCCGTGGCAGCAGTGGCCGTGACGACGACGACATGCCAGGCTTGACAAGAACAGGCACCCATGACGACGATGGTGACGGAGCCGGCCGTGACACCTTGCACGGGTCAGCTAAAGTAGGTGGAGGAGAAGGTCTGCAAGGCGAGGGTCCGGCTGGCCGATGGCCGTGTGGTTACGGAGTTTGGGAGCCAGTGCACGGTGTGTCATGATTATATTATTTTCTATTCAAACTTCATGGCATAAAAGATTATTGGCCATTGACGTTTAAATTTAAAATCAATTGCACTAATATATTTACCCATCACCCGTCGTAACGCACGGGCACTTTTCCCTAGTATAGGAAAAAATGAAAAAAAACAAGCCATAAAACCGTATGATCCTTTGCTCGCTGCCGCCTGCCGGTCGCAGCCATCCCGCGTTGCATGGGCCGGCACTGCTTGCGGATGCGGAGTCCAATCGACACTCGACAGGGAGTTCAATCGACAGGGCGGGACTCGTGTGATCCTTCGCTCGCTACCTGTCGCGGCCGCCGCCATCGCGATCGCGCGCAGCATCCAGTGCCCGGCTGCCCGCTGCCGCCCGCCAGGAGTCAGGACGACAGGCAGGACCATCGCTTCTCTCTGTTTCACGGCATCGCCCGCCGCGACCATCGCCTCCCACAACCGTCAATCGATCAGGACAACAGGTCAACAGACAACAGGTGATCCTCGTTGGCTCCAATTCTCCACCCTTCTTGAATTCCATGATCGATGTTCCCCTTCATTAATTTTACAAATTGTCCACTTGCTAGCGGTAGTGCTGCTCGCTAGGGAGGCATCACCGATTGCCTGTCGCCCACTCATCCGAGATCTGAGATCACCATCGTGAGTTCTTCACAGTTCTTCCCTGTCTTCCTAGCTAGGAGGACTCCCCACGCGTTGCCGCGGGTATTGAAAAAAAATTAAATAGACTAAAATTATAATCACTTAGAATTAAAAAGATGTATTATAAAAATGATCGCATCGCTTAAACAGAATGTAACCACATATACATTAGTACCAAGACTGGGCATTAAGATCCAAAATGCATGAAACTAAGATTATATTCATTGATATACAGGATATAGATTATTTAAAATAATTTATGAACTCTAATAATGAATGAAAATATTTAAATAGGTTGTAGAACTTCCAGTAATGGAATAAAAGCAAGATAATAATTTTTTTGAGGAACTTTTTTTCATCAGTTTTTTAGACCTTTTTGGTATATGATCTGAAATCTTTAAGGGCCCCTTTGGAAGATAGTGTGGAGAAAGGGAAAGGATAGAAAAACCAAGGGAATGGAAGCGCATCACGAGTCTAGTATCCTATACAAACAGTAAACAAAAAATGGTCCTTTGGCCGCACCTGCACGAACCGTAGGAATTGAAGTGCACATGTCAATACCGATACCGATACAGCGATACATTAATACGGTATTTTTCCAAAAATAAGGATACACCGATATACATATAATATCATATAATAATTATTACTAATATGTATAAGTATAATATAGTGTATATTTAATCTTATATACTACTAAAAAAATCCCAAAGAGAATCGTCCACCAGGCTAATCCCCCCTCCCTCGCGTGAGTGCCCACCCGGGCGCTAATCACCCCGCCCCTCGTGTGTGCCCGGCTATAACCTCCCACCACGGCGCCCCTGCCCCGCTCCCCACCAATCCCACGACGCCCTGCCACTGCCGCCCCGCTCTCCTCGGCGACCACAACCACCAGCGGCGGCCTCTCACCGGCGCAGGAGAAGGGGTGCTCGTCTAAATCGTCCTCCGAGGCCATCGGCTGCCCCAAGCCGCTGGCGCTGTCGAGGATACCGGACGTCAGCGCCGATTTACGGCAACGCCCGTCGTCGTCGTCACGACGCCGCCCGCTCGCCCCAGCGCCCGTCCAGCGCCTGGCGTCTCCCGCCCCTAGCTATCGCCCACAGCCCTTTAACGGCCGCCGCTACGCGCGCGGAAAGTCGACCTAGCGGCGTCCGCGCCAACGCCGCCCGTCGTCGACAACGCGCCGCTCTGCCCCAGCGCCGTCCAGCGGCCCTGGCGTCTCGCCCAGCCGTCACCCACAGCCACCGTAACGGCCGCCACGCCAAGAGGTCGACAAAGCCGTCCCAAGCGGCCACTGGCTCTGACCCCAACAGCGGTTCTGGTGGCCTGGCGGTCCTTCCCCACCCTAACAGATTGCAAATACGACAGTGAGTAGATCCCAACCGCAGTTTATTTTTGTTGTTGCAGTTCCCCTTTTGTAGTGATAGAGAGTACATAGCTCATCGGTAAGGTATTTGCTAAAATGTCAATACATGGAGATGTTTACTATGCAAATTCCAAGATCAAATTATTAGTATCTCAAAAATATCTTTATGGGTTGTCAGATTATTATATTTAAAAAGCATGCGGTTCTGTTATATGTTTTTAAGGTAAGATTATTTGATTAGTTACAGCCATTTGTTATGGGAGAAATTCACGCTTTAGACTGGGAAGCTGTAATTACTGAACTGCTACCACTACATTAGCTACATGAACTAGCAGCAGCGCTCGCTCAAAGCTTTGAGTGGCAGGTACTGCAGCTCGTGTTTCTCGAGTGATAAACTATCAGGTTGCATTAATATACTAATATCGTATTTGTAGATTGTTTATTAGTGTTTCTCTAGCGCACAACAAAATATTTTCCTGAATCTTCCTTTTCATCATAGGCACTGGTGCGAGAAGCTGAAGACATCTCTAGGAGTACTTCAAAATAATGTACAAGAAGGTATGGTTGCTTCTATGTCCGTTGTGGGCTAATGTTGTCTATTAATTTTCAGTTATATTTTTAGTGAAATAAAGTAGGTAAAACGCTTTTGTGGCATAATATTACCAAAGTCGTTGCATCAATCTGGCTTAATTGAAAGTTATGAGTTCCTGTAAATCAGGAATTTACCAACCAATGTGCTCCAGCTGCTACAGAACATCTATAGATTTGTTTTTGTGAGGTAATTGGGTAGGATATGGGTAGAAATGAAATATTCATAATAGGCTGTTTATGTCCTATTCTCAGATTGAGCAGTTCTCTTAGACCATTGGTTTTATTAATTATGGAGGTCAATTTGGACAACCACTTGAACATCCACTCCTTTTGTAATTCCAGGTTTCAAATATGATATAACTTATATCAGTGACTGCCCGTTCCTTGACGTCGAGTCCGCTGCGCCGAGAACGGCCGCCCGACACGTCCCTACACTAAGTGGCGCTGGCAGCCGTCGCACTACCATCTCCCCAGGTGAGATTCCATTGTTCAATCTTGCAAAATGACTGTTGTCATCTATCTAAGCAGTACGGATAAATATATATATGTAGCCTTTTTAATGAAGATACAACATTGATGGTCAGGGTGCACCAAACCTAGCTGATTAAGCTGTACTGCTATTACAATGACCATACTGCTATTATTAGGCTACCAATGTTTACCATGCTTACATACCTCATAAAGTGTATTTTATTGTTCTCTCTATATTCCAGTGTTTCTTGCCTTGTCCATTGTCCATAGATGCTCCTACTGTTAACTATTTGTTTGCTATAGCTTACTACTGTACCTTTAATATGATTGTTTGTGCACCTAAAAATTTGAGTAACTCACTTTATCTGTCATCTCAGGGACCAATCTTTTTGTAGTATACACCATCCGCAACCATATCTCACTTGTCGAGCTTTGGTGTGCAGAAACTAAAGCATGGTCTGCCCACAGCCAAGTAGACAGGTATATGAAATGATGATCATTCCCTACAGATTTCAATATTAAAATATTGTCTCTGTTGCAGTCAGGTGGGTGCTTTATCGATTCAGTTCTTTTTTACCATCATCTGTTATCTATTTTTGTCTTATATTTCCAATGTTTTGCCACTCTGTCAGCTTCACTGTTGAGAAGGCTTCCATGCTCACTTGACAGGGTGACTGGGGAGTTTCTCAAGGTAGTTATCCTCAATGCATTGTTATATTAAGTTTCAACCTGTTTGGTTCGATTTTCATTTTGGATGAGGCTGCCATGCTCACTGGACAAGATGACGGGGAGTTTCTCAAGGTAGTTAACCTTTTCAACCTGCTTGGTTCGTTTCATTTTGGATGGATGTTTAGGCTTGCCTAATTGGCTGTTGCAATCGTCATCTATTGCCATATGGCTTTTTTGAAAATCCAGGAGCTGAATATCAGACCTGCACGGCTGTCTGTTGTGTTGTGTCTGCATCGGTTTTTAGAGGGCCAAAAGGTTGTACATACAACGCTCTTCGGGTGAATAGTCAGATTTGTTTTCTCTTGTTGAAGGTTAAATTATGAGGGTCTCATTGAGTTTTTATGTTGTTGACTGACAGCTGATCGACAGAAGGTGTGAAGGGAGACTAAGTCCGGTATGACCTCCTTTAGTTGAATCATGTTTGAAAAAAGGGAAGAATTACAGGTTTACAGCCATATATTTGCGCAATGGATTTTGAATTTACTCAGTCTAAGAACCTTTGTTTTTGCTACCAGCTTGTACGAGATCTGTTCAGAGGATGATTAACCCGCTACAAATTTAGTTCAAAATTTTAGCCGGCTTCTACTAAAACTTGGTGGCGCCCCTTTCAGCCTCAAGACATGCTACCTAACCGTTTTCCTTCATCTCATTTTTACCAGGATTCTGTAAAATCAAGGCATCCTCAGCTTCGGTATGGGTGGAAACTATACATGCTTCTCCATGGAGGAAGTATTACAAGGACCGAAGGACATTTGTTAGCTTGTTTCGTGTATGTTATATATTTTTTTTTCTAAACTTCAGTTGGAACTGGAATCCCTCATTTGAAATGGTTTGGAATGGAGGGGGAGTACAATGCCATCGTCTTTGATGTCCTTGGTACAGTCTCGCAGACCTGTTCAACTACTGCAACATAAAGTTCTATCTGGAAAGAGTACTTATGCTAGATGAAAATAAGTACAAAGGTTCCTGAAAATAATTTTAAAAGACGTTGACATGCAATATTACTGAGCCAGTTAAATTGTTTGATTTGATATCTAAATATATTCTATTGATATGCGGCTTTGTAGCATTCAAAAATTTGGCGTCAGGGACTCATGGCTGCAGGGGCAGTCACAGGTTAGATTTTTGGACATGGTTGGTCTGTGCACCTCCGAACCAGCTCTGATCTATTACATGCTTGATGGTTCCTGAATGCCAGATCCTAAGAATTCTAGAACTGCTGAAACATCAATGTTGCATATATTATTATTTACAAAAAAAAATTGGGCATATTAGGCACACATATAAGTTGTTAAATAGTGTCTTATCTGTATATCCCAGTAAAGAAATTGATGGTTGATGTATACCCTATTGCCATCTCTATTAATTTGCAGGGATGAAATAATCAAGGACTTGCCTTGTGTTGCTACTTAATTGGCTATATCTTCATTGAATGAGTTATCAAGTTATCAACCCTTCTATGTATATACCCGTAGCAAAGCACGGGCACTTACCTAGTAGCAAAGAAAAATAGCAAAATGGCCCAAAAACAGCCTACCCCCTTATCATCCCAGAATCACATCCCAGGCCGGCCCATGTTGCGCGGCCCCGAGTCAAAGAGTGTAAGCAGGCAGTGCGTCGTCTCCTCGTCCGTCATCCGGTCGTCTCCTCCTTCGTTCTTCCGTTAACTCAAGCAATCCCCAATTTTCCATTCTCGAATCCAGCAACCCTAGACCCTAAGTGGGCGATCCGCGAGGCCCCGGTGTCGCCTCTGCTCCACCGCGCGGGCGGGATCCGCGTCCTTGCCTGCTTCCCAGAATCCCAGGTTATTGAAATTCTCTTTTTTCCCAATACCTCTGATTGTGGATGGCAGCTGCCAGGGGCAGCACCATGAATGCGGAAGGCAGTAGTGACTCTTTATATAGGCACGACAAGGTAGCTCAAAGGATGATCAGGCGGTGGAATTGAAGGCCACCGCTGGTGGAGCTTCTATTGTCTTGTGCATTTTTAAAGTGACAACATGGCTGTGGGTGACTATTGGGATGCTAATGCCACAATCAATTTTTTATGGTGCATTCGTTTTTGTTGGAATCTTGGGTTAGTGGAATAGCATGCGAACAGGTGGAGGGTGATTGTGATTACGGTCGCTTCAGTTTTCATGTGGATTTGAATGAATGCTTTTTGGTTGCTGCGCAAGGAACTGTGGGGGTGATGGTGGGGCCCTCGTGATGATGTGGCTTCACCACAGCTCAAATAACTCCTAAGTGCGGGTTTCCTATATAGAAGTTTTAGATTTTGATTTCCCGAATCCTGATTTGTGATTGCTAATTACTATTTTTTCAGTTATCTTGAATTATGAAGAGAAACACAGATATTCGATCCTTTTTTCAAATAGCGCCAAAGAAGGCAGCTGTTGATGCTGAAGCTTTGAACCATGACCCACCTCTGGAT
This sequence comes from Hyparrhenia diplandra, assembly GCA_015847255.1. Taxonomy (NCBI): domain Eukaryota; kingdom Viridiplantae; phylum Streptophyta; class Magnoliopsida; order Poales; family Poaceae; genus Hyparrhenia; species Hyparrhenia diplandra. The sequence goes on along the minus strand of JADLZK010008129.1, from coordinate 252,316 downwards.
GAAAATATTGTGGAAGAGCGCAATCAAGAAGAAGATAGAGTAGAAGACGCTTTGCTCTCACCACTTTGCAAGCATTACCGCCACCGCCACCGCCACGCCACCACCACCGCCCGCATTAAATCTGCCGGTGTATGACATCAATCGTCTTCAATATGATCCAGGTGAAAGGGAGCCCATTCAAATTTATCATGTTAATGATCAATATGCAATCCATAGAGCATATATTACTAGAGGTCCTTGCAAACCTTATATACTTCCATACTGAGTTATTGGAGGCGTACCTTGTTGATTCAGTATAGAATGGTTGTATAATTATGAGTGGCTTGAATATAGTGTTAAGAAGGATTCTAGATTTTGCTTCATATGCTACTTGTTCAAGAAGGGCAGTGGGTCAAATTCTTTTAGTGTTGATTGATGGAATGTATGGAATAGAGGAAATGAGTCACTTTCAAACATTGTGGTTCTAAGGCACATAAAGCAGCTGAAGAGAGATACATTGGTTTTATAAACCCCAAGGTAGCAATTGATTATAACATTGATAAGTGGAGTGAGGAGGACCTTCGCCTTTATAAGAAATGATTGACATATTCACTTAGATGTATCAAGTTTCTTTTGCATCAAGGATTGGCATTCCATGGACATGATGAAAGTGAGGAGTCTAGCAACAGAGGCAACTTTATTGAACTTTTGAAGTTTCTTGCAGAGAATAGTGAAGAAGTGAACAAGTATGCCTTGAACAATGCACCAGGTAATTGCACTTTGACATGCCAAAAAATACAAAGAAAATTATTTAGTGTTGTGCCATAGAAACTAGAAAGGCTAATGATGTCCGACGCTCCCGCCGTCCCAGCCCGCCGTCGCTGGCCTGCGCCGTCGCGTAGCTCCCTCCCCGACTCCGACACCAGATCCGGCACCTCCTCACCTTGCTCTTCCGAATGAGGTCCGGCTCGTCGCGAGCTGTCTTGGCGGTGGTGCAGATCGGGCGATGGGCCGCGCAGCCCACTAGAGCAACCCCGCACCGCCGCCCGTCGGCGGCTGCCGCCGCCGCCGACGGCCCCCTCCACACCTCCACCGCTCGCTTACTCGGGGGCCGCTGCTGCAAAGGGCGGAGCCGGATGTCATCTCTCCGTCGACGCGATCGCGCCCCAGCCCGCCAAGGGTGGCGAGGGAGGTGGTGGAGAGTTCTCCCGATGGACGCCCCTCCGCGACGGCGACTCCTTGGCTACATGGGGGACTCCCCGCTCCCCCCACCTCCCTACTAGCAGGACCAAGGCGATGCACCGGGAGGATGGCTATCTCTCCGGTGATTCTGACCTCGAGCACTCTCCTTCCCCGACGCAATAGCACACAACCCGCACGCGTCCGCCCCCGTCGCTCCACCGGGGTCGGATCGGCTGCCTACACCGCGCCACCCTTTGGCTTTGGACATCGCCATGGAGGACGGTGTCTTCTTCGATTGGTCGGACGGGGTGGGCGTGTCCATCGAGCCGAGGCCCCCCCATCGCCGTCGCGGCGCGTCTCGCCAAACGGCGTACCGCCGGTCTTGGTCACAAGCTCCACCCGGCGTGGGCGGGTATTGCCGATGGGACACTACCAGGACCGGCGCAAAGCACCGTGCTGGCCCACATTGCCTCAACCGTCACCGCCATCATGGAGGGCGGGTTGCGGTGCCCCGCTAGTGACGCTAGTTCCCTGGTGACACTAACGACTCTCCTGCGGATGCCTCGCGGCCCCCCGGTGACGCTAGGTGCCCGCTTTCCCGCAGCCGACCGTCATCCCGTCGAAGCGCGCCACGCACATCAATGCCTCAGCCCCGGCCTCCGACCTCCGCCATCCGCTTGCCATCGGGTGCCACGTACTCGCCATCGCCATCGGGGTGTGCACCTATCGATCTTGATGGTCTCACACTCGCTCAGACGTAGCGCCGACGCCGCCGTAACTCACCTCGCCCTTGTCATCGCCGGCGCGGTCGCCTTCTCGCCGGGCCTCGCTTCAATTGTATGGTCGGGCGACCACATCGCCGCTCGGTGCTCCTCCCCGACCCATTGGCTCTTCTACCTCAGCACAACGCACCGGGCGAGGGACTGCAATCTTCTATGTCGTCTTTGACCTCGCCCCTCGTGTGCCACCCACGGTCAATACCTCGACCACCGCGTCGTCGCTGACCATGGTCATGGAGGGGCTCCTTCTTCGTCGAACAAATTCTCTATCCGCACCATCGATGCTGACCCGCGACCGATGGGGACGACCGTCAAGCCTCTATGGGAGGCCGTGCCGCCATTCACAATGCCGGACCCGCCGCTTTGAGACATGTGTGTCCATGGGGCCTCCTGCTAGAGCGGACCCAATGCTTGATGAGGTCTAGGACAGGTGGAGCGCATCACACCTCTCCCCCACGACTCCTACTCTTCCGCCACCACCCCGACGCAGTCGACCGGTGCGCTGGATCTAGTGGCGGCGTAATTTTTCACAACGACTCCTCTACCACTCAACGTTGTGTCCAAGTGACCACTCCTTCGTCAGCCTCCCCACCCCCTCCCTCGCCGCCCTCGCTGGGGCTGGGCGTGGCCGACTGGTGGGCCAATCAGGTCCAGGCAGAGTTTGCTCCGCCAGCGACGGTCGCCTCTGAGACCCACCACGACGTGGTTGACCCCTAATGGTCTCATGTGATGGGGACACACTGTCGGGGGCCGATTCTAGCACGCCCGCAGCCAGGCCCACCATGGCTGATGTGAACAGTTTCCTGGACTCCCTCACGCTGCCGTGGAGCAGCCGCTCGTCGCTTCGCCACCAAGACTACGGGTGTCGCGTCCTCCAGCCGACGGCGACCGGGTGCCTAGATGGAGTGACGTCTTGCCACCAAGTCCGCCACCGGGACCCCAACCCGTAGACGGCAGCCCAACGCATCCTGGTCAACAAGTGGGATGGAAGGCCGAGGGCGCCGCCTTGCAGGTCCCGAACCCGAAAAAGCTGAGAGGTTTCACACCCACTTCTCTCTCTCGGTCCCTCAACACAAAGCGTGAGATGGTGCGCGTCTTTGATACCCCTACGCCCGCCTGCGCCGGAGATGCTCTACGGACGATACGCCGGAGCTCGGGGGCCAGCAGACGGGGACTTTGGAGGGGCCCGATGGGCTGGACACGGACTGAGTAGCCGTCCAAGTCGCTTTAGTCGCACACTAGTTTCATTCCTAGTACACCACTCTAAAGCGCCACCGTTAAAGTTGGTGCCTTTTGTCTATATGTTTAGCCTTCTGAGCTCCCAGGCACCACGCTAATGGGGCTCACTAGGATGTAAAACTTTCCCACTTCTCTTAATGCAATATGGGCGAGTGTCCGATTTCGAAAAAAGAAACTAGAAATAAAATAATTGAGGAACTTGGTGATGAGCCCTATGCAATTTTAGTGATGAGTCTAGTGATATATCACATAAAGGAAAATACCGACCAAAAACTTTTTTGATCAAGTATCTATCCTGTTGAACATTGTTGGGGTTTCTTGCAAGCGTCATGACATGCTTCGAAATGCTAGGCTTGAGAATGTCAAGAAAGCACTAGAGTGTGGTGTGTTTGAATCAGGGAGTGGATTACATCAAGAGATGTGTTTGCCTAGGCTTAATGTATGTCATTCTTGGATACACAAATGAGGTATCTGAAAGTGCTTGCAGAGAAGGGATCAAGATATTCTTAATGCAATCTCACTTGTTAATGTGGCAAAGAGAAGAATGCAGGAGTTGAGTTCTAATGGTTGGGATAATTTTCTTCAAAAGGTCTCTAGTTTTTGTATTAAACATGGTGTTGAAGTTCCTACTATGGATAGTGCTTATGTGCCTTATGGAAAATCAGCATGGTTTGCTCGTGCCCGAAACAAAACAAATGATGACCATTTCAGAAGAGAAGTATACATTGGTGTCATTGATCAAATAAGTCAAAAGCTTGATAATCGGTTTGATGAGGTCAATATGGAGCTACTCATTGTATGTCATCCTTTAGTCCTTCCAACTCCTTTGCTTCTTTTGATGCACAGAAGGTATGCATAGTGGCTGAATTTTGTCCTAAAGACTTGTCCAGCAATGATTTATTGAAACTTGAATTGCAACTTGATAATTATATGGATGACATGCGACGAGATGCTATCTTCCAAGGCCTAGACAACATTGTTGATCTCTCAGTTAAACTTGTTGAAACAAAGAGGCACAAAGTGTATGATATGGTGTACTTGCTTCTAAAATTGGTATTGCTTTTACCGGTAGCAACTCGCGAGTGTTGAAAGGGTATTTTCTGCATTGGTTATGGTGAAAACAAAGACAAGGAATAAGATAGGTGACACTTTCTTGGATGATTGTCTAGTCACATTTATTGAGCGGGATATTAGACATTCATGTCATTGAGAAAGCGGCGGATAAACAAGTACTATTGTAAGTCTCTCATATTGCTATTTTTCGCAATATTTGAATTCAATTTGATCGATTTATATTGATATTTGACGTTGTTTTACCGAATTATAATATGGTTTTACCAAATTATAAATGGTTTACCAAATTTTATAAGAATTTTTTTTGGGGTGACCACCCAAGGCTCAAAACTTGAGTCCGCCACTGCTTAATGCCGGTGGGTCGGTAGTATAATGGATATGTAATTCAACTTTTCGGGCAGGGTATGTAGTATAATGGAATCAACCCAAAGTATTAAAAATAGCCATTCATTCCTGAGTTATATTCGTTCAAAAGAAATCTTGAGTCATATCTCTAGCAGTAGCCGGTGGGTCGGTGTTAACGTCCACTGTGTACACCACCAATGGGCTCCTCACTTCGTGCTTGCCATCAGACCACACAATGGCCGCCGAGATGACCTCGTCAGCTGCCAGCCCCTCGCCAGAGACAGACACGCCAAACAAGGCCTTCTCGCAGTCGCCGTCGAATTCCAGCACCTCTGGCGAAACAATAACCGAGAAGCCAGGCTGCTCGCTGAGGAGAAGCACCTTAGCGACATACACAGCATCAGGAGAGGCTCCAACGTTGGTCACTGACCGTGAAAAGCTCACGGTGAAGTTTGCCCTAGGTGCAACGTGGGCCGCCATGGTCGGGTAGTTGAGGTCACTGACCCTCTGGACGGCGGTGGTGGTGCTATCGCAAGAAATGGCGTTGGAGCCAGCGATGATGGCAAGCTGTGTGGCGTTGTATCCCTGCGCACACAGCATGGCGACGTAGTCGCCCTCCGATGCGTCGTACACCAGCCCCGGGTAGAGCGCCTTGGACGGGTTGAGCTGGCCGGCGCCGTACTTGAGCTGATTGTAGCCTGAATTGCCTGGCGTGTTCATCGGAGTGGCTGGATGTATGGTGGGTAACATATATTGATGAGATACATGTAATTTTGTTTACTAAATTCAACCATGAAGGGAAAGAAGTTGTACGGGTGTCCATACCTGTGGTGATGAGAGCTGACATGATCATCGCCGGAGACCAGTCGCGGTGGTAGGACTTGACATACGCGGCGGCACCACTTGCGTGTGGACATGCCATGGACGTGCCAGACTCGATGTTGTACAGGACTCTCCTGTTGTCTTGAGGCTCGTCTGTCGGCGACGACAGGAGTGTCCATGCGGCTATGATGTCAATCCCGGGTGCAGAAAGATCAGGCTGCATTATAAAATAGACACTGTATAAAAGAATATAGTTCTAACGAACAGAGAACCTATTTAGTTTTTGTTAATAATGTGACAGCTTTGCCAATGTACTACAAAAGATGGTTATGAAATGTCAACTAGAGACATCACCTTCAAAATTCCAGGAGTGATTAGGTTAGGGCCTGGAGAAGAGAAGGAGGCGGCTATGGGAGCCTGAGGATCCACCGTTGTCTCCGTGCTGTCTATGGTACCCACAGGATTACTGCAAAAAAAAAAGAGACTAATGAATGCACACTTCCAGAAAATTACTGCAGTACAAAAGTGCATCAAAATCCCCTTAAGATATATTTAAAAATAGAGACCAATTTCCTCTCAACATCATCACCTGCTGCTTTTCATGTAGACCAGGATTTCGTCAAACTGGTCCTGAGTAACAATAAGCGCGGGGAGAATCACAGTTCTGGCAATGTCGGGGTTATAGCCGACGATGACGGCGCCGGCTGCGCCCGCCATGAACGGACCATTGCCATCGCTAAGACTGCTGTTGTCAGCCGGGCAGAGGATGATCTTCCCTTTGTATGAACCACCGGCCAGACCTTCTGGTTCACAAGAACTGCAGTGCAAAAGAGGATCTAAATTATGACTTATGATCAGAAAATTTGTTCAAAATTTCTACACAGCATTGAATCTTAATTTACCCGTTGGTAGGGAGCGCAAGAGTCGCATTCTCCAACGGCGGGAAGGTGTTAATGGAGGCCCCCTGTTTGTATAAAGATAGTAGAAAACTTCATACGTCAGATTCTTCACTCTAGTGTTGGCCCAAAAAAAAAATCTTGAAGTGATGTTGTTTGGATTGAGCCATGACCACTATAGTTTTGCCATTCCCAATGACAATCTTGTCGACAAAACCACGATCGATGCTGCTGGCCCCGACTGATAGCATCCATGGCGCGACATTCGTGGCGTAGCCGCCATACAACGCCGAGTTGCCAGCAGCAGCGGAGGTAAGAACCCCGCGCCTCATGGCGTGGAAGGAACCAATGGCGCCGCGTCCATGAAATGCGGCGACGGGGCCACAGCCCCGATGGAGTAGGAGATAACGTCGACGCCATCGGCAATGGCGTCGTCGAACGCGGCCAGGATGTCTGCGTCCTGGCAGCCACCGTGACACACCTTGTAGATGGCGAGCCTGGCGCCTGGCACGGCACCACGGGCAGTGCCAGCAGCCAGGCCACCGAGGCTCACGTTGCACACCTCCCTGCCAGCCACGATCGATGCAGTGTGGCTGCCGTGGCCACCCTTGTCTAGTGGCGTCAAGCCGCTGTGATTCAGATTCAGTCCGATGCCGTAGACCCGAGCTCCAATGATTTTACTGCATATATGTCATGGTACATATGCTTCAGCCTTTCAATATCTATTATGATGACAAGGCAGGCACTACTACTCGATATAATGATACATTTTTTTAGACAAAGGATGAATAGCATCCGGCCTCTACGTCCGAAGGCGTACACAACCAATTATTACAAAAATTCAAACGAAAAAAAGGACTACAACCAGTCTCTAGAATAGACAAAAGAACTAAAGCAAACAATAAATATGATAACGACACTTACAATTAACAATAAATAAATAGAGGCCTAAAACAGTGCTGTCAGACATGTGCTTTGCAAGAACCTATTGTGAGCTTATGGTTGGTTAAAAATGAAGGATATATCAGATATTCCCAACTTTCCAAATTATAAGCCATTCTAACTTTTATCTATACATATTTTGTTTCATGTGGTTGTACACATAATATATATTTAGGTGCATAGATAAGGTTGTACCTAGAAAGTTTAAAATGCCTTATAATTTACAATGGCGAGAATAACTAAGTTTAATTAGCTAGAAAGTAGAAGAAAAGAAATTTACTTACTTGTTGCATGTGATGTTTTGGCATGAACCCTTCCACCTGCTCGGTGGTGGGCCAAAACCTTCGTCAGAGAAGGATGGCGAGTGAGGCCACACACCGCTGTCGAGCATACCGACAATGATGTCTCCCTGCAATGGTAGCTCCTCCTTGGGCATTTGAGGGAAGCCCAGGAAGTCCCAGGACCTTGTGGTTAAAGGCTCAAGGGTCCTACTTGGGAAGACTGAGACAATGCCATTCAAGCCTATTGGTAGAAAAAAATAGTACAATTATGAGAAGCTAGACTCATGCATGCCATAACATTGACACTGATAGTGTATTGGGTTCATCCTGCTGTTCCTTGATATGGCATCGATGTTTCAAATCTCAATGCACAATCACAAAAGAAAGGATTGAAAATAAGAGCTAGCTTGTTAGTTGTCACAAACCAGACAGTTTGTGTGCCTCTTCTTTGCTTAGCTTGGCAGCAAAGCCATTTAAGCTTCTCTTGTAACTATGGAGGATTCTGTCTGAAGTAGAGCTGCAAAGGACGAAAACAGAATATATAGGTTTACAGTCCAAGCTGAACATTTTTTTTGTAATGTTATATATACCTGGTATTCGCTACTAGGAAAGGAAAAACAAGAGAACATGCATGGAAAGTTTTTTTTCTTCACGAAATTAACAAAGAGAGTTTCAGACCTGTCATCGTCGAGGACCTGGCTCAGCAGGTCGTGATGAGCAAACTCTACAGCAGAGAAACCTTCAGGCTCGGACACATCCGTGATGGGTGTGGGCAGGTGCCCCAGGTACACGACGTAGACCTGCTTATATATCACTATCAAATAGATGTGATGAAACCGCGTGTAGCTAGATCTATATATATGGATATCCTGGAATAAGAAACAAGACACGACCAACTAACAAGCCAAATCATGGATGCTGATGGGCCGTCAGTGATATTTCTGACCTGCTTCCCATCGCCGATAGATTCAGAGGCGCTCAGGCAATCGGCGAAGACAGCGACGAGGAGAAGCAGCAGCAGTGTTCTGGGACGAGGCATCGTATCCTATGGTGTTGGAAGCTTGCAATTGCATTGTACGCGTAGTCGTGTGTGTGTTTCCATGATAATATGTTATGTAGAAAGAAGCGTGTATCGGGCTCATCGACAGAATGGGATTGGGCAGCTTCACACCAGCTTTGCACGCTTGCAGCGCGCATTGCTTGCTCCGTAGCCCTTTGTCCTGGCGCTCAGCATCCTGAGGCGTATGATATGCCATTTTCAAAGCAGTTGTCTCGGAGCTGGTGGTATATATGACGGAAATAATAGCAATTTAGTAACGTAAAAATTAATTCCAATAATTAGGAAAAGAACAACATGTATATATTCTTGTAACAGAGGAAATAAGAGAACAAACAAGAAGGAAAGTAGACATTCTTATTGGGGTTGTCGGCACTAGCAGTTCAAAAGATGACGAAGTTGACCATCGATGGAGATCCACGGATCTCGGCACAAAGGGAAGAAGACGTTCAGCAAGCAATCGCAACGGTGCTTTCCAAAAAACGTGATACGCCCGCACCCCGTGCAGGAATACGAGGAGACCTAGGCTTCGGAGCAGCTGTCCCGATGCCAATGGCACATCGGCGACGGGACGGGGAAGACCATGACAGCGCAGAACAGTGGCACGAGGAAGAGATGAATTCTTTGTATTTGAAAACCACAACTTGCGACTATATACACACGTGTCGTATATAATCTAAGGAAACTAATTAGCCATTCAATCAAGTATTATTAAGGTAATTTACCTGCCGTTAGAGCAATTATCATAATTCGAGAATTATTGCTTTCCAAAATAGGCCAACACAATTTTTCCCATCTATGCAAAAATATCCAGAGGCCAAAGGGCACAATTTCTCCATATATGCATGCAAAAATATCGAGTGACAAAAGAAAGCACTACTAGGAATGTGTTGATACATGACGGTTTCCTGTTGACAATTTTTGAAATGGTCATAGAAATTTCAAACCATGACGATTTGATAATTAGGTGCTAAATCAGTGACGATTTAAACCATTCGTCAACACCATAGTTACATATGACGATTTTGAATAAACATCACAGATGTATAGGAGGGTGACATGGCCTGTGTGATGCTGACATGGACCTCCACGTGGGCAGCTGATTGTGATGTATAGAAAAGAAAAAAAAGAATAAAAATCAAACTAGCCACGACTTGAACCCGTGACAAGTTATAATTGAGGGGGTAGAGTCTTACCAATGCTCTACGAAAGGAGTTGTGATAGGTTTGGAAGGTTTATTTCTTTCATCAAATTAAACAGGTGTCCCTAACAAAAGAAATCTCAACCAAATAAAATCGGGCGACGGTCAAGGCAAGTTGATGGGCATTTGGATTGCCTTCTTGCACGGTCGTGGCTCTGCATCATCTCGAGACTTATTTTTGCTATCTGATTGACACATATCAATGAAAAGTCCGAAGTTCAAGCTGCTTGTATCTCTATCTCTATAACATCTCTATCTCTATAATAACATAAAAAGAACAAAAGTAAGACTACTATTTGGTGCGACTTTGTGGCCGACTCTACCCTGACCCTGCCATGCGATCCGGCACCCGCCATAGCCTCCTCCCCAAAAAAATAGCCAACCATTCATGGAAAGAAATTATGGAAACAAAACTCCCAAATAAAAAGCTTTTCTAGCCTACATAATGCGACAATCGAATGTAAGGTCATAACTCTACCTGCATGCATGCGACCCTGCGCTTTCCAAATGCATGGACGCTCCCTAAAAATTCAACCTGACGCTGAGAAAATGGAAGGAATTGATTCACGCATGGGCCCCGCAGTACAACAAGGAAAGAAGCGAGCGAGAAAAGAAAGAGGAAAGGCCGCCGGTCACACATGGGCGCCAGGACGCACGCGACGCGCTCACCCCGGGCCGCCAATCATGCGACCGTGATTGTGTCATCCCCCAGGCCCCAGCACAAATCGCCTACCCCCGGGTGCCCCCGGCCTGCCTCCATTGGCGCTCGCTCACATGCGGGGATGTCCACCTCCACCACCAAACATCGCTGCCCGCGTTTCATCGACGTGAGCAGGTCAAGGCTTAGCCACTCAACTCCAAGAGTTTTGGGTTGCTGGTTAGGTGGAGGCGTGGAGCTGCGGTTGGTGGCAAGGACTGCAGGTAAGGACTCGGATCCAATCGGAACTGGTCCATCGCATGCACGTATGCAGGTAACGTGTTTGATGAAATCTCCTATGAGTTTTCTTTTTATGTCTGAAATCTAACTTTTCGTCCTCATCCTTCCTCTGCATAGAACTTGATTTTCTATGAATGTAGCATCGGCTTCATGGCTTACTGCTGCAAAAGTCTCGTTTGGTATAAAGTAGTCTAAGCTCAATCCTCCATGGCTTAAGTATCTCTTGGGAGCATGCTGTTGGGATCGCACGCATCATTCTGCGCAACACCTGCAAGTCTGGTTTGTACAACTTATATTCCAAATCCTGCACATTAATTTACATGGTATTATTGAATGGATGGGTTGTAGATGCATACTAAGTAGAGATTCATGTGTGCGACATGCTTTGGAATTAAGATGTTTCTTATCTCGTGTGCTTTGGATTCAGCTAGGACTAAGACATTGAAAAATTCATCTAATAGTTGCAGGGTTTGGTTCAATACACAAATGATAAAGATTGAAAAAAAAAAAGCATTTGTGTAGGTTTTCATGTCCATGACCCGAGATTGAAGTAGTCTTTTTTTGTTACATATACTATTAAAAGAGCTTTGGTCCTCTATCTGATCAACATAAATTCCATTCCCTCATCACACATTCATAAATCGACCTACCGCTGCAGTCTAATAATTCTCCTGTGTGTGAGGATAGATAATTTATTAAATTTTCAGTTACTCGGAATTCAGAAAGTCAGATATTGCAATATTTTTTAAAAAAATAATTATCCATATATATAGATTGAATCATTTCAAAAACACTCTGAATACTTAGGATATTAATTAAGTAAATTATTAAGAAAGCAATTGAACTATCCTTATGATTAGGTACTAAGCACTTTGACTGCATATGTACTCTGTGCTCTCTTGTATGGAGATCCAGAGGGACACTCCTTTATCTTGTCAATTTTGTATTTTTTGCCGGCCACAAGTTTCTTTTATCCAGTTTTAGAGATTGACAACATTCTTTAATTCCCAGATTATACAAGTTCTAGAGTTCATTGTGAAGAAAGAAAACCTGCATCTTCCAGTTGGAATTATTGCTTATCGCAGCACAATCAAACTGTAATCTTAGATAGGCAATACAGTTTTCTAAGACTTGCAAAGTGCAACAGTAAGCTTTTGTGCTTTTTTAACGCCGAAGCTTTTGTGCTCATTTTTTTGTGCTCATTTGTTATCCAGTGTTTTAATGATTTGCCACACCTCGAATTTGACAGTTATCTAAATCTCTCTCTTGCCAACACTGTTGTCGTATTCTTTTTTTTTTTGGCTTCCAGATACCCATTTACAACAAATCAATTTCTCACTCTGCAATAAGGCTGGTGTCTTCAACAAGGTGCTGGCACTCAGCAGCTACAATGCACAAGTCACCAGCCTGAACACGACAACATTTGGCCACGAGATCGAATTGGTGTTTCTCTTTGTGGCTCAAAATATGTTAAGATTAGATCGATAGTAGTGTCGAAAAATCTAAAAAAATCATGCACCTCTAATTGGTTTAGAAATTTTGTAAAAGAGATAGTGGTGCAAACCTTAGTGGCCATACACTCATTGGAACTGATATTTACACTTTTGTTAGCTTTAAAAAAATTGAGGTTCCTAATCCATTATATTTTTCTCTCTTATTGTATCGAATAGAATTGCGTTCAAAATTTTTGTTCTTCTAATCTAATTATATAAAAAGACCAAGTTATACTTATTCCAAAAAATGAACATCAGAGATTTTTCTTGTCGGTATAAAATATTATATTATCCGTTATCAAGAAAAGGTCTATACAGTAGAGTTTGTGAACCTGCGAAGCTGCATTTTCCGTGATTGTGTTACACCTAACTTTGCTTTTTGGGCTAAATGTTACTTTAACGTAGTATCATGCGATCCATGTATGTTTAATACAAACGTCCATGTATGTTTAATACAAACGTTTAGTTATCCCATAGCAACGCACGGGCGCGAAACTAGTCAATGAAAAAATAAGACAAAAAAATAGAGGAGAAAAAATTAAAAAAATGGCTGCAAAGGGTCTCGAACTAGTACCTTCAACCATAAAAGACACGGCAGCAGCCTCACCACTAGGCTAGAGAACATTTTGTATCATGAAACGCATTTAACTTTTATATACAAACATGCATGTCATCGGACATCTAAAACATCTAAAAAAGTTGCTTCTATTTATAAAAGAAAGTATTTAAATCAGTGTGCTTCTATTTATAAACAACTCGATCGGCCTCTATTTATAAAAAAAGAAAGTATTTAAAAGTTTATCTAAAATAGAGTTCCAAAGATAGTTTCAATTTTTTCAAGCACAAAAATATTAAAAAGAAAAGGCTCTTGATATTTAAAAAAAATACAAAACAAAAAAAAGAAAATATATAAATATAAATAAAAAGAAAAAGGGCCCAAATCTCTTTTTCTCTCCTCTCTTTTTTTAGGCCCGGTCTGCACTCCCTCCACTTCCTCTCTAGGCCGGCCCAGATTCACCTCCCCCCCCTCCCTCTCAATTTCATGGGCCAAAGCCCATATGTGCGTAGTAGCACAATCGCATGAACATCAGCCCACCAGCTCATCTCTCAATTTAATTTAAAATTTATAATTAGTGTTTCTCCCTTGTACTAACTTTAAATTTAATTATTTTTCTAAAAATTTTCTAAGGTTTTTAAATTCCTTGTGTGAGGCAACCACCAAGTTTGAGATTTTTCTGAATTGGTTTGGTGTTTTTTCCAGTTTAATTGAATTTTTGTGAGATTCACTAGATAATTATAAGTTGAACTAAGTCTACCCCGAAAAAGATCCGGAATGGTGCCAAACTTTGCCACAAGGTCTCTTGTGTCCTAGGAGACAAATATTTGTGGAGTTCGCTACAAAATTTAAGTGTTTTTAATCTGTAATTCACCATATTTATCTCACGCACCACAAAAGAAAAATATAATAATAAAAATAATCATCAGAAAAAATCTGATATCTTGTGTGGGACCATATTTTGGGTGTAAATGACTGCCAAAAAAATCTCAAGCCATTTCAACAAAGTTGGAGTCTACGTGCTTCACAAACGTATATGAACCTTTCATCGTACCATGTCTATACAAATATTTTTGTAGTTTAATTAAATTTTCGTATGACTTTATTAGATAATTATACATTGAACTGAGTCTACTCAAAAAGATCTGAAATGGTGTTAAACTTTGACAAATGGTCTCTTGTGCTCTAGGCGACAATTTTTTATCAAGGTCAATGCAAAATTCTAGTATTTTTTTAATCTATAATTCACCATATTCTATTTTGAGAGTTTATTATAGAAATCAAAAATGAAAAACTTCATTCTATGTTGGGCCCAAAACGATGCTTATATTTGGCCCAAATCAAGTTCCGCTTCTCTCGCACGTTGGATCTTGAAATGGACGGCCGGGATATAGCGGACTCGAATAAAACCCGTGAAACCCTACTATCTCGTCCTCTCCTCCCAGGCGCCGCTATTCCTTCCTCATCCTCTCCCCCGTCCACCTGCAAATCGCCCCATCCCGTCCCTCCGCCCTCCGCCGCCGCCGCGCCACTTCCATGGCCTCCATCATGGCCTCCATGAGGTCTCCGGCGACCACCACCGCCGCCGCGGGAGCGCCACGAAGCCTTGGGTCCAGGAGCTCCTCGAAGCGCTGGCGCCTACGCCCGTGCGGGCCGCCTCCGCCACCTCCCATCACGCTCTTCGGCGAGTGCGAGATGGAGTACCGCGACAGCCTCCGAGCGCTCATGGTCCAGCTCGAGGCCGATGGCCAGGTCGACCGTCTCCTCCGAGTAGCAGCTCATGGAGCAGCAGATCTAGTACGCCTTCTTCACCGAGTGAACGCAGGAGCTTCTCAAGGCGCGTGTCGAGGCCAGGATCGAGAGGTCCAAGCGCCGCCACGAAGATCCGGATGAGGACCCAGAGGCGGAGGCCGAACTCGTCGTGAAGCAGGCTGGGGAGTTTGTCCTCGAGTGCAGCGAGATTGGAGATGATTGCCCTCTCACCGGCTGGCCGAACTCGTCGTGAAGCAGGCTGGGGAGTTTGTCCTCGAGTGCAGCGAGATTGGAGATGATTGCCCTCTCACCGGCTGTTCCTTCTCTCGTGATGCATCAATGCTGGCCACAAGGTACTTCCTCTTAATCATACTGAATTACATGTGCTTTGTTCTTCTATGTCTCAAACAAATGCTATGAGGCAGGTATGCAGAGAACTGTTTCCCGTTAATTGTATTATCAGTAGTGATTTCTCTCCATACACTATTATGTGTTTTCAGTAGTTAATTCTGGGACTGGCAATACTTCGGATCATTTTGACTATGCATATCATAATAAGGGATATACAATATAGAAAAAGCAACTTTGTGGACAAGTAGAAAATAATTTGAACTGCTGTAGTTTTTTTGTTGGAAGTTCATGTTTAGTCAATTTATTATACTTGATTCATGCACTTGTGCAGTCCTGCTTGAGCTTAATCGTCTTGCTCGCCTTGCTTTTCATCCATCTGGAAAGTACCTTGGCACAGCTAGCTTTGACAGGACTTGGATATTGTGGGACATCAACACTGGAAAGGAGCTGCTACTCCAAGAGGGGCACAGCATGAGTGTGTATGGAGTTAGCTTTCACCCTGATGGTTCTTTTGGCAGCATCCTGTGGTCTTGATGCATATGCTCGAGTATGGGATCCGAGATCAGGAAGATTGTTCTTTACCCTTAATGGCCATGTGAAACCTGTAAGTTCTTTCTTTTCTTCCGTTTAGTTTCTTTTTTCCTTTTCTTTTGCAGCATGGAACGATGGAACTTTAAAAGTACCTTCACAGTATTTTGTATGGATGCATATGTTGTTGTGGGGCTGTAATTTTCTAGTGAACCCTCATTTGTATATGACTCAATTTCATTTTCTATTTCAGGTCCTAGGAGTCAGCTTCTCTCCTAATGGTTATCTGGTTGCAACTGGAAGTGAACATAATTTCTGTCGAATATGGGATTTGAGGGAAAGGCAAATGCTGTATTCTATATATCAGCTCATAAGAGTCTTATTTAATGTGTTCTCTTTATTATTTCCTCATTAGCCAATTGGTCTCATGCATTCTATGTTTTCAGCTGTGGTCAGCTCGGGATTACAAACCATTCCGAGTATGTGCTAATCTCTGATTTTTCATGTGTGCAGGAGGCAAGAATATCTCAAAAGCATATAGAACTGATGCACTTGTGGCTTTTTATGGTGATCTGTTGCCCTTATGCGTAAGGCAAGAAAAATCCAAAAAGAGCAAATAAAATGGATGAGAGGATTTTTATTGTATATATGATCTTTTGAGCACTGCTATTTTATTTTTCTTTGATCAGATTTGTATCTCTTGTGAATAGTTATTAATCAAGTATATCAATTAAGGTATCTCGGTCTGTTATATACTTATATATGGGCTGCATTGTATGCTGAGAAATTGTCTGGGCCGAAATTGTATGGGCTAGAAAAATATGGGCTGGAAAAAATATCGAAAATCAAATAATGGGCCGAATGAGCCCAACTCGACCTAAATCAAATAATGGGCTGAATGGGCTGAATGAAGTTGACATTAGGTGATGTGGCGGTCCCTGCCATGTCGAGATGCCACCTCCCGATGTTGAGATGACAGGTGATGACATGGAACCTATCTATGACGTCCACTTTCATCATTGAACAAGCTTGTGAACCATATGAAACACCTATCCTTGACGATGGCAAATCGTCATCGATCTAGCAGCGTCTATGACGGAATTTTTGAGCAAAGATCAATTATGACGAGGATTCTGTGATGAATTTTAGGGCCATCATAGATAACTATCTCGTGACAATTTTTAGGGCGTCTATGACCAATTCAACATGTCATGTATCAACACATTCTTAGTAATAAAGCCACAAGAGCAATTTCTTCTGTTTCCTCTCACTAATAGCTTGAACTAGTTAGAGATAACTCACTTCTTCTAGACTAGCAATGTGTGACTAAATACCCCAATTATACCATGCACGTGTGGATGGCCTTTGGGATTTATATGGAATTATTTGGGCCACAGCCAAAAACATCTAGCAGTATATATTCATCCTAACTAAAAGGCCCCAAGCAGATATCCGCGAGATGTTTGCCGATATAGTCTGCTAGGGGATGATTCTTTATCCGCCATCAGATATCAGAGATGAATAATTCTAAAAAAAATAAGATATCAGAGATGAACAAACACCACGTGTCTCCAATGACTAATTAAAGAAAACTCTGGGATTAGTTCTCTGTTCTCACCCACGTTTTAAATAGCGCTATAGCAATCAGTGAAAAGTTGTTGAAACTAATCTATACATTCGTGTGAACACAAAAACACGAAAAGCACACTAATTGGAGTGACGCTGCAAAAGAAACGGCTACCAAAAGATTCACCCATTAAAAGCGGAAAACAAAGATATATAGCCATTATTTATTCTATTTAATAAATATGCAAAGGGTATATTCAGGATAATTACCCGTTTGTTGAATTATAAGTCAACTTATATTTGCAATTGAAAAACAATGAAACTAATCATATTTTATTTATCAATTTAATAGTGGCCTAAACATTAATAAAGTTGGGATTTTATTTGTCAAATTTTATTTGCAATTGAAAAAAATGAAACTAATCGTCCATCAATTGATCTAAACCAACTTAAATGGGCTAAAATAGAGGTAAAACCTAGGAGGTATGGCCTAAGCAGTGTTGGATAACAATTTTGTGAATACTGAAGATGGATTTTGAAAAAAAGAAATAAAATTGGATTTTCGAATCAGCCCATGGACGGTGTGTCAACTTTTGGAAGGCAGAGGGGTTCTTCTACAAAAATAAGTGTCGGCAGCTAGCATGGTCAACTACCTCCATGGTTGGTTGGTGCATCGGTCCGGTAATCTGCGCCATTGATCATTTGATGGAGTGTTGCAAGTGAAGGGGATCCTTTGGGTAATTGGGTGGTCCTTTAGGCAGCCAGGCGCCATTTCCATCGTCTAGGTGGTCACTAGGGTTCTCCCAAGAGGCAATTTCGCCTTTGCCTCACAAAAACAGAGGGAACTAGGATGCAGAGTTTGATGTCACAAACTCCTCCACATTGGTGGTGGGGGGTGGGGAGGCCAAGTAGAGGTGCCATGGGGCTCCGTTAAGCAGCCTAGGCCATCAGTGATGCTCCGGTGAGCTAACGCACACACAACAGAGCAAGAGAGGGATCGAGTGGCGGAACTGGAGGTGAAGGTCGAGGCTTTCTCCTAAGCTAAGTTGGGTCTCTTGCTAGTTTGGGGATTTGTCGGTAGTTGTGCTAGGTAGTAAAGAAAAACTAGAATTTAAATGTTGCCAATTATATGTCATTGACGATTTCCTTTACCACCTATATGCCAATAACACCTGCCCGCCGCCCAACTACTTCGCTTGGATTTCTAGCTAGCTCTAATTGTGCCCTCTATGGTCAAACGTCTTCACGAAGATGAAAACCGATCACCGCTAACTCCAGCAACGCTAGAAATGGTAAGTTTGTCCTTGACTGGTGTGAATACACTTGCCTTCACGTGTCACACCTGGGTATTTCTCTGGATATTTTTTTTTTTTTTGAGAGGGTATTTCTCTGGATACTAGTGGAAAGGCACGTGCGACACGCACGTGTGTACCATAATATATTTAAAATTATAATTATCATTTGTTATAATTTATAATATGTAGAAATATCTGAAAGATGTATCCAATTTCTTAGATGCAGACTGCAATCTTAAAGATAAGTGCATCATACATTCAATCTGAAATCGAAACCAAAGATGCATGTTCTCCCCCACTTATGTTGCAAACTGGAAGCACTCTTTTGAGTAATGGTGCTCGCTGATGAACGATCAAGAACTGATAATGAGCTGCAAAAGAAATTAGAAGAATGGATTGAGGAACGTAACTTTTTTTTTCCAGTCAACTCGGAGGAATACACCATCCAATTTGATCCAGTTTCTTGTGTGTATATATCAGTTTATAGAGCATCTGAAAGATATATCCAGTCTTTTTTACTATATGTACACATCTATATGTATCTTAGTCTCATAGACTTATGGTCACTCACTCCAACATCTAATCCACCCACCAGAGTCGGTGCCACACTTCAATTACCAAAAATAGGTTGGGTGATGGTTACTGCACAAATGAGCCGCATGTTAACAAGGGAACGTGTGTGAGAACAACTATTCGATGAATATCCAAGTATACTTTGTTTCAGTATGGCTACACAACTAATTCAACAACAGAATGCAATCTACATTAACCAAACCCACAAACAAAAGGAAGGTTTTTTAGAATTGGGTTGGTAATGAAAACTTGGAGCCTATGAGAAAAACAGTGTACTGAGATCAAGAGAAACATCATACCAGAAACTGGCTGTATGGTGTTGCAGTAACTGGAGTTGCGCAACTCGCCATCGTAGCAAAGCAGATGCGGATCGAAACACTCACCGTCGCAGCGGATCGGATGCAGGCGGAGGCGAAACGAATTGTGGCTACCGGAACCGGGAGTACCACGTGGCGTTGTGCACGCCCGGTGGCTTCCTCTGTCTCCTACCTGATCGACCTCAAAGACCGACCTCTCAGTCCAGGCCTGGGATCTAGATGGTGGTTGCCGGTTGGTGCGTTGCGGTAGCGCACTGGCGCCCAGAATCGAGATGACAGTGAGGATTATTGGAGGCACAATCCCATGAAGGCAAGTTGCGTCCCCGATGGGACCTTCACCCTCACGTCTCCACACGCCTCAACCTCCGCACGCCGCGAAATGGACGGGCGGCATATCGGGATTGTGCGGTAGGTAAGAAGGCGGTGGATTGGGGGTTGTACGGGCGTGAGCAGACGGGGAAGAACATGGTGTGGATCGACATGCGTAGGCCGGGGAGGGAGCAGCTTGCGGCGCATAGAGGGGAACGAACCGCAGAAAAGTGCGTGATCAAGACCGTGGTAGGCGCGTGCGGGCGGGTATAGTTTTCGCGGGTGAGAAAAAATGCCGAGTAGGAGGAGTCGGCAACATGAAACACGCATGTTCCGTATGTTCCTAGCGTCCTTCTTTTCTGGGCCCACTTGTCAATCAGGGTGGGTAGGGATTTCTTTGGGTAACAAATAATTTAAATCCTTCACTCTTTTGGCATTGGCTCTTATAGCCTGGAGGTGTGCCATTCTTGCAAGGGAGCCACCAAAAATGGAAGGGCGCTGCATCTACAAATTAAAATGTATAGGGAATCAGAGACGAGGAAGGAGAAAGGTGATGATCTAGATAGGTGGGTCCGACTAGAAGGCAAAAAGAAAGGCCACAGACCTGCAAGTCAAAGAGAATGAGGGGGCACTCACACCGAGTTGGGTTTTGCCCCTAGTCACAATATGGGCCTTGCCCAAGCTAGGCCCAAATGATAGAAGAAGAAGGGGCAGACTTCAGTCATGATGGGCCTATACGATGGGGACAGAAACTCAAGCTCGAGTGGCGCAACTGGAGGTGAAAGTCGAGGCTTTCTCCTAAGCTAAGTTGGGTCTCTAGCTAGTTTGGGGATTTGTCGGTAGTTGTGCTAGGTGGTAAAGAAAATATGGAATTTAAATGTTGCTAATTATTGAAAGCATCATAAATGTTCTCACCAATACGACTGCAACACTTTAACGTCGTTAAGACACTACCCTCCCTCTTTAACCAATACATTAAGGTGAAAGTCTAATGCCATTGACAATTTTCTTTACCCCTTATATGCCAATAACCCCTGCCTGCCGCCCAACTACTTCGCTTGGATTTCTAGCTACCTCTAATTGTGCCCTCTATGGTCAAACATCTTCATGAAGACCAAAACCGTTCACCGCTAATTTCAGCAGCGCTAGAAATGGTAAGTTTGTCCTTGACTGGTGTGAATACACTTGCCTTCACGTGTCACACCTGGGTATTTCTCTGGATATTTTTTTTTTGAGAGGGTATTTCTCTGGATACTAGTGGAAAGGCACGTGCGACACACGTGTGTACCATAATATATTTAAAATTATAATTATCATTTGTTATAATTTATAATATGTAGAAATATCTGAAAGATGTATCCAATTTCTTAGATGCAGACTGCAATCTTAAAGATAAGTGCATCATACATTCAATCTGAAATCGAAACCAAAGATGCATGTTCTCCCACTTATGTTGCAAACTGGAAGCACTAATTGAGTAATGGTGCTCGCTGATGAAGGATCAAGAACTGATAATGAGCTGCAAAATAAATTAGAAGAATGGATTGAGGAACGTAACTTTTTTTTTTTTCAGTCAACTGGGAGGAATACACCATCAATTTGATCCAGTTTCTTGTGTGTATATATCAGTTTATAGAGCATCTGAAAGATATATCCAGTCTTTTTACTATATATATACATCTATATGTATCTTAGTCTCATAGATTTATGTTCACTCACTCCAACATCCAATCCACCCACCAGAGTCGGTGCCACACTTCGATTACCAAAAATAGGTTGGGTGATGGTTACTGCACAAATGAGCCGCATGTTAACAAGGGAACGTGTGTGAGAACAACTATTCGACGAAGATCCAGGTATACTTTGTTTCAGTATGGCTACACAAGTAATTCAACAACAGAACGCAATCTACATTAACCAAACCCACAAACAAAAGGAAGGTTTTTAGAATTGGGTAGGTAATGAAAACTTGGAACCTATGAGAAAGCAGTGTACTAATATCAAGAGAAACATCATACCAGAGACTGACTATATGGTGTTGCAGTAACTGGAGTTGCGCAACTTCGCCATCGTAACAAAGCAGATGCGCGGACGACACACTCACCGTCGCAGCGGATCGGATGCGGCGGAGGCGACATGAATGGCGGCTACCAGAACCAGGGAGTACCATATGCGCTGTGCGCGCCCTGGTGGCTACCTCTGTCTCCTACCCGATCGACCTCCAAAGACCGGCCTCTCGGTCCTGGCCTGGGATCTAGATGGCGGTTGCCGGTTGGTGTGTGCGTCGGCACAGTGGCGACCAGATTCGAGATGACGGCGAGGATCATTGGAGGCACAATCCCATGAAGGCATGTTGCGTCCCCGATGGGAACTTCACCCTCACGTCTCCTCACACCTCAACCTCCGCACGCTTTTGCGAAGTGGACGGCGGCATATCAGGGATTGTGCGGTAGGCAGGTAGGAAGACAGGGGATTGGGGGTTGTACGGGTGTGAGCGGACGGGGAAGAACATTGTCTGGATCGACATGCGTAGGCCGGGAGGGAGCGGTTTGCGGCGCATAGAGGGAAACGAACCGCAGAAAAGTGTGTGATCAAGACCGTGGGTACGTGCGGGCGGGTAGAGTTTTTTCGGGTGAGAAAAAACGCCCGGTAGGAGTCGGCAACGTGAAACACGTATGTTCCATATGTTCCTGGCGTCCTTCTTTTCTGGGCCCACTTGTCAATCTAGGTGGGTAGGGATTTTTGGGGTAACAAATAATTTTTAAATCCTTCACTCCTTTATAGTATAGATAGAAATAGAATATAGATTAAGCACACCAACTAAATATTTAGAACATGTACCAACTGAAACCTGAACACATATTTCCATTAAGAATCTATCAATTTGAAGTCATTTGATGATTTTATCATGACATTCCAAATATAAATTGCAAAAGTTAAATATTCAACAAAGATAGTGGACTGATATATTAACTGAGCCATATCGATCTGCAACATCCCCAAGAAAGATTATACAAGTTGTAGCATATGCGAATATAATGTCTGGCTGGCTGAACTAAAACATTGAATTTGAGTAACATTATTAATAACAACAGGGAATTTATAAATAGTACAACTATAGCATAATAAGGTGCCCTCCTCAAGTCTAGACTATGCATAACATTTATTCACTCGTCACTTCATAATTAATTCCCAAGAATTCAGCTGCCTCTTCAAGTTCCCATAATTCTACTTCATAGTCAGATCCATAAGATGATGTTTTGTCGGAGTCGGAGAAGTCCCCCTCAAAGTCGCTCCAGATCACTTGGTTCAGTTCATGATAGTGGACAGACCTACAGTAATCTGCAAAGACTTCGGTGATTGTGAACGGAACGAAGTTGCCTTGTGAACGGAACGAAGTTGCCTTGATGGATACCTTCCTCAAACATGATTAGCCCAGCTTGCGGCCCATCAGCAACTTGATAAGTGGTTATTGTAGAAGGCGCATAATGTCTTGAGCTGCTAGGATTGGTTCCACAAAGTAGATGCAGCCACCTATGATGCCTAGGAACTTGTCGGCATCGATGGACATGCACCTCACATGGCCCACGAAGATGGCACGACTGCCGATGCTGCTGACTGGCTCAAGCATATTCTCCTTGGTGTCTACCCTACGAATTAACGGTTGATCATCGGGAACACCATCCAATGGTTTGGTCACAAGCAGAAGATCTCCACTAGACTTCACCAGATAATATCTGCCTCCATTCCCAGCCAATACTTTAGGACTTGCATCGGGACTAGCATTGTTGATAGGGATACGAATGGTGGATCCCATTTAAATGACGTGAATATCGCACCGTGCAGGTCACTAGCATACACATCGCCGTCTAAGGCAACTATTGGCGTAAGCCTGTCGGCATCCATGCGTTAAAGCGCTTGAATTTCTCGCTGCTCTAGTCGGCCCATATGATGTCGCCTTCCTCCAAGGAGATGAACACCATCAATGGCTTCTTGGTTGTTGAAGGTAGTTAACGTCAACTTTTACCATCAAATTCTACATGAAATGATACAACAGGAAGGTTCCACGAGTTTGGAGTTTTCATTTGTCTTGCAGGTTTCCATAGATTTTCACTGAATAAAAGTATCATATATGATGGATTAGAGTGTATCAGTGCGAAGAGCTCGTCGAGACGATCGAAACAGACCTATTACTTGCCACATTTAGAGTACAGAATCAAAAGTGACGAACCACGACCATTGGAGTAAATTCCCGGGACCTAGGGGACGTCAAGAGGTAGCACGTCAAAGCCTGGTGTTGATGGTAGATAATGTCTAAAATTAAGTATTTACTTTTCCTACTAAATCATGGATATATAATATAAAAGATTGTTATTACTAAAATGGATTCCACGAAGTTTTGGTGCACAATCAGTTTTTGTACGAGAACTCGGAATATTTCAGAATATTGAAGAAAAGAGAGAAAAATAGAGAAACAAAAGAAAAGGACTAGGGTGATTAGTATAAATTCTAGGGGTCTAAAAGATAAGAGAACACAACTCGAGAAGGTCGGGCCCCACATGTCGGGATGTGGGGCGGGCGGCACCGTCTGTGGATCCACATGTCCTCGCTTCGAACCTTCCCACCACCGAACTTGAGATCCAATCTAAGCCATCCAATCAAGTCGGTTTGATCCAAGGGCTGAGATTCATCCCACCGCCTATATAAGCAAGGGTAGGGGTAACCCCTGAAACCCTAATTCATTATCTCTTAGTTGTAGAGGTCTCCCAATGTAAGGATATCTCTCTCAGGGATTAGTGAATTAGAATTAGATTAGATATGTAACTAGAAGTAGATTAGATCTAGATTAGATCTAGATCTAATTAAGAGTTAGAGAGAGTGCAGCTGCGCTCCGGTTCTGGAAGAGTCTTCTTCGTGATTATGGTATGTCTTTATATCTTGTCTACAAGACTTATGCTTTAATATATTTATCTTCTTTATTTACTTTTAAGCCTTTCATATATTTATGGTTAGTGTAGTATTTATGCTTTAGCATAGGATCTCCGCTTGCATCAAGTGCTTTAGTTAATCGTATGTGACTAGAGTAGTAATCGGTAGATTAGACATGATGTTTAGTCTATTGGTTACCTGAGGTTGCACCCAATCCTACGGATAGTTTGTGGTAGCCCCAGGTGGTGACAGCCCTGATGGCCGACGTATTCCACCATGTTCGGGTTGGTGTTTGTAGGGCTTTAGTCAGAGCTTCCTAGCCCCCTTCTCACCCTTTTCTATGGCTAGTGTTCTGATGTCTCGAAGTGTTATTGTGTGATTACTATATTTATCCATATTTCTGTTACCTTAGAACCAAAGTAGTAGAGAAGTTTTTAGCAACTTTGATCTCTCCTCTTAATTAGCTGATCTACTTTATTATCATTTATAGTTCTTTATTATGTGTGATTTAGTCTTTATTGTCATTTATAGTTTATTCTTATTTACATTATTTACACTTACCATTACTTTAGTTTAGTTGGTTTGCTGAATTAGTAGATACATGATTGTGAGTTATTAGAATCTTTAACCAAAGCTTCCCTGTGGATACGATACCCTAGAATACTCGCTACAATTATGTTCTGTGCGCTTGCAGAACCTTTTTATTCTTATAGCACTTAACAAACGTCAACACCTGGGCCCACATGTCATAGGGTGGGGCCGCCCGGCAGACTCCCTCAATGGGGCCACGCGGCACCCTCCGGAGATATCCCCGGGCCCATCTTCTAGAAGCTTCCTCCACCGACCTATGGGAACCCTAGAATCAACTCTAGCCATTGATTTAAGTCGGTTTTAGGTCGGTTTGATCCAAGGGCTCAGATTCATCGCTACGGACTATAAATACAGGGGCATACCTCACCCCTGAAACCCTAGAATTCATTATTCATTATTCCGTTTTGGATCAGCGGTGTCCCTTGTATGGATCTTCCTCTTAGCTAGCTACCAATAAAAGATTAGTTCTCATTAGATCTAATCTAGAAAATAGAGAGAGATTAGAGGTGAGAGATTAGAAGGAGCTTCTACGGATCTACTTCTTCAATGAATTTAGGTTCTTTATTTAATATTCTAAGTTCTCTATTTACTTTATTTCGATTTACTTTCGGTTTATTTATTTGATTCTCGCTTGCATCAAGTGCTCTAGTCTTTGCAATGCTAGAGTAGTAATTATTAGATTAGGCGTAGTGCTTAGTCTATTGGTTCCGGGAACTGCACACAATCCCACGTATAATTTGTGGTAGCCCTGTGGTGGCAGCCACGACCGCCGACGTATTCCACCACGTTCGGATAGGTGTTTGTAGAACTATAGTTACTTAGAGCTTCCTAGCCCCTTTCTCACCCCTTTCTGTGGCTAGTATTCTGACGTCCCAAAATAAGTAAACCTTAGAGTATCTTTAATTCTTAGATCAATTAGAGACTTAGAACCTTATCCTCTCTCTCCATAAAAACATATATAGTTATCCTTATACGGCCTTGATCCTTGATTAATACACTTCATGTTCCCCGTGGAAATCGATACCTTGAAATACTCTTAGGTGAAGGCTACATCGGTATCCGTGCTCTTGTGGATTTTCTATGTGCATTAACAAATACCAACAGTGGTCACCGTGACCGTCATCACCCCCCTTCAAAGGGTGTCGTCACCACCGAAGTCGCTAGCAATGATGACCGTGAAGGGGGTTGAGGAGACGAAGTCTAGTGGGGCTCCTCTTTCTCCTCGAGGTGGATGAGGCCTCCGCATGTGGCACCGACAAAGAGGTAGTTGTTGAGGATCAGGATGCTTATGCAAAGGAACCGACCGTCGTCAACATCGACAAATGTGACACGGTCGTCCTGTTTTTCCAGTAGCACCCACTTGGTGGGCTGGAAGCGGGTGGGATCTGTGTGGTCCTGCACCTTCCCAGGTTGGTTGGTGGTCTCGGTGCACCAGTTGTGGCAGACCGTGCGGAAGGCCATGTAGCAGTCGATGTCGACGATGCGCTTGGCCAGCTTTGATGGTGATCTCTTCCGGAAGCGAGGTCGACCAAAGGGCGTCGCCGGGCCCGGCGCCGATGGGCAAGTTGAGCCCTCTTACGTGTTGAGAGTGTGCAAGGCATGGTTTTGGTGTTCTTTGGGTTGGCTACTACTACTAATACTGTAGATCTATATGATTGTATCTGTATGACTTTGTCACTCCTGCTTTAGCTTATGCTTGGGTTGGAGTACTTGAGAGAGGGTTGGGTGGTATATACGGAAGTAAAGTAGTACACTTATGGTGTCTTAAGTCGTTTCTTTGGAGAACTATCACAATACTAGACGGGAGCCAACATGTCTGCAATTTACGGTGAGGCTGCTGCGGCAACTCTGGAGACGATTTCCCACCCGACCCCGATCTAGATCTCCATCGCCGGCGATCTGGACCTGCAACCACCGGTGACCACCTGGCTCCGGTGTCCACGCCGTCGCCAACCTGCAGTTGGCGTCGGCCCCGTACATCGTCGATTAGCCGTGTTCTTGGCGTCGCCGACCACATACTACCGCTTAGGGTTTGCCACTTAGGTGTCCTTGGTCAGGTTGGATTTGGTGGCTGTACAGCTCTGCATAGCGCATCTCATTGTTGTACCCCTCCCTGTGGTTGCGATGGCGTCGACGGGAGTGGGAGGTGAGGAAGATCGGGGTGACGTCCAAAACCCTAATGTGGAGGATCCGATGAAAAAGCTTCATCTCACGGAGAATGAGGTGAAGGTGATTGATTTCTGTGACGACGAGGATGACGAGATCCTGGAATCGCGGGAATTGGCACTGGTGGGAAAAGTGCTGTCCCCAGGTCTTGGGTGCCCGTCCGGTGGTGCGATCAGTGATGAAACCGACGCGGGGCAACCCGGTCGGGCTAAAGATCAAGCGGTGGAGAGAAGATGGATAATTTGTTTGTTCTTGAGTTTGGGAGCGATCAAGACATCGATAGAGTCCTTCAAGGTACGCCATGGATGGTGGGTCGATATGTTGTTACGCTACGAGGTATGATCGAGACTTACGGTGGAGGAGATCATCTTTGATCGAATGGAGATATGGGCTAGGATTCTCAACCTTCCCTCGGGATGGATGAATCGTACAAAAGGGGCTAAAGCAATGGGAATGATTGGTGATGTGGTCAAGATGGATGTTGATGCTGATGGGAAAGCCTGTGGAGCCTTCCTGAGGGCTAGGGTTTCGATGGAAGTGGATAAACCAATCTGGAGAGGAGTGTTTCACAGGATGAGCAAAAGTGAAGAACCAAGATGGTTTCTCGTGTGGAAGGATGGGGCACCGAGCTTGAGTGCTCTACTCCAGCAGGATGTGATGAGCACGAAAGTTACCATATACGATGTGTGTAGCGGGCACCGAGAGGAGATGAAGAGACATTTGCAATCCTTTCTTTGCGGCTGCCGAGTCTTTGAGTGGATCCTCGAACGCATCGAGGCCTCCTAGAGATCAGAGCCGTTCTGATGGGAGAGGCTCTAGGTCAGGGTCACGCTATTCTGATAGCATTGTTGGTGACTCGGAGGATCAGGAAATTCAGTCACCACTGAAACAGCAGGAAGTGGAGGCAGGTCAGGGATCAAAGGACCAACCATCAGGGGCTAACCGGCGCCTGGACATGCATGATGACATGTAACCGTGTAGGACCGGAAACGCAAGACCAAGGTTCCCTCCTCTGGTGCTCTCACCCGGATCTTAACTTATCGGTGGGAGAGTCGGGCGCCATTGTTCGGCCGACCTGGTATCATCCAGGTCTCAAATGGGGCATGGCTCGGATAGTGGTGACCGGGCGGGGGTGAGTCTGAAACAAAGGCGGGCAGTTTATCAAACTCGGGATTAGCGGCGCTGCAAGGGACAGCCCCCGCCGGGCGCCATGAATATCTTGAGCATGAACTGGCTGGGGCTGCGGGCGGCCCGAGGCGCAGTTCAGGAACTCCGCCTGCGGTGGAGGAAAAAAGCCCGATGTGGTCTTCTTGATGGAGACAAGGATTGGAGAGGAGCGTGCTCTTGGATTGAGATGGGACTTTGGCTTCAGTAATGCCATTGCCGTCAAGTCTGAGGGCTTAAGTGGTGGTTTAGCGCTGTTCTGGCGACACGATGTGATGGTTGCAGAGCAGAGCAAGTCTAGATCACATATTGACGTGCTCTTGTCATGCGACTGTTTGTGAGTGTAGCAACTGAGAGTCACTGGTTTCTATGGGGAACCAAGGAGGGAGAGGAGGAAGGAGAGCTGGTCTGCTATGGTTCTTGCATGCACAGTCAGCTGTGACTTGGCTATGCGTGGGGACTTCAATGAGGTCCTAGCAGTGGAAGCGCATTTGGGAGTTAACGAAAGGGAGGCTTGGCAGATTGAAGCTTTTCGAGAAGTGGTGAATGATTGTAATATGTCTAACCTGGGGTTTAATGGCTGGTCGTATACATGGGATAATCGGCAAGATGGTCCTCGTAATGTTAAGGTGCGCCTAGACAGAGCCTTGGGAGATGACATGTTTCTGTCAACCATGGGGGAATCGGCGGTACTGCACATTCCACTTGCAGAATCTGATCATTGCGGACTGTTAGTGGAAGTGAGGGAAAGATTGGTGACACGAGGTAGTGCTGGGAACAGGAAAGGCAAGCCATTCTGGTATGAAAATATGTGGCGCGATCATGGGGAGTATATGGAGTTTGTCACGAGGACGTGGGATCCAGGCGATGGAGTACATGACCTGCCGGCTGCTATGGAGGCATTGTCGTCCCTCCAACGTTCTCTGAAAATCTGGGATCATGAGGTCTTTGGATCTGTCAAGCAACAGGTCAAAGACTTAAGGGCGGAGCTTGAAGCGGAAAGAAACCATACTCTCTATCGAGGCCCGACAGCTAAGGAGAGAGGAATTATGGACAGGTTGTCTACTGTCCTAGCAAGAGAAGAAACATTGGAGAAGCAACGTGCAAGAATTAATTGGCTTCGGGAAATAGAATTAGATCTTTGAATGATCAACATGATAGCACCTTTACAGAACAGGATGACCATGAACATTTGGCTCGTGAGTTTTACTAGCAACTATTCACGGTACAGGAAAACTTACAGCCAGAGGTGATATGTCAGTATGTGCCGAAAAAAAGTGACTGATGATATGTGTTCCATGCTGGAGAAGCCTTTCACAGCGGATGAGGTGGAGTGGGCTTTGTTTCTGATGGCGCCAAATAAATCTCCCGGGCGTGGGCGGCTTTTAGCGCCCGGTTTTTCTAAAACACATTGGCAGCTTGTTAAACCATGTGTGGTGTCAGCGGTGCTGGGATTCTTGAATGGTGGTGACATTCCTGAGGAAGTAAATAAAACTCTTTTGGTCCTCATTCCGAAGGTTAATAATCCACAGGAACTATCGCAGTACCGTCCAACTCTTTGCAATGTTTTATACAAGTTATGCTCTAAAACAATGGCTAATCGCTTGCGATATGTGTTGGACGAGATCATTTCATAAGAACAAAGTGCATTTGTGCCAGGGAGCCATTAAATTGGATATGGCCAAGGCGTATGACCGAGTGGAGTGGGCTTACCTGAAGGTGGTCATGATAGCACTAGGATTCCCGGAGTCTTGGTGTTCTTTAGTGATGAAATATGTCACGACAGTCTCCTTCTCAGTTAGAGTTAATGGTTTGTTCACCGAAAGTTTCAGGCCTTCGAGGGGAATCTAGCAGGGGATCCAATATCTCCATATTTATTCTTGCTCTGCGCCGAAGGTTTCTCGAGTATGTTGAAGAAAATTGGTCCTCTTTGCGGATTTCTCACCTCCTCTTTGCGGATGATTGTTTGATCTTTACCCAAGCCTCCAAGAAAGGTGTTGAACGAGTAGCAGCAATTCTAGAGGACTACAACAGAGGCTCGGGACAATTGGTTAATAAAAATAAATCTGCAGTATTCTTCAATGCCAACTGTGTGACTGAGTGCAAGGAGGAGGTGATGGACATTTTGCAGATCCCGAATGAGGCACTTGGTGAAAGGTATCTGGGCCTCCCTACAGTGGCAGAGCGAGGAGCATCAGATGCTTTTAATTATGTGCCCAATCGAGTGAGAGGCTTTGTATCGGGCTGGGCTGAGAGGACGCTGAGCTGTGCAGCCAGAGAAGTGCTTATAAAAGCAAACGCTCATTCAGTGCCGACATATGCTATGTCGTGCTTCAAACTTCTGCCCGTTGTGTGCCGCAAACTAACCACTGCGGTCTCGAATTATTGGTGGGGAAGCTCGTTGGATAATCACAAGATCCATTGGTTGAAGTGGGAGAAATTAACTCGGTCTAAGAGACATGGTGGTATGGGGTTTAGAGACTTCAGTCTCTTCAATCAAGCCATGCTAGGACAACAAGGTTGGCGTTTGTTGACAAGGCCAGACTCGCTATGTGCAAAGGTCCTGAAGGGAAAGTATTATCACTCAACAGACTTTCTTTCGGCGACCAAAAAGAAGCGAAGCTCTGCCACGTGGAGGTCCATTTTGCATGGACGGGAGGTGTTGAAACGAGGGCTGATCTAAAGAGTGGGGCCACGGAATATCGATGCCTGGCAACAGAATTGGATTCCAGGCGCAAAAATCCCTGAAACCCTTGGTCAAGTTGGAGACAGCAACAGCTGAACAGGTGGCTGATTTCTTCGTCCCTGGAACGAGGGTTTGGGATGTGAGGCAGCTACGGAAATCGATGGTGGCTCTGGATGTGATGGAGGTGCTAAAGATAAAGCCTAGTATGAGGCTGGAGTCTGATGTACTAGCCTGGGCATTTGAGAAACACGGCTCAGTATTCAGTCCGCTCGGCGTACTGCTTGCTGAAGGATGATCAAATGGCTTCTGCTATGGCAGCTACCGGAGAGGCTAGTTCCTCTCAAGATAATCGGGCTTGGAAAGCGGCGTGGAAGCTAAATGTCCCACCAAGATTTTGGGAGGAGGTCAGGAACCTGCTTGGTGTCAAAGCACCAAACCTTCACCCTAGCTCATGGGCGACAGATGTGCTCAATACTGATATATGTTCGAATGATGAAGCGGCTATCCTCGTATGTGGTGCATGGGCACCTTGGACGAGTCGCAATGCCAGGCAGAATGACAGGCGCTCCTGGGAACCAAGGGCCATGTGTAACACCCGTGTTTTTGCATCATTTTTAAAATTCACTAAAAAATTTGAACTTTTTGAATTACAACTAAAAACTTGATTTACTTTCCGCTAAACCTAAAACCCTGTTTTCGAAAACCTGCATGGCATCATATAGAAAAAATTAGGTTTCCTTTGTTTGTTGCTTGTTGAGCTTTATGGTGACCAAGGATGCAAGGTAAGTTCTAGATTTATTTATGGAAGTAATTGCATGAGAAATGATTTACAAGTTATCTCTGAATACTAAATGTCGAGACACGTGTGTACCAACATATATATATATTTTTCACTAAGCACCATTAATAAATATTCTTGACAAATAATGTCATGGGAATATAAAGATGCTTGTGAAAATATTTATAATATATGTATATGTATATGTATACTACACATGAAATATCAAACTTCGGGAAAATGTGTGTGCACAAAAATATATACACATATTTGTACAAGTACAAATGAATAAATATTTTCATGAATGAAAATCATGAGAATGTTAAATGAGTACTTGTACAAATATTTACAATATATATTTACACACATAAAACAATAGGGAGAAAGAATAAAGGAGGGAAAGAATAAAAAAGGAGAAAGAAAATGGAAAAGGAGAAGAAATAGGAAAGAGCCTCGGGCTCAATCTTTTGGCCCACCAGCTCCTCTCCTCCCTTCTTCCTGGCCCAGCCCCGTTTCCCACCTCTTTCCTTTCCACGCGAGCGGACCGCCCAGTACATCAGCCCAACACCTGAGCCCAGCGAGACCAAGCCCGGCCTCTTCCTCTCACCCATTGGCGCCGGGGCCCGATCGTCGGATCCATCCCCTTCAGAGGACGGAGACTTTGACCTGGCGCCGCTACCCGCACGCCTCGTCACGTCGGGGACAAGCTGACCTCCATACAGGACCGCGGCGTCTTCGTCGGGGCCACCGGCGTCGTGAGTCCGCATCAAAGGCGAGCACGAGGGGCAAACTTCCAACGCGTCTGGCGCCGCCATTGGCCGGCCGTACTTTCGCCCGGCCTCGCCACGGGACAACCAAATAGGCCGGCACACGTGGTATGCACACGCGCCCCACGAGGACCGGCAACCTCCAGCTAGAGCCTGCCGCCACGGGGCTAAGTAAACGAAAGCACGGGGCCATCGCAGGCTGGGTGCCGGTGGCGCGTCGACCATGGCGGCGGCGGCGGGCGTAAGAAGATGTGACCGACGGCCACCTCGTATACGAGTTGAGCACGACGTGCCCGGCCAAGCGGAGCACTAGTCCGAGGTCCACGGTCACAAAAGGAGCGGTCGGAAAAGATCAGTAGCGCGAGGAAAAGATCTTGCCGGCGACACCCGCGCGGCGGCCTATAAATACCACCCCAACGGCCCTCAATCGGAACTCGCCCCACACTCTCAAGCTCCGCCGTGTCTCACACGCAGCGGTGCTCCCCCTCTCTTCTCCTCCCTCCACTTCCCCCTCGAGCTACGACGATTTCCCCAATCCACTGCTTCGCGCCGTCGACAACTAGGGTTCGCCGTTCCCGCCGGAAATGGCACGACGCCTTCAGCCCAAACCGGCAAGCCCGTGAGTCACTCCCGTGCTCTCCTCCATCGGATGCGTTTCTTTCCACTCCCTATTCCCCATGTACAGCCCAGCTGCCAGGGCCCCGCCGCCGGCTGCCGCCCGAGCCACCGCCGTCTTAGAAGGAGGGCCTCTGAGCGGCGCCCTAGCATCTACTACACCACCGTGGTGACAACGGATAGCTGACGAGCCTGGGCGGCGAGCAACGGGGCAAGAACGGCCGGACTCCGGCCAACGCCGCACAATGCCGCCGCACCGGAGCCGACGGGTGGAGATACCTGTTCCGGTCGCCGACCGTCATCACGACGTGCACCGTCAAGGCGAAGCCAACGAGAAGACGCCACGCCGCCCTGCCGCCGCCCACCGTCCTAACCCCCGTCACCGCCACCGTGGCGGATCATTAACACACGTGGCGCCCACGGGCGCCACCGTGGCGTCCCACGGACCCACGTGGCCCCTACACGATGGACCGCCTTTACGGTACACCTGCGAAATTGTTAGATCCACCCTTGATAGTGTACACGGGGTTGTAAAAGTATACCTTCCCATGTCGAGAAAAATTCCCGAGAAAATTTGTGAATTTATTATTTGATTTATAGAATTTTATCATGTAATTAGTTCCAATTTTATTACTACATGATAAAATTATATTATAATATTACCCTAATGACTTAATTAGGGATTAATATTATAAAATCCATATCTCATGCAAATAAACTCCGTTTCGCGTGAAACGACTTCCATAATTCATCTAAAATCTAGCTCTATGCATCTAACCCATTGCCACCATAATATTCTATGTTTGTTTTGTATGCCATAGTTCGAGCTAGGTTTATCGAGTACCCTGGTAGTTCCCGGCGACCGATTAGGAGCTTCCCCGTCCGGCGTAGAGCTAGAAATGTTCGACGTCGTGCCGATTCGTAAGAACCTCCCAGGCAAGTCCTTACCCCCCTAATCATGACCATAAGTAAGTAATGATGATGATGATGATAACCGGATTAGTATAGTGTGGTATGAGCCCGATAACGTAGCTATGGAGCTAAGTCGATGACGTACTCATCCACGTTATCTACGCTCATACGTTTATAACTTAAGAATAATATGAGTTCGCTTAATGAACCCTAACCAACAAAAAGAGGTGGGTGATAGTACTTCATAGTGAGATGGATTGCTACGGGAATCGCCGCGAGGGATTCTGCGGAGAGATACTCGCCTCCCTAAGGACCGGTTCATAGACCTTCTACCTAGTGCGATATTTCGTACAGCCACACACCGGAATGGGACGGCTTGATTCACACCCCGTTGGGTTGAGGTATAATTGGGAGCCAAGGTGGCCGGAGTAGGCTTAACGACCTATTGGGAGCGCACATGGGGAGAGTGGCCCCATGGTCCGGTTGGCATGGATGCTTTGAAAGTGACCTTCCACGTAAGGTGTTTGGGTGCGAAGGGCGCAAAGTGCTAGGTGCACATATTTATGATTAATGATTGGGTATGGTGTTTGACAAGATAGGTTGGGTAATAAGGTATTACCTCAGAAGCCGTGGGTGATTTGGTATCACCATATTGTCTAGGATGATGCGCCATCCTTCCAACCCCCGAAGTCGCGGGCGAAGATTATACCAATATACCTAGGTAGCACCCAAGCGGGTACGGATCTCAAGTTAGGGCCTGTTTAAGCCAAGAGCGCATGATGAGGACAGTGGCCTATCATGTGGGGAAATTGTACAACCTCTGCAGAGTCACTTGAATCTATTCGAATAGCCACGTCCTTGGAATGGGCAAATGCTAGGCCTGAACATCTATGATTAGATTACACTTTAATGATGACTAACCTGTGGTGCCATGACAGTGATGACATGAGATAACCCGGGAACTAGCGAGAGCAGTTTTAGAGACTCAGCTAGGGCCCAAACCCTTAATAATTACAACCCCCTGGTTGGGACTTGCTGAGTACGTTTGTACTCACCCCTCTATTTTTACAGATATCGGCACATGTGAAGGTAAGATCGACAACAAGGTAGAGGACCGCGTATCGTAGGACTTCGCAAGGTGTTTGCTTAGGAGAAAGACGTTGAAGCCCAGAATTCATCCATGCACAAGTTTGCCTGTGGAGCACGGGGCAGTGTCATAGTTAATCCACCGCTTCTCGGTTGGCCAACTTTGATATTGTAACCCGGTTTGGTGACCCTTCGTCGCCACGGTAAGCCCCTTTCCATCCTATATTTATAAAGCTCGGATTATTATTATTTTTGTTTACCATTACCTGTGACTAATAGACGTGTTTGTGGCGTGATCCTGGTGCAAACACGTGTGATTAACGACCCATTGAAAGTGGGGCGTGACACCATGGCAAGGTATATTGCCTCCCTGATAGAAGAGCTGGTGGGCCTGAAACTTGACAGTAAACCACCCAATATCAAGAAGAAGTCACGCTGGAAGAAACCGGTGGAGAACTGGGTTAAGATCAATACCGATGGGGGCTTTGATCCCTCGGTTGGCTCGAGGAGGGCTGGGGTTGTCATCCGAGACCACTCGAACGGTGCTCGCTGCTGCAGCGCGATGGCTTTGAAGATGTGCCTGATGCCCTTACCGCTGAAACAATGGCGGCAAAGGAGGGTGTTGAGCTGGCACCGGAAATCGGCTGCGATCGAGTCCTAGTAGAGGTTGATAATCAACAGCTGAAAAACCTACTGCTCGGTAACTTGGGTGTTAGAACCACTGTTGGTGGCCTCTGTTTCGACATCATAGAGCTTTGTAAGGGTTTTAGAGAGGTTAATTTTGTTTGGGTGAGCAGGGATGCTAACTCGGTAGCCGATCATTGTCCCCAATTTGTCTCGACCACCGAGACGCCCTTCTTTGGCTAGACGAAATTCCACCATGGCTGGTGGAGTTAGCTGATGCCGATTGTAATCCTGATCGTGATGAATGAAAAGCTCTGTGATACTCAAAAAAAAAAAAAAAAACTGGTTTCTTTGGAAGAAAACCAGGACCTGTACAGCTGTGAATGTATATGAACGATGGCGTGAATTGGAACGTTCCTCTATACAGGGCAAGCATTCAATTCTCTCCAAAAATATGTTAGTAGATTGGGCAATTTTGGAATGAGTTTATTAGTCCTAAATATGACTTGGCACTTCAGCAATCGTAGTCATGTTTGAATTTGGCGAGGCAGTTAATAAAGAGTAAAGACCTGCTTATATTATATTAAGGGAAGCAGATATATACGCGGTTTTTGGCACGTGCTTCCACGGGGGTGGAGAGCGGAATTATCTATAGAAAAACCTGCTTGGTTGTAAATTTGGTGGAGGTAAAAAATACCTTGACCGGCCAGCAAAATTTTAAGCGTGGTCTACACTACAGCAGTAGTGCAGGTGGTTAAGGACAATAAGTTCTGTAAATTTGAGCTGTGAACATGGACAAAACTAAAGAGTGTCATGACCATTTTCAACTCAATAATGGAGCATTTAGTTACATGAAATATTCAAATATATACACCCCATTTGTTGCATTATTGTATGTCACTTTCGTTGTCAGAGGATGTATGTACTACTACATTTTAAGCACTACTTAAGTAATTCTATTAAACGAGAGTAATAATAATGGATAAACAATTCATGTCAAAAAGGTGTTAGTATATTGACAACAATCACCATATTAGCAGACTTTATTTCGTGTCAAATTAAATTCTATGTTGTCAGCACAAAAGTTCATTAGCAAACCAGTTTCTGGACCTGATATAAGTGATTTGAAGTTTTTTTTTTTTTTTTTGCAAGCATATCAACAGCGGCATGATGCTACGAGTTTATTATTATAGTGCTTCCTGACACTTTCGCACGATGCAAGGATTTGTTTTCCTAATTCTATGTGGGAAAATAATATGTAATCAATTTCGCGTTCAGAATATATCAATAACAACATGAAGGAAAACAGAGTATACCACAATGCATCCGGTTCATGCTAGTCAAGAAAAAAGAAAACAACCAAATTTATTATTGAACTTAAATTTTGAGTTGCAAACTGACCTCGGAAGCTAGCAGCTAAAGTGCTACAGACATGCTCCAAAAAAAAGGCTCGTTATATTTGAACAGGCTGCTGCAGCATGCAGCTTCAATTGATGGACCAACTTATTACAAAGATTACTATAACCAGGTAACAACACAAGATAGAGAAAATCAATTGCATTCCCCTAATTTTCTTAGGCGAGAGAATATATAAGTAAGGACACGTCGTGCCAATTAAGAAAGTGAAGATCATCGCTCTGTTGTAGTTTTTTGTTGTACTAATACCCACTCTGGATGCATCTAATCGATCGGCACTCTTTTGTTTATGGTTCATTTTTAAAACAAATAGTGGAAGAGAAACGGAAATGGAAGGAACATGACAGCCTCGGAAGGAGAAGAGAATAATTAAACTCATCAGCTACTTCTTACTTTCTCCCAAAACTCAGCTTCAAGGCGTTTGTAGCAATTTTGTAAATACACGACGTCGATTTTGAAATAAAAGAAATAAAATCAGACTTTGGAATGAGACCAGGGACGGCAGGTTAACTTCCAAAAAAGAGAGGGGAT
Source organism: Hyparrhenia diplandra (assembly GCA_015847255.1). NCBI lineage: Eukaryota > Viridiplantae > Streptophyta > Magnoliopsida > Poales > Poaceae > Hyparrhenia > Hyparrhenia diplandra. The sequence continues at coordinate 214,577 of JADLZK010008129.1, read as the reverse complement.
CTTCTACAAAAATAAATGCAGGAGCATGGTGCACTAAATTGGCAAGAGGCCTTCCTTTCTAATACGTGCCTTCGATCGATGGATGCCTGTTGCGAGTGAAGGGGAGGCTTTTGTGTCATCGTAGTCCTCCTGGCGGTGAGGCGTCATTGACACCATCAAGGTGCTCGTCGGGGTTCCCCAAGAAGTGATTCTAGCTTTGGTTCGCAAAACAGAGGGCATTGGGGTGCAGAGTACAATGTCGCAAACTCCTCTACATGGTTGGTGGTAGTTGTGGCGATGCATAGGTGCAAGGGGTCTTAGATGGCCAAGCATAGGTGCACACAAAACATAGAGAGAGATTGAGATTGAGAGAGAGAGAGAGAGAGAGACAGGAAGATACGTTCATGCTCTCCTTACCCTTACGCACAGCTTGGCAAGGCATACACGTCGACACAAAGACAATGGCAGAGCAGATCATAGCGGCGGCAAAGACGTTATGGTTTTGGCGACGATGGTAGAAAAGCTTCGGGGCCAGGTGGGCACTGGATTAGGGCTAGATCAAGGTTGTGCGGAGCGGCGGTGTCAGCTCTTGTAGTCCGAGGGTGTGCCAACGAATGAAGGGATCAATGTAAAATAGAAGGGTGTGGCGCCACATCTAGAAAAGGAAAGGGGCAAAGGGGAAGACGGAAGATGATGGCATGGTGGCGAACGGTTGGGACAAACTGGCCGACATAACTAGGGTCATGTGGGTGCTGGTGCTGAGTTGGGCTTTGCCCCTAACCGGAAGATGGGCCTTGCCCAAGCTACGATTGAATATAGAAGGAGGAGGGGTAGGCTTTTTGTCGTGATGGGCCATTGTGAGAGGAGCGGCCTTGGGCTAAAATAGGAGAGGGAGAATTGTTTCTTTTTATTTCAAAGCCTTCTCAAAAACATTACCAACCCATTTTGAATTTTCACAAAGCCACACATAACAATAAATCAAATGCACCAGCATGTATGGAAAAAAAAAGTATCTATATGATGTAATTAAAAATAGTATTCTCCTACGTTGTTTGGAGCACAAACAATACATAAATAAATCATTGTATGTCTATCTAAAAAGAAGCAGATTTTAGAGTGTTACATAAAGAGGACTTGACTAATCTGCACTTTAGTGTCTTTATTAGGAGGCCTAGAAGAATTTGGCGGCAAAGTCTGCCTATATCTGGAGCCGTTTTACCAAGCTGAGCTATTGTGCAATCTCATATAGATAAGCGCACCCTCGCGCTTATTGGGTGGCGGAACTAGACGCAGAAGTCGAAGCCTTGTCCTAAGCTGAGTTGCGTCTGTTGCCAACTTGGGGATTTGTCGGTAGCTGGGCTAGGTGGCAAAGAAAAACTGGAATTTAAATGTTGATAATTATTGAAGGCACTATAAATGTCCTCAACAATACAACACTTTCATGTCGTTAAGGCGTTCCGCCTCCCTCCTTAACCAATACATTAAGCAAGTCTGATGCCATTGATTCTGCCCTCTACCACCTATATGCCCATTAACCCTGCCTACCGCCGAACTACTAGGTTTGGATTAATTTCTAGCTACCTCTAATGGTGCCCTATGTGGTCAAACATCTTCATAAAGGCCAAAACCGTTCACCGCTAACTCCAGCAATAACGCCTAGAAATGGCAAATCTTGTCCTTGACCTGTGTGAAAACTATTGCTTTCACATGCCATGCCTCTGATTCTCTAGATATTAAGCACCAAGTGAATATTTCTACACCTAGAACATGTACCAACTGAAAGCTGAACACATTCCATTAAGAACTATCAATTTGAAATCATATGATTTCATCATGACATTCCAATGATAAATTTGGAAAAAATAAGTAATCGAAAAGGATACCGGACATATATATTAACTGCGCCCAGTCTACTACATCAAAGAAGATTACACAAGTAGCACATGTCTGGCTGGCTGAACAGATAGAAAGCCAACTAAAGAAACGAAACTGAGTAATACTAATAACAACACGAAATTTATAAATAGTACTACTATAGTATATAGCATACTATGGTGTGCCCTCCTCAAGTCCAGACAATGCATACAACATTTATTCACTCTTCAGCTTCATAATTAATTCCCAAGAATTCAGCTACTTCTTCAAGTTCCCAAAATGCTGGTTCGTAGTCGTCGTCGTCATCAGATTCGAGCCGGAGAAGTCCCAATCCCAGTCACTCCAGATCATTTGGTGCTGTTCATGATACTGGACGGACCTGCAGTAATCTGCAAGGACTTGGGTGATTGTGAACGGACGGAAGCAGCCTTCAAGGATACCTTCCTCAAACATGATAGGCCCAGCTTGAGGCCCGTCAGCAACTTGATAAGTGGTGATTATTGCAGGCGCATAATCATCTTGAGCTGCTTGGATCGGTTCCACAAAGTAGATGCAGCCACACATGATGTCCTGGAACTTGTCGGCATCGATGGAGATGCACCTGACATGGCTGACGAAGATGGCACGACTGCCAATGCTTCTGACTTGCTCAAGAACCTTCTTCTCGGGGTCCACCCTACGAACCAAAGGCTGATCCTGCGGAACACCATCCAATGGCCTGGTGACGAGCAGCAGATCTCCACCAGACTGCACCAGATAATATCTGCCGCCATTCCCAGCCAATACTTCAGGACTTGCTTGGGGACTAGCATTGTTGTTAGGGCTACCAATAGTGCTGCCCATCCAGATTGTCACCGCAGAGCGGCATTTGTCCCCATCAGGGACATCATCAACAAACGATGTGAAGATCGCGCCGTGCGGATCGCTGGCATACACTTCCTCGTCGAAGGCAGCTATCGGCGTAAGCTTGTCACCGTCCATGCGGTTAAAGCGCCTGAAGAGCTCGCTATTCTGGTCTGCACATATGATGTCGCCATCCTCTAGGGAGACGAACACCATGAGTGGCTTCGTGGTCACCGCAACCACCATCACCCCTTCTGCCGCGTGCTCTGACCTTGAAGTGGGCGATGGCGCCCGTGAAGGGGTTGAGCAGACAGGTTTGGTGTGGCTCTTCTTTCTCACCGAGGAGGATGAGGCCGCAGCTCGTGGCGCCGACGAAGAGGTAGTCGTGGAGGATCGGGATGCTCATGCGCAGGAACCGGCCGGTGTCGACGTCCAAGAACGTGACACGGTCATCCTGCTTTTTCCAGCAACGCCCACTTGGTGGGCTGGAAGCAGATGGGGTCGGTGGGTCCTCCACCTTCCCAGGCTGGTCGGTGGTCTCGGTGCGCCAGTTGTGGCAGACGGCACGGAAAGCCATGTAGGAGTCGATGTCATTGTCGTCAACGATGCGCTTGGCCAGCTTGATGGTGAACTCTTCTGGAAGCGAGGTTGACCAGTAGGAAGTCGCAGCCGCCGGTGCTGCCTGATCGCCAAGATGAGCCCTCTTCTGTGTGGAGAGTGTGCAAGGCATGGTTTGGTGTTGTTGGGTTGGTTACTACTACAACTGTGTAGATCTGTATATCTAAGTCTCTCCCGGCTTTAGCTTCTGCTTGGGTTGGATTACTTCATAGAGGGTTGGGTGGTATATATAGAGGTAAAACAGTACTCTTACTTAGCAGTGTCTTCTCTGGTTTTTTAGAAAAAACCTAGTGCGCTACAGTTGTAAACTCTATATAGAGCATGCATTCAATTCTCTCCAAAAATATATTAGTAGAACCATACTGCCATTCCTAGGTTAGTGTTGGTAATTTTGGAATGTTTTTATTGTTCATGAATATGTGACTTGCATGTGAGCAACATTGAATATGGCAGGAGGTAGTTAATTAAGACCTGCTTATTATATCAAGGGAAGCAGATATATACGCGGCTTGGCACGTGCTTCTTCCAGGGCGGTGGAGGGGCGGGAATTATTTTTTCTACAGAAAAATAAATAAACCTGCTTTTCTTGCAAAATTGGGTGGAGCCAAAAATACCTTGACCAGCGGACTCAAAAAAAAAAAAACTTGACCAGCCAGCAAAATTGTAGGTGTAGTCTACGCTAGTGCAGTAGTATACAATATGATGGTTAAGGACAACTAGTGCTGTAAATTTGTTGTGTGGACATGGAGTACGTACGTAGTTCCATGAAATGTTGAAATATATACACCCCCTTTGTTGCATTATTGTATGTCACTTCGTTGTCAAAAGGTGTGGGTACTACAATGTAAGCACTATATTGTGAGCACAAAAAAATTATAATCACTAGTTTCTGGGCCTGATAATAAGTGTTTTGAAGTTCTTTTTTGCAAGCATATCAAAAGCACAGTGCTATGAGTTTATTAGTAGTGCTTCCCTCACACTTTTCACACAAGATGTTTTCCTAAATCTATGCGTGTATTAAAGTAATATGGAATCCAGTTTATGATTCACAAACTGAATAACAATAATAACATGAGGGAAATAGAGTATACCACAATACATACGGTTCATGCATGATAGTCAAAGAAAGAACACAACCAATTTAATTGTACTTCAATCCTGAGGTGCAGACACAATTTGGAACCTAGCAGCAAGAGTGTTACAGACTTCTCATTACTCAACCTCGTTTAATTTAAACTGGTTGGTGCAGCATGCAGCTCAATTTATCGACCACCTAATTAAACAACTTTACTTTGATGAAACACAAGATAGACAACACAAATTTGCATTCCCCTAATTGTCCTAGGCAAGAGAATAAGGAAACAAATCGTGCCACCTACAGAAAGTGGAAGATGGTCACTCAGTTATGGTCTTTTTTTGTATTAGCCAATCTGAATTCATATTCTTTTTATATAATCGGCAGCTCTCCTACCGGGTTCATTTAAAAAAGAGAGAGAGAATAACGTAGAAGAGAAACCGAAGTGGAAAGAAAATGACAGCTTAAAATGGGAAGAATAATTAAACTGGCGACTTTTTCTTAATTTCTCTCAAAACTCAACACCCGATTCGCGGCAGATCTAGCTCCTCGACACATCGGCGGATTGGCCCCTTCCACTCGGGCGGCGGTGGATCTGGCACCCACTAGCCCGACGGCGGTAGGTCCGAGCCCATCCACAGCGGCTGTTGCAGATCCGCGCCATCCACTCGATGGCGGTGGATCTGGCACTCTCCACCTTGGTGGCGGCGGATTCAGCGACCTCCACACCGACAACGGCGAATCCCTCCCTCCTCCCCGATGACGGTGGATCTGCCCCCCCTCTCATCGCCGGCGATGGATCACGGCCCCCTCGGCGGCGGATCCGACCCACGCTCCTTCTAGTGGCAAATGGGGGCGGTGGGTGGGTCGACCCGGCGACGTGGATTGGCGGTGGCGGCGGCATAGTGGTGAGCGAATCAACGATGGCGTGCAAGGCCCGTCTGTAGGCCCATGTGGCCTAGATCCAGGCCCATACCGTTTTTTTATTCTTTTTCTAATTCACTAATCGTGCCGGGCAAAAGCACCGACCACAGTTAATGGGATTATTGGTGACCTCACAACGGTGGCAAGCCCCTTTGCCATGTCTCCATAAATGCAAACGCCCACCACCAAAAATGAATCGTGTAATAGTGGGATTATATTGTAACAACGTTAGAACACAAGATAGAGGAGGAAAACTTGGTGTCTATTGTAGTTTTTTTTTTTTTGGTATTTGCCGATTCATTTTTAAAAAAATAAAATAAAGTTCGAAGGGAAACGGAAGTGGAAAGAACATGACCAGATTAAAATGGGAGGAATAATTAAACCCATTGACTACTGTCACAAACCGGATGGATTCTCGGCGGCAAAGGACGATCGGGCGGTGAGGAAGAGGTGGCGGCGGCCGCACGCCAAGATGCGGGGGGCGGCAGCAGCGGCGTCGCGGCAGCTAGGATGCGTGGGAGCGAGAGCAAGGAAGCTGGAGAGCTATCGGGTGTTACCCTTTGAATTTTTCTAATTAGATTCAATTGATTACATACCCGTTGTATTTATAGTCCGAGGGAGACTTGCACGCTAAGAAATATCTAGAAGGTTCCTTATAGATCGGAATACCTCTTGACAAAGCAACCTATTTCTTTCCTAAATATTTATTCCCTAATATTTATTTTGACGAGATTTGGATAACGAAGGACGGCGGCAGCGCCGACCAGGCACGCACGCACACGGCCTACCCACCTGGTGCCCTCGCGTGGGGCTCCTTGGGCTGGGTCTCAAGGCCTAAATCCTGGAACGTGACATCTCCCCACCATTCGACGAGGTGACGCGCCCACACGTCGGCTAACCCACCAAGGCAATGCTTAGGCCACAGCGATGGTTGGTGTAGTGTCGCCTCATTATCTCTGCCAATGGTGTTGATGCTCACGAAGTGTTGGCCATGGTCGTCGGGGAAGACGGTTCTTTGGCACTTTGTCACCCTATCGTCGAAGAAAGTTGATTGCCACGATGGAGGTAGCTTGTCGTTGAAGAGCAGGGTCATAATGTCCTCCAAGAAGTAGTGGGGATGCTCCTCCATGAACAAGATGGTTGCCCATAAGGCTTGCACTGGTTGTAGAACATCCCGTAGCACTGTTGATACTGTTGTGGCGTAGAAGCGGTGGTTGTCGAAGAAGAAGATTGTCAATCGTAAGAAGCTATACTTAGCTCCGCCATTTAGTACGATGGTCGCCGGGAAGCCTTGTGTCAAAGGTGAGGATGTCGGTAGGTGGACGTCAATTTCCTTGAGCAGCATTCCAGTTGGTGCTCCTGCTTGGAGCTCAATGTTGCTTGTGATGTTCTGGAGCTTTTGGTCGTTCGACGTAGCGAGGAGAACCGTGAAGAAGGCCTCTTGGGTAGTGACAAAGTCGACGAGGTAGAGGATCGATGTTGGTGGTGTGTACCTCAAGTCATCGTCGGTGGAGCTCACAAGTTGAAACTCATTGAAGACATCGGGGGCGTCGAACGTGGGGTGAGGTGGATTGATATTGTCGAGGTCTTGGCGGCGTCTGCCGTCGCACCGCAGCCCAAATCTTGTAGCGAGTTCCGTTGGTGAAGTTGAGAGCGTTGTCGTCTTGGACGTCGATGTCATCGAGGGTCGAGGTAGCCCGACTATCATAGCCAAGTCGTCCATGTCGTTGTATCGGTCCGACTATCGTAGAGCCATGTGACGAACGCGTGGCAAGGGGCGTCGAGGAGACGGCGAGTTGAATCGCTTTGTCGATCGCGGCGGGGCGCCTCTGCTGTAGTGCATCCCGTTCGCGAAGCATGGAGCCTGTTGGCGAACTTGAAGGTGTCGATGTAGTCGTACGGGTCCTCGTCTAGTCCCGTTGGCGCTAGGTTCTGATGTGGTCGCCATAGATGGGTAGCTTGAAGCGCAAAGGGAGACATCGTGTGGAGGTGTCCCGATCCTCCGTGTCACGGCAACGCGTGGGCGAACCATACAAGGACCGCCATTGTCGGTGGATAAGCGGCACACCCTCGGTAATCGCTTGTCGAGGGCCGATGTTACAGCGTCGTGGCCGATGGGGAGCTTCAAGGCGCTAGAGCTTCTGGGTGTCATCGAGGAGTCGGCTGGCGAGAGTGGGGTTGTCGATAAAGCACTTGTCGGTGTTGAAGGCGTGATGGGATCCACGGTTCTCTTGTTGGCGTTCTCCGCCATGGCGGAAGTCCGAGGGACATCCAGCAAGTGTAGCGGGCTGATGTCGTTATCATGGGTGTTGTGGTCCAAGCCGTTAATATCCGGGTCGGTGGTGGCGCCCATGGGAGGGGCGTCATTGCTGTTGGTGTTGCCCTTGGAGGTGTCATCGTAGGTGTCGGCGTTGGGGACATTGTAGTTGTCGTTGGCGATGTTGTCGATGCTGAAGACATCATGGTTAGCGACATCGTGGTTGCTGCTGATGTTGTTGGGGGCACCCTTGGAGGCGTTGTCGATGTCGAGGACGTTGGGGTTGAGATCGGCGACGATAGCGTCAACGTCGGGCGACGTCGTTGAGTTGCTCCTGATGGTAATTTCGTGGAAGCTCCTAGTGTTCCCAGTGCTAGAGATGATGTTGTTGGCATAGGAACTTATCTGCACCGTTGTTGGAGCCTCACGATGTTGGCCTAGTTGGGTAGGATTTTCGTCGAGCTGTTGGTGGACGTCAGTGGTCGTGGAGGGGATGACGTCGGTGGTGCCCATGGTAGGGGCGGCAACGATGAGGTCGTCCAGCTTGCCGCTGGCCTTCGTGTAGGCAAGGTTGCCTGGTAGGATGACGTTGTGTTGGGTTGCGAGGGTGGAGTCGTACTGCACCTTGGCGTGGTTGTAGTCGCAGCATTGTCATCGGCACATACATTGGATAGCATGGCCGCATGCTGCGGCGTTGCTGCTGGCGAGGCCATGGGTTCGTTGTGGATGGAGATGACGTCGGCGGCGCTCATGAGAGCGGTGTCGCCATCGGTAGCGCCCCAGGCAGGGACGTTGTCATTGGCGTCCTCAAGGACGTGGTCGGCGCTGGCGTTGGCGTAGGGGTTCGTCATACGGCGAAGGCGAGCTTCAATCTCGTCGAAGCGGCTGTCGATCTTGGCGATGTTATCCTTGAGGAGTTGCTTGAGAGCCATGGGGAAGCTGAGATTCTTGAAAACCATCGGGTGGTGGGAATCGTCCCTGATCTCCGGATACCGGTTGTCACAAATCGGATGGATTCGGCGGCGGTGACACGATCGGGCGGCAAGGTAGAGGTGGCAACGGCGGCGCTTGAGCGCCTCTGGTGGGTGGCGCGCACGTGGGGGTGGCAGCAGCGGCGCGTATGGCGTGGGCGGGCGCGCGGCGGCCGCTAGGTTCGTGGACCGGAGCGAGGAAGCGGGAGAGCTGTTGGGTGTTACCCCTTTAATTTTCTGATTAGATTCAACTGATTACATGCCTCTTGTATTTATAGTCCGAGGGAGACTTGCATGCTAAGAAATATATCTAGAAGGTTTCCTTATACATCGAATACCTCTTAACTAGGAAACATATTTCTTTCCTAAATATTTATTCCCTAATAATTATTTTGACGAGATTTGGATAACGAGGACGGTGGGGGCGCCGGCCAGGCACGCACGCACACGGCCTACCCACCTGGTGCCCTCGCGTGGGCTCCTTTTGTTTTGGCTGCAAGGCCCAAATCCTGGCACGTGACAACTACTTATTATACTTATTAATTTCTCTCAAAACTCAGTTCCAAAGCAATAGTCGCACTATGTACTCCTCATAACTCGGTCTCGTAAAATAAATTGGTAGTGCAACACACAACATGAATCAATCTGCCAACTAATCATATTGTTAAATTGTGAAATAATACAAGGATAGGAAGAAAAATTTATATGCCTACAATTTTCTTGGTAAGATACAGAGATAGTGGAGTTTTGCTTAGTGCATGTTAAATTGTACATGATAGTGGATTGCCTTGTTGGATAGCTTGCATGTTGCAAGAAATAGCTAGTGGGATTTTGCTTTATAGGAATGCTAGATGGATTCCCAGCGTTGCAGCCGGGTATGAAGGAGAAATCTATGAGTTAGAATATTACTATCACCCTCCTATTCTTTTTCTTTCTTTTTTTTTTTCCTCTTTTTCATTCTCTTTTTTTAATTTTTTTTTACTTTACTCTATACCAACTATCAGTGGGGCTCACCTATCTTTTTATCGAAATATATCCATATGAGATCGAAAGATTTATTACAAGGAATTTAATGGTGTAATCAGAATTTAATTTGTTTTTTTTTTTTTGGTTTGTGAGTTATAAGTTTTTTTAGTTAGTTCAAATAGTGGGGTCGCCGATGGATGTCATGTCTTAGTGGGGCTGCTGAGGTGGCATGCTTGCATGTCGAGAGAACTCTCTAGTGGGGGTTCTCTATATAGGTGTAGGGGTTCTCTATATATGTGTAGTAGATAATATAAACACACCAAATCCGTAACTTTGGCTTTGGTGACTAATGAACATAACTACCTATGACTATCATGTGCTTTGCAGTGATTACATTTATGTTATTAGCACACTTGTCGTCCATATATATGGTTCTTTTGGCCCCATGATTGATTTGGCTTGATGACAAGTATATATGGAGCAAAGGAAGTTGACATATATATAGGGCTCTATTTTTCCTCTAGACATATTATTAAGGGTTGTCCAATGCAAGACATGAACTTCATGGGACTTCAAGTTGAGAGCATTATATGAATATGCACTTGAGGTATATATACTCTCACCAAATCATAGCCAAATTTACCTCATTAGATAGGGTTAAGTCATGGATCTCAATAAGTTGTATTGGAACTTGTATTTCACTTCAAGCGACCAACACATATTGAGACTTAGTGATATCCAGGCCAAGTTTGCATCTTGTGAGAGTGTGCAGTGAGTGTATCCTAAGAAGGGTTAACCACTAATTTTCATGGTATTAGGACTGAACTGACTATGGAAACTAGCAAACAGTTTTTGGGTCAGAACTGTCCTAAAGAATCATTTTGAGAGAGGATTAGGGTTTGGATAATACTCGTTTAACCTTGATTAGTAACCAACAGTGTATACATATAGTCCACATGGGGAGCCTACATCGGCAGGCCCATGGGCCTTGGGTTTACATTCTAACACACCCCTCCAGTCGGAACTAGGAGCACCACGAACATTAAGACTAGACCTAAACTCTGTAAATACGGACGTCGGAAGCCCTTTGATGAAGATGTCGGCATACTGGGAAGTAGTAGGAACATGCAAGACACAAACTTCTCCAAGGGCGACGCGTTCATGAACGAAGTGTAGGTCAATGTCCACATGTTTCGTGCGCTGGTGTTGAACTGGGTTGGTGGAGAGGGAAACTACACTGATGTTGTCACAATAAACAATGGTGGTCTAGCGAAGAGGGTTGCGAAGCTCACCAAGAAGTTGACAGAGCCAACAGGCTTCAGCAACGCCATTAGCCATGGCGCGATACTCTGCCTCTGCGCTCGAGCGGGACACCATTTCTTGACGCTTGGAAGACTAGGAAACAAGGTTGTCCCCAAGGAACACGGCGTATCTGGAGGTGGAGCGACGAGTATCTGGGCATCAAGTCCAATCTGCATCGGAGTAGACTGTAAGGTCTAGTGGTGCACTCGGGAGAGACGAAGGCCGAGGTCATGGCTGCCCTGTAAGTACCGTAGGATCCGCTTCATAGTTCACAAGTTGCCTGAGAAACAATATGACCATAGCACTTGTTAGCTTGGGTTGGAATTCCATTATTGGCGACTTTCCATATGAAAACTTCGATCTTTTGAGGAACTTTCACTGACCATAGGGCCTTCCAAACTTTTCTCCCATCAACAGCAGTAGAACTGATAGGAATCTCTCCTTCACCGTGCTCACTTAGCCAGCCGGTATGCACTTCTCACAGAAAAATACTGACTTCTCAAAATTCCAGGCCACATGGTCTGGGCAAGAATAACGTGGGATTTTTATCTTCACGGTCTCCTCAACATCAGAATACTTCGGCCAAGCAGCATGGCCACTAACATCCCGGTCCAGCTTCGTGCCTTGCTGATCCTCAAAATCTATGCTAGTTTCCAAACCACTTTCGTGTGCTTACATGCCACTTTTGCGTCGTGCCGTCCCGACACAAACACGGTCAAATTCCCTTGTCCAAGTTCCAGCTCTACAGTCTACACGGTCAATCAGTAGTCTGTACGCCCGCGCCGCGCGCCATGCGCCATGCCGTGTCTTGTGTCCTCAAAAATAGCCTCGCCGCGCGCGAACGCCCGGAGCACGCACCACCCAATCCCACTCCCCATGCGCGGCCGGCCGATCCCCTGACGGATCGCGCCCACCGTAACAAGGACCACGCCGCGGCGCACCGCCCCGCGCCGGCCGGGCAACGAGCGAACGCCGACGACGACGCCATCCACCATCGATTCTCGATGGAGCTGTTCGAGCGCGCGAGGATGGTGCGGCTGCGGAGCCACCATGACAAGTACCTGTACGCGGACGAGGACGAGGCGCACGTGACCCAGGACCGAACGCGGCGTCGCCGAACGCGCGGTGGGTGGTGGAGCCGGTGCCGCACTCCCCGGCGTGCTCGCCTCCGCGGCCGCTACGGCCGCTACCTCTCCGCCTCCAACGAGCCCTTCGTCGCCGGCTTCACGGGCGCAAGGTGATGCAGACGCTGCCGCACCGCCTCGACTCCTCCGTCGAGTGGGTGCCCGTCCGCGACGACGCCGGCGCCAACGCCAAGACGCCAGCGCCCGCCGCCTCGGACGCTGTACGGGCAACTTCCTCCGCGCCAACGCCGGGCTACCGCCGTGGCGGAACTCCGTCACCCACGGCGCCGTGCACCGCACAACGGGTGGGTCGTCTGGGACGTCGAGATCGTCCCAGCGCTCCCGCCGCCCTACGGGACCCGACTCCACCTCGTCGTCGTCATCCGCCGCAGCCGCCGCGGCCGACGCCTTCGCCTCGTCCCCGGCTCCGTCGCCGTACAGCAGCAAACCGCCCTCCCCGCCCGCAGTCTCCGGCTCCATTGCCGACGTCGGCGCTGAGACGGCCACCGCCCCGCCGGGCGCACCACCGCGAAGAGAACTTGGCTCCGTTCAAAGCGCAGCCGCCGCCACCGCCGCCGGGATACATCGCCCCACCCGCTCCCGGCTTCTACAGGCTCGAGGTCCGATCACCAGAACAACCAATGCAGATTGCTTGCGCACAAGATTTCCATCCATGGTGACTCACGACTCATTACCATCTCGCCGGCCGGGCGGCCGGCCTGTGCGTACGTGCAGTCGACGGACTCCTTCACGGTGCCGCTGCACAAGGTGGAGGGCGAGCGGTGTACTACCACATCGGGGACATCGACGGCGATGTGAGGCCGGACGAGCCGCACCACTTGACGTTCAACGGGACGAGCTTGGAGGAGCTGCTGGAGAGGCTCAAGGAAGAGACGGGGCTCGACGACGTCATCATGTGCTCGCGCAGCCCCATCAACGGGAAGCTCCTGCCGCTCCGACTGCAGCTGCCGCCCAACAACGCCGCCGTGCATATCGTGCTTGTGCCGGAGTCGTCGAAAGGTACGTGCGCTTTCTTCTTCAACAACATATCTCATAGCTCATGACTACTCAATGATGTGATGAAAATGTGGCATGCATACTTTAGTCGGAAATACAATATTACATTTTTGACCAGAGGCCAGGGGTGAAGTAGCTAGTCTTTGAGGTTGGAGTTTTTCTTGTCAATACTCAATAATAAATTGTAGCAACTCCAAGGATTAGTTGCATGCCATTAACCTTTTGTTCCAAATCAAACATTTTAAACATAAGTTACTAAAAATTCTTATAGTACAACAACATTTGAATAATAAGTATGAAAGAGCTCCTTCCATTTCAAATTAGAAGATAGTTTTGGCATTCGTAGATAGTAGATACATATCTTTTGTTATGCACATAGATATATAGTATGTCTAGATATATAATAAAGACAGACTTAGAAAAGTCAAAACATATTATAATTTAGAATGGAGGGAATTCTCATGGTCAATCAAAAAGCATAAATATTCTAATTTTTAAAAATAGGAATGTCTAGCAAACTAATCACCAAATACATGGGTTTGTTTCGTAGAGATTCACAACTTCAACAATGTAGGCACACTATAGACATACTATCGCATAGGAAGAATAGCTATGTGCTCGTCTAGTAGAGCTCCAGCTCCTCCTAAAAGGGGACTAGCTCTCGCTACTCGTGTGGAGCAACTGCATCGGTGGAGCTAAAACCATTTTGGAAAACGTTTTGTAAAAATGACTCTTGTTGCTTTTTTTCGTAGTAGTATTAGATTTCAGAGAAGAAACGAGGTGAAGCCACTTTTTTGCTCGGGCTCCCAGTAAAAAGGGGGGCTCCACCTCCTCTAAGCTCCTTGCAAGGAGCAGCTTCAAAATGTCCCGTTTGGCAAGGCCCTATGCAAGGTGCCCTACCAAACGAGTAAAATAAATTTAGCTTCACCTGCCTCATTAGTTTTATAGTTTATTTGGTGCCTCAAGATCCGAAACATCTTTATCTTTAAGCTATAGTGCAAAATAGTGATGCGTAATTAACTTGTCGCGTGATTCATTTTATAATTCAAGTTGTGTTGTTCATATATAAGATGGCAACGTATGCTATGAAAACCAGCTTAGTGTGCAAACTATGAAAACTCCAATTAAGACCATAAGATCTAGATCTAATATCTGGGTTTTTCCACTTAAATTCCTCCAACTGCGCGTATCCAGGTGGGGGAGGGTTTAAGTGAAAAAACTCACCTTTCTCCATGGACGTTGGATCCAAATCTTGTGGCTTTGATTGTAGTTTCCATAGTTTGCACACGAAACTGGTTTCCATAGCATACGTTCTTATATAAGAATAGGGCCCATCCAGTTAAAACAGCAACCACATGATCTGTAGTTAAATCCTCTACTAGTGAGTTATGGACCCTTAGCTTGCAGGACTAACTTTGTTAGATATATTCACCCTGTTGCGTTGATGGTTTCTATGGCTAAGAAGTCAGTCATTACTCTTTTAATTTGTTGTGAGAGAAAACCATTGTACTATATTTACATGATGTTTGCTTGAAGTTCTGTTACCTACTATGAATGCTACTCCCTCTGTTCCAAACTATAAGATATTTTGGCTTTTTGGATACATAGATTTTTATGCACATATGCACATACTATGTCTAGATATAAAATAGAATCATTGTATCCAGCTCTTGGTCTAGATACACTATGCACGTAGACATACATTATGTCTAGATACATAGTGAAGTCTAGAATGGATACATAGTTTTTTTTGATATGTACATAAACATACACTATGTCTAGATAGAAAAAGCAATATATCTAGATCTTGGTCAAGATTTACTATGCACTTAGACATAGATCTTAGTCAAATACACTATGTACTTAGACATACATTATATCTAGATACATAGAAAAGTGTAGGAATGGATACACAGTTTTTGGTATGCACATGGACATACACCGTGTCTAGATACATAGTAAAATCACTATATCTAGATTTTTGGTCTAGATACACTATGCAGTATGCACTTACTAGACATACATTATTATATATGTCTAGATACATAATAAAATCTAGAAACGAGGGGGTACCGTTACTACTAGCTCTAGGTTAATAATTAGATGACTTATAATTAGTAAAATTTGATGTTCAAAACATTTCTAATTATTGAACATAGCATATAGTAGCTAGCCATCGATACATTCCTTCTATTGCATTCTTTTTTGTTTAGGCTGAAGATGAGATAATTAGCAGTAATCGATTTGATAGCAAAAATGTTCCTCACAAAGAAGAACCTAACTTTAGCATAGTAGCAAATCAAACTATCTCAGGTTTGTTCAAATTTATATTAAAAAACTACAAATCTTTTATGGTACTAAATAAATGATAGATTTATCAATTTATTTGGAGTCGTAAATTTATTTTTATAAATAAATTTAATATACTTCTGACTAAATACAAACATAAAGTTGCATTCTATATTTGGACATGGGTTACATTTTTTGACCAGAGCTGATGCATGACTGATCACTGAAGTGGTCGAAATGGCATGCATACTAGTTAGTCGGAAATGCAATATTACATTTTTAGTTGAACTAGCAGCACGCAAAACTTGTGTGCCAGAGTAATTTATTGAGGTTGGAGTTTTTAGTCAATACTCAATAATAAATTGGAGCAACTCAAGATATATATGCACACTGCCATGTTTAGTTGCATGCCATTAACCTTTTGTGCCAATTCAAACATTCTAAACATAAGTTCCTAAAAATTCTTATAGTACAAACAACAAGTGAATTATATATAAGTATGAATGTCCTCCTTCCATTCCAAATTAGAAGACAATTTTGGCATCTGTAGATACATATCTTTTGTTATGCGCATAGATATATACTGTCTCTACATATATACAATAAAGATATGGTTCTTAGAAAAGTCAAAACATAATATAATTTGGAATGGAGGGGATTTCTCATGGTCAATCAAAAACATAAATATTCTAATTCAAAACAATAGGAATGTCTAGCAAACTAATCACCAAATACATGGGTGTGTTTCGTAGAGATTCACAACTTCAACAATGTGGGCACACTATAGACGTACCATCACAAAAGGAAGATAAGCTATCGGCTCGTCTAGTAGAGCTCCATCTCCTCCTAAAAGGGGACTAGCTCAAGCTACTCGTGTGGAGCAACTCCATTGATAGAGCTAAAACCATTTTGGAAAACGTTTTCTAAAATGACTCATGTAGCTTTTTTTTGTAGTAGAATTAGATTTCTGAGGAGAAACCAAGTGAAGCCACTTTTTCTCAGGCTCCCAGTAAAAAAAAGGGCTCCGCCTCCTCTAAGATCCTTGCAAGGAGCAGCTTCAAAATGTCCCGTTTAGCAGGGCCCTATGCGAGGTGCCCTACGAAACGAGTAAAATAATACACCTACCTTATTATTTTTATAGTTTATTTGGTGCCTCAAGATCCAAATCATCTTTTTATCTTCAAGCTATAGTGCAAAACAGTGATGTGTAATTAACTTGTCGCATGATTCATTTTATAATTCATGTTGTGTTGTACATATAAGAATAGGCCCATCCAGTTAAAGCAGTGACCACTTGATCTGTAGCTAAATCCTCTACTAGTGAGTTATGGACCCTTAGCTTGCAGGACTAACTTTTTAGATATATTCACCCTGTTGGGCTGATGGTTTCTACGTCTAAGAAGTCGGTCGTTGTTGTTTTAATTTGTTGTGAGATATTTTGGCTTTTTGGATACATGGTTTTTTTATGCACACAGACACATACTATGTCTAGATACAAAATAAAATCATTGTATCTATATACTATGCACTTAGAAATACATTATGTCTAGATACATAGTGAATTGTAGGAATGGATACACAGTTTTTTGATACACAAATAAACATACACCGTGTCTAGATAGATAGTAAAATCAATATATCTAGATCTCGGTCTAGATTCACTATGCACTTAGACATAGATCTTAGTCAGGATATATTATGTACTTAGAGATAGACATACATTATGTCTAGATACATAGTAAAGTGTGGTAACGGATACACAGTTTTTGGTATGCACATAGACATACACCGTGTCTAGATACATAGTAAAATCACTATATCTAGATTTTGGTCTAGATACACTATGCACTTAGACATATATTATTATATATGTCTAGATACATAATAAAATCTAGGAATGAGGGGGTACCGTTACTACTAGCTCCAGGTAATAATTAGGTAACTTATAATTAGTAAAATTTGAAGTCAAAAATATTTCTAATCACTGAACATAGCATATAGTAGCTAGCAATCGATACATGCTTCTATCGCATTCTTTTTTTGTTTAGGCTGAAGAAGAGATAATTAGCAGTAATCGATTTGATAGCAAAAATGTTCCTCACAAAGAAGAACCTAACTTTAGCATAGTAGCAAATCAAGCTATCTCAATTTTGTTCAAATTTATATTAAAAGACTACAAATCTTTATGGTATTAAATAAATGTTAGATTTATGAATTTATTTGGAATCATAAATTTATTTTTTTATAAATGATGTCAAATTTAATATACTTCTGACTAAATACAAACATAAAGTTGCATTCTATATTTAATTTGGACATGGTTTACATTATTGAAGTTCTTCTATGTTTAACGGTGTCTACGTGTGGAATAGGGATAGGGACTACTTAGTCTCGATCATGACTGTTTATGCATATGCACGCAGCACTGTAATTTTGTATGCATGTGAATCTCCCTGCAATTTATTTCACTAGGATCTTGGTCTTGCTTCTTACCCGGCCTCTAATACATTTTTTAACTATTCTGACTTTCAGCTGCAAAAACTTTTGTTTGATCAAATGACCATCCCATTCACAAAATCATCAGATCGAAGATGGTGTGGAAGCGACGGCTTGTGTATGAAATGCAGATAGTGTATATATTAAATTTCTGATTAAACCGACTCCAGTGGCTAACATAAGCAAATGTGTACTCCTGCCTCTTGCGGTTCTCATTCATCATTGCTTTGTCTGTAGATATGTGCCATCTAATTCTCAAGATTCAAAGTGATCTTTGTAGTTAAGAAGACCTTGAAGTTTTTCATGCTATTTATTTTCTCAGTTCTTGAAAGGATTCTTGAAAGTTTCTATACAAGTTCTTACCCTGAAGGCATTATTACTGCTGAGAATGCAGATCCGGGCAGTGTATTATGTGAGGGCTCCATGTAAATGATTGCGAATTGGTGTGGACAGCAAAAAGGGTATGTGAACATAAATATATGTTGTCAAATTATCAATAAATCGATTTGATTCGACAAAATTTAGGCCATCGTGTGGTATTTCAATCATACTATATTAACTTTATGCCGAATTGACTTTATTTATCCAAATTAGTCCATAGTTACATATAGAACCTTTATTCTACATATAAAATTAAAGGCTAATATAGGACGATGAAAGATAATTTAATCCTCGTGCATAAAATAAACATTAATTTTTGTACAACATTCAGAACAGTGATCATATATATAGGAACAAAGTGAACACTGATGTGTTCATTTCAAATTATAAATTTTGGCTGCTGCTTTCTTGATGCACGGTCATTGCGTAACCATCCGGGGCCATTGTGGCCCCCTGGGGGAGGCTAGGCGCGATGGGAAAAGTGGTGCCGCGCCCGAGTGCGTCTAGGCGCAATAGGTAACCACGGCGACTGCCACCACACCCCTTCTGCTAGCCCGGGGCAAGCGCTGGCAGGGCGGCTTCACGAGATTTGCACTGCGAGACAACAATCTCGTTCCGTGCAAAGGCATTGTTTCTAATTTAAAACGGATCCTCTTTCCTCGTAAAGTTGTCTTCCACGTCATCAAAATGCTAATGTGGCTGGTTAGTAAATGGTTATATAGAAACAGTGAGTACCCTAAGTAGTCAGGGGTCATCGGGGGTGTCTTGGGATTGAGGGACAAAACTAGTGGACGGGAGAGGAAAAGCTTTCACGTTAGGAGACGAGAGCCAATAACAATAGGGTGAGTAAGACATGAGAAACATGGATGTTGTAAAAGCAGAAAATGGAGAGATCATGTTAGACCTGCTTGTAGGCCCCATAACTTTTGTCTTCCTTTTTTAAAAATTTTGGGTGATTGTCACGACCACATCCACATTTCATTTCTCATGTGATCACATCAGCGCAGGGTAGGGTCAATAAAGTTCTCTATACATAGTTTTTTAGTTAACCGTTAGAGTATGTATAAGACTACCTGATTTTTTTCCACTTTCATTTACAGCTTAGCGAGGAATTTCATGCTCGGACGCCTATTTCCTTTTGAGCACTCTGGCCGATTTTGGCCATAGCGATTGACGGCGGTGGGCTACTGGGCTCACCACAATGCGCGTGTTCTTGGACTGGGCCAGACTCTCGCGCGGCAAACAAAAGTCGTGCGTGGCTAGCACCCGTAAGGCCCACGAAGAAATCTTGTCTAGCAGCCCACCCTGCTTTCATGCATCCTTCCAGTCCAGGCCACCGATGCGCCTATATTTGCTCTGGGCCTGCTTGATTTGTGGCCATGCTAAAGATCTGATAACAAAAAAGTTTAGCGAACAAAATTGTCATAGATTTGGCAAGACAAATACGGGATGCTAACAAATTTGGGTAGGAAACTAAATACTACCGAGATCATGACATGCTAAATCTTTTCATTTCAAATGTCTCCATGCATGCACGCATGCTGATGTTCTTCAAACGTCGCAAAACAATTATTGATGCATTCATGCATGGTAATGTATATAACTGATATAATATAAATCATTCAATAATTAGTGCCGAACCGGATACGTTGTAGCATGCACATTATTTACTTTATAAATTTATATATAAAAAAAATGGAGGGCGGCTCCTCTCTCGTATATTGCTCACGCCCAACACGATTTCCTCTTCGTCGTATCCACCAAAAATGGAGGTCGCCGTAGCGATGATGATGACGACGTTGTTCTTGCTGCTCGCTAGTACAATGCTCGTGGAAGCTAGCCGGAGTTCTATCCTCGCCGCCGTGGCTCCTTCCGACGACCACATGCCGCCGCCGCCGCCGCTGCCGGCGGCGGTCGAAGACACCAGCAAGATTTACGTTGTTTTCTGCGCGCAGTCGAGGTGCCACTACTTCAATCATACCGGTGATCCTTACTGCTACTGCTGCCCGGACGAGAGTCGGGTCGAGTATTGCCACACGACGATGAAAGACTGTAGGGCCCACTGTGCCGCCTGCAACCCCATATGCGCCTAGCAAAGCCATCTCTCTATTCGCCTCGATCTCTCTTTTCTCTCTTATTTGGTGATGCGTCGTTGCAGCAATGATCGATCCAACTACTATGTATCCATGCGTCGTTGGTTGTTTTGATCAATTCCCTTGAAGATAATAATAATTTAAGCCCGGTTATTTCTAATCCTCTTAAAATTCAGATTTTTCACCTAAAATTTAGATTTTTCTTATGTACTTTACACTCCCATATACCAAAAAGTTACACTGTTATCTCTTCATTGTAATTTATTAGATACGGTGATGTAGCATGGAAATTAACACAATATATGCCTAATTTTTTAAAATTTACATATTATTTCTAAGAATTTAGACATCATAAAAATATATGTCAAATAATTCAAAAATATAAACAAATTGCTCAGACAACAAAATTTCCAAATGGAGGAATAGGCAGTAGAGAAGAATATAGAAGAGCTAGTGAGTGGGGCCGCAGGGGCGGCAAAAGACCACAAGGGCAGCAGAGGGCCGCCTAGACGGGCGGGTGGGACGCCGAGCCGCCTGGGGGCGGCGCATGATGCCAGTCTATTGGGGGACGGAGCCGGTACCGATGGAAGGTCGCCAGAGGGCGGCCTCGTGGAGGCGACATTCGTCACGCGACTCGTGAGGAGAGGATAGGTGGACGCAGAAGAAAATGCCGAGCTAGATATGAGACGTGGGAGCAGAAGGAAGGTTTACAAGGAGATCGAAGGACCCAAATCACATCACGTGTCACATCTAAAGGCCCAAAATCTGGATGTTTGGAAGGCTTAAAACAACTGATTATTGTATAGCATTTCTCTAAATTAAATTTCCCAGATTGTTTCCATTTACCATTAGAGAATGTTGCGTTTACAACATATACATATCATAATGTGCGAAAATTTTCACTCGCTTAGTAGCATTTCTAATTGTTTTTCTTTATTCTTGTTTTATTTAAATTTGGTGTGAAGATCGCGCCTTGTTGGTCATTGGCGAACACATCGCTGTCGAAGGCAGCTATTAGCGTAGGCTCACCGGATCGGAGTCCATGTGGTTAGAGCGCTTGAAACACTCGCGGCTCTGGTCCGCCCATTTGACGTCCCGGTCCTCCATGCATCACGTATTATACATACTCCCTCCATATTGAAATAGAAGACGTTTAGGACAGCGACACGTCTCCAAAACATTACTTTGACTTCTTTTTTCTATAAAAATATTTATTGAAAAGTTATATATGTATATTTTTATGAAAGTAATTTTCAAGACAAATCTATTTATATGATTTTCACATTTCTAAACTCAATGACTTAAAAATTATTCACCATTTATATTCCCAATGTTTGACCCAAACCTTTTCCAAAAACGTCTTCTATTTCAATACGGAGGGAGTATATAACAACGAGCCCATATGCATGCATGACACGATGGAGAACCAACTAACGTCCCGCCGGCGTAGCTCCTCACCGGATCGGCCATATGCATGCACATGATCGCATAATGCTAGCTCACGGTATATGCTAGCTCACGGTGTATGCTAGCATGCGTTGCTGCAAATGCAAAGTACATGCATGCATGCAGCTCCATCGCCCTCATTCATCTGATCTCTCATCCATGTTGGCCATGCATGTGGTATACTTTTTGGCAGTCATGCCACGCTTGCATGTACGGCCGCCTTATATATGTGACAATGAAATTTTAGACCCTGATTATGTGAAGAGATTGAAACTAGGCTTAATTACAATGATTTTTTTTGCAATCTTACTATTACTAATTGGAGGCTCCACGTTAATTCTCATCGATCTGCGCTAAGAAAAAAGATAAATGCTAGAAATTCTCACATTAATTAGAAAGATCTAGCCATCAAATCGAACATCTACAACCACAGATGGCCATTGGATCTATTTTATTGCCAAGAAAATTACCCACTCCTGCCATTATTAATAGATTATCTATTTTTAAAAGGAGAAAAATCACGTTATGAAAAATTCCATCCACCGTGATGGCCTCCACGTTAGTTATTAATATATTATATACTCCTGCCATTATTAATAGATTATCTTTTTTTTTTAGGAGAAAAATCACGCTATGAGAAATTCCATCAACCATGATTGCCTCCACGTTAGTTATTAGTTATTAATATATTATTATAGTAAACAAAATTGCTTACGTAGAGGAAATCTAGATTGTAGTCACCAAGGAAATCTACGTGTTTTACAGGGGAAAAAATTGGGGACGGCAGTGCCGTACGGACGCCGCGCGTACGAACCTGAGGTGTCGTCTCGGCATTGGATGCGAGGCCCGTCCGTACGCTCCGTCATGCAATCGGCTCCGCATCGCAGGCAGGCAGGCAGGCATCGGCTCGATCGCTGGGTTGCCTTTGGCTCGTTGGCTGTACTTGGCTCCGCGGAGTCACGATAATGATTCCCGTACAGACCTCTGGCTCGCTGCGTTTGCCTCTGCCACGTTCTTCTGGTTAGACATTCTCCCTACAGGTCCTAGTAAAGTCAGGTTAAAAAAATTGTACTTTCGTGTGTATATGATTCCGTGTATACGATTCAGTACAAAAAATAGTACTTTCCTGTGTATACTTAAAAATCAGGTTATAATTTAAAAAGAATAGTACTTTTCTGTGTATACGATTAAGTACAAAAAGTAGTACTTTCCTGTGTATACTTAAAAATCAGGTTATAATTTAAAAAATAGTATTTTCCTGTGTATATGATGAGTCAGTACAACAAAAATACTAGATGAACAACTAAAATAGTACGTATTTCATAGATATAAATAGTACATAAATTTAGTCCAACTAATACGATTCCGTGTAAAGATTAAAAAAAGGACGGTTACATAGATTCATTATTTTTCTCTCCATCAAACTGTAGCTCTCTAGCGGCACTTTGCACTTTGGAACATCTTGACCGACTCCCATCAAGAGACTTGTGTATCCTCCGTATGTATGGAATAGCCATTGCGAAGGATTTGCAAAATAATTGAAGTGTGGCATCATGGAATTAGCATATCCACCTTGAACGAAAAAAGAACCAACCAAGGCGAAGATGACCCAACGTTACTTTCCTGTGTCATATCAAAATAAAGTGTTCATAAATCATTTATGCAATGGAATAAATTATGAGAATAGGTGATGTCTTACAATTATTTGGGGTGGTACAACACGTTCATCTCTTGTTTCTACATCATTCTGTTCGAAGCTTGACCTACAACGCAATATATATGACAATAGATTATTTAAAATAAACTTTGCACAATGATAAAAAGTATGACAACTTACCTTTCTTTTTTTTGGGCACCCTTTTTTTCTTCTTCGTTGTGTTCCTTTTTAACAACATTTTTTAAAGCGACGTGTCTTCTTTGGACCTTTTATTACTCGAGGAATTTTGAATGATATGACACCATTTGATGGTTGTCGATCACATTCATTCGGGTAGTAGGGGAAATCTCATTGTTTTTTTTGTGCCTCGCTTAGATAAGTATCTGCATCCAAATTTAAGTCATGCAAGGCTTTACGCATCTTATGAATTAGTTCTTTTCGATGACGAACACTTAAATGCAAATAGCCGTGGCCCCCGAGATAGAAGTGCAGCTTTGTGTTTTCAAATCTACCTCCTCGTTCCTGGTTTTACGAATATAAAATCCACTTTTAGCAATTTTTGTCCATCTAGGTAGTATATATTGCGATGGCAAATCATATACTTGGTTCATGTTGTACACCCTCGAGCATGTTTGCACAATAAACCCAGTAAAATATAGTTGTCAATTTAAATAACATATTTTACAGGATGCACAATGTAATTAGAAGAACCTTTTAATAGTAACATACCTATGCATTCAAACATTCGGCAAGAGCATGTAATGGTCAAATCTTCTTTATTCAATACTACTTTTTGCTCCACGATCGATTGCATATACTTAACAATGAAGGTCGAGTTTGTCCCTATAGCTTCCAACAATTCACAAGACAATGTGAGCTGTCTTTTAAATTCTTCCTCAAACTCAAATACATTCTCCATGTATATTTTTTTCAGCTGCAGTCTTCAACATTGGTAGATTTGGAATGTACGGAACTGGTGTCTTTCGACGTGACTGAAAATCAGCATCCAACTCGTTTGACCTTAGACTAACCGCAACATTCTCACATTCTACAAGGAGTTCCGAAGGCCGAGTCTCCCTACGGAATCTTTTTTGAAGACATTATTCATACCTTCGCTCCGTTGGGTCGAGTTCATGTCTGGCTGTAAATGAGTCACGGTATACCGCAGCCCACTTTGCCCTCAAACCATATAGGTTTGCCATCCATGAGTTGTTCTCAAGGTTGTACTTAGCCAACAATTCATGCCATTTCTGTGTGAAGTAAATTTCTGCTCTATCTTCATAGATACAACTTTTGAATTCTGCCCAGAACTTGTTATCTGACATGTCTTCTGCCTTCTCCTCTGATATATTTTCTGCATTCTCCTCTGATATGTCCTCTGACTTGTCCTTCAACTTTTTTTTCAATGCATTAATCACAGGACCAAGATGTTTAGCAAAGATTTAAGCAAATATGCCACAAACAAAGGCGGTGAGCTGTATTTGGGAAAACAAAAGCAATTGCCGCGCCATTGCCGCGTCTTGATCTGTGAAAATTGTGCTTGGGTGCTTTCCCGCACATGGTCGCTAGAAAGGTCTCAAAGAGCCAAACAAATGATTCAATAGTCTCATCAAATATAAGTGCAACACCCAAATATGATAGTTTGCTTGTGGTGATTGCAGCCAAGAATTGGAGCAAAAGGCATTTCAAATTTATTTGTTTGAAATGTGGTGTCAAAGGACACAGCATCACCAAAGCATTTGTAATCCATGATAGACTGGCCATCTGCCCAAAAGAAATTTGCTATACGACCAGATTCCTTATCCACCTGAATGGCATAAAAAAATGTAGGATCCTGCAATTGTTTATTTCTCAGATATTCAGATAATGTTTGTGCATCATTGGCTTCTAAGTATTGTCTGCGCTCGCGACCAATCTCATTATAGCAATCTATCTTTGAAAATGGTATTTTGTCTTCCCCTCCATAATGCTCCTTCATGAAATCATAGACCTGGGCTGGCTTCATTCCAGCTTGTCGGATCTGCCCAATTAATTGTCTATCTGCTTCTATAACCTCTCGCTGGGACCTCAACTTATGTGCCTTATTAGGACTAGCAAGATAATGGTTATGCTCTAGTACAACCTTTTGCACTGTCCAAATATTTTCCTTTGCTGACACTAAATCGAACACGAGCGTCACAACCGGTCCTTGTAACGTTCTTTTGTGATTGTTCATTCCTTCGATACCCTTGCCAGTTGCAAACAAAAAATTTCTGACTTAGACTACCATCCGGGCGGCGCTTTGTCGTGCTCCTTCTAACACTGAACCCAACCTGTCCCGCATAGTTGTTATATCATAAGCCTTGTCCTCAGATTCAAAAGCCATTCCAACTGTAGGTTTGAATATATGTACTCCAGAATTCTGAACCACCTGCAGATATGGATTTTTTCTGTGAATTAAAGGCATAATATAATAAAACAAAATAGTATATAGTCTCTCAATTTTTTAAAACTTTATTTTTTACCTCATTACGTACTTCATTCTCCACTACTGCAGCATGTGTTATTTGTTGTTCCTCTTCTCCACAATTGCCACCGCCAATATCATTCAATCTAAGGAGCGATCATAAGAGGACAAGCATTAATAATTAAGACAAGCATGGAGCGATCATGTAATGGGCAAGCATTAATTAAGAAGAACTAATAATTAGAACATGGCAAAGCCTGGACAAGCCACAGTAGTTACTTGAGGACCGGGCGACGACGGATCAGCGTGCCTGCGATCCAACATCGGTGTCGCCGGGTAGGGCCTCGTCATGCCGCCTACCGCCCGGCTGCAGCGACGTGATCTGGCTGTCGTTCGCCACCATCCATGTCGCTGTGGGGTTGCAACCGACAAAAATCAAACACAAAACCTTATCAGATCGCTCAATCAGTCTAGTAACTAACACATCAATAATTAGCCCATCAAACATGTATCTAGATGTAGATTCCGGAGGTAACTAGCAACTAATACAGCTTAAACACGGCCTGGATCCAGCTATGTTGAACATCCAAAACCGAGCATGGCCAACAACACACAAACCTACTACTATAACACTACACTGAGACAACGCTACTACACAGATTTCCCAATCGCGAGCACCAATTGAGCAATCACCAACATGTGAGCAGCAAGTACAACCGGAGTCCAGAGAGGGGAGGCATGACCGCATGAATTTTGAAGGAGATGAAGGGAACAGAGGAGCTTGAAGAAAACCCAAACCTGAGTCGATGACTCGCGCGCCCAACCGTGCTGATTCCCCTGTTAGATCGACGACTGTGATGACGGCGCTACGGCGAGGGAGCGGAGATCGGAATCGCGCGACCGAGCAGGAGCACGATGGCGGAGGGGCTGGCGGCGCTGCTTCCAGATCGGGATTGCAGTTGCTACATACGGAGCCGAAGCTGACCTAGCGTTGAGAAGGCCGCCTTGAGAAAGTCACGCACGAGCCGGGCAGCCCGGAGCCGGCAGGATCCAGCGGAGCCAAGGAACTGCCGCAAGGGTTCAGAACCGAAGCGCCAAGGGATTAGGCGAAGAGCTGACCACGCGAGCGCATGATTTCCACCAGGACACGCGTCCAGACATCTACATCAGTTCGTACGCGCGGCGTCCGTACGGCACTGCCGTCCCCAAATTTTTTTTTTCCTTTACAGGTGTTATGGACCAATCGATCTAATCTATTAATCTAGCGCATGGGCATAGCTTCTTCTCACATCTGTCTCCCCTGGCAACCGGCATTCCAATTCCTAACAGCGACAACATGGGCAGGCACCATCGCCAACCCACCGCGGCCTTCCTCGCCGCCCATGCTGAATTCATTAGTCCTGTTGGAGTTTGCATTGTAAGTGTTGAGAGAGAAGCAGGGTCGGAGGGGCACCAAGGACTAATGTTCATGTGTCTCTCATGTGCGAGAAGCAGCCAATTGGTATTCACACGATGTGACCTCTTCATCTGCGAGATTTAATTTCATTGGCTACATTTGCATGGTGATGCCGAGAAAGATATTGCATACGGGAGGCCTAGAAGAATCAATTTCCAGGTACTATTTCAAATTGTCAATAATCCCAGGCCAACCACCGATGCAGCCATCATCATAGCCACTGAACTTATATCAATCAGGGAAACTAAATCAATCTTTCTATCCTGGAGTACTATGTATGTCATGTCTTCCCACCCACACCAGTCATGCCTTTCTGACGTCTTGCAGGTTATTGGTAGGCCCTGTGATCAGTTGCTTTGATTCTCTACTAATCGATCTATTTTTGCTTGGCATACAGGTTTCGTCAACTTGGACGAGCCGCCAAGATCGAGAAGAGATCGCAAGCCAGATTATTAAGGTCTTTTTGGACGAGCGCATACTTTTTTCAACACATGGATATGTATTTGTAGCTTGCAACTTGGCGGGCAGCGAGGTCTTATCTATGTTATTGGTAAATATATAGACGGGGTGGCCGTGTCACCACTGAGCCATAGATACGCATTCTTTCCAGCTCATACTACACTGCAGTGAAGGATTTATACATGTCTTCCAAAATTTCTGCCAATTTCCTCTAAAAAAAATATTTCAACGTATGCAGTGCACGAGAGCCAAGTGTGCTACATCTATTCTTCAGCAGACGAGGGAGACAATACCGATTTGGCGTGACGACAAGCAACCAGTAGGAAAGAAGGGTTACATTTGCAACATAGATATTGTCGAATGATGGATGGAGCTCACCCCTAGGACTAAAAGGTTTAATTGCAATTTTGGCCTCTCAACTGCATGATCATGCACCACGCATCCTGGTAAGAGTTCGAGTCATGATGCAAAAAGTCTGTTTGACAACCATTTAACCTTTAGCTACACAATCCTTTCATTCCAAATTGTAAGTTCTATCTTTCCTTTTACATATCTTTTTCTATACACCTAAATATACATTATGTTTAGCTTTATAATAGAAGTCATGTATCTAAAACAACAGAATATAATTTGTGTGCAAAAAGTGTCTCTCTGGTTGACCTACGGGTAACAAAGATAAAAAGTCATCACTAATACTATTTTTAGATGTGTGTTGTACTCACTGTGTGTGCACTATGTTTGCAGCCGATTGTCTAGGGCAAATACTCCCTAATTGAGCATGTTACACAAATACATATAGGTTAATTATGTTCTATCCATTTGTATATATAGGGGGACCACACAATACAACATCATTTTTAATTGGCACTACTTTTCTTAAATTAATTAAAATGGTAGTTTATGAAATTTGGTATTCTAACCAAGTGTCCACTACTAGCTATAATGTAGTAGATTAAATTTATAAAAAAATAATATGGACAAGTTGATTGCTCCTTCTTACTGTTACTAATAATTAGATTAGAGACCCTAAAGGACACATCATGTTAATTCTCACCATATGCGATAGGAAACAAAGAATTGATATTTTCACAATATCTTAAAACATCTAGCCTTTAATTTAGTATAAACTCTAATCATCATAACTGATAACAGTCATTGGATCTATTGTAATTATAAAAGAAAACATCTCTGCCATTATAAACATACATTAAATAACCCATATTTTTTATCTAAGTACATCACTATGGCCATAATGAAACATAACATAAAATAACCGCTGCATTTGTATATCATTATTCATGTCTGTCATGTGAAAAAATAATTCAGAATAATCTCCAAAAATATGTATCCAAACTACCCACGGTTATCATTGAGAAATAATTTTAAAATAAACCTCAAACTCAGATCAAAATACCCGACTATCGTTATGAAAGATAATTCAAAGCAACCAAACATGTCGCTAGAAAAAATAATATAATGTATTATTTTGATATTTATATCTACCTCAATCATTATTAAAAATAAACAATAATATATCTCAATTTTTGTGTAAATACTAATATGTAGTCTTATAAAATCAATATGCTTAAAGTACACATATATATAATTTTAAATTACAGACTTCTACAACCATGAAATTAAATAACCATATAATCCATGTAAGAGCGTCCGAATCATGATGCAAAAAGTCGCTTTGACAAACATTTAACCTCTAGATATATACTCTTTCACTTCCATATTGTTAGTCTTATATTTTTTACATAGCTTTCATTATACACCTAAATATACATTATGTGTAGGTATATAAAAGAAGTCATGTATCTATAAGGACTGAGAAAATTTGTCTGCACAAAAACAATCATGTGATATAACAATTCAATTAACATGCGGAGAACAATACTACTAGGTCCTAGACTCCTATTAATAAAAAAATAGTAATTGAATAAAAGACAAAGAAATCTATAATTTCTACTTAAACATGTGAAAATAGTTGCAACAACTTGAATAAAGCTACACTATAGACTTATGAGGCTGTAGGAAGCGATGCAACAAGAGTTTATATATCTTAAGATTTGGTTTCAACTAAGTAATAAATACCTAAAATTCTAACTTCATGCTACAAAAAATAATTAATACTTGAAACTCTAACTAGAAGTCCCCAATATAACCTGCATGTTAACACTCTATATTGGAAAACAAAATATAGATCATAGAAATTCTCACAAAAAAAAAAAAACATCTGATCATCAATTCAATATAATATAATTAGCATTAATAATAACTATTGATAATTATCCAACTATACTATTGTGTAAAACAATATAAAGCAACACATGACTCTATATTTATATTGCCAACATGATCCATTAAGAAAGATGAAATAAAGTAGTCCTAAATTTGCATCTTATTAATCATGCCCTCCTATTATGATTGATAACTTACAAAACTCAATTTTCATCTCATTATTAGAAAAATCAAATACAAACTCTAAATTATCAAAATCTTCTAATACAAGAATTTTGTTTAGATTACTACAAGCATATATATGTTTCTACAATGCCCTCCTCTGTCAATATTATAATATAGTAAGATCTTACTAAAGTAAACATGTCGTCTTGCCAGCATGTATTGAGCAAAATATATAAACTAAGTTTGTTCACAAAAAAATGTCTCCTTAAGAGTTCATACACAAATTATATTAACGAACTATTTTAAATTGAATTAGTAACCACATGATATATAACTTATATAAGTTTTCACTTTAAATATGTTTATAGATTTTAAAATAATATATTTGACACTTCTATTTGGTAGTATAAGCATAATCAAGCATAAATAGTTTATTGAATGGAAAATTCATTCATTTTATTTGACCCTTTAAAAAGTACTTGAGAGTAAAAAGTCGATCATTATAGGACTTAAGTATTAAAATTCTTTTGAGGTTAGCATTGTTACACCCATCGGACATCTCACTTCAAGTTATGTCACTGATCTTAAGCGTCATGGCACACGTCCCCACATGATGAATTATGTTATTGTAATATTGTATAATATTTATGGAAGTAAAATCCTTATTTTAAAAAATTAGAAAAGAGAGTAAATATAAGAAATAATAAGTGTTGGTATTTCTAATGTCACTAACTAGTAATGGCATCTAGAAAGAATATCGATGTTGCTTCGTATAAAACTTAAAAGAAATATTCATTGCGCCATAGCATATCCGAAAAAGGGTCGTCATCCCTATAGTTAAACTACTAATATGCAAGGAATATAATATTCGTACTATGCCTTGATAACTTCTTAATAAGTAAATAAACAATTATAACTGAGTATCCGCAAGCGCATGATATGAATATATACCATTGTAGCATTTTAACCGGAGTAATAACCGTGTCTTGAATTTATATTCTACCACAGGAAAAGAAGTCTTTGTCTTGAATTAACTAAGCATAGATCTTAATCTAACCATCTCTCATGTGCAAGACATCAGCATTAATCTCATCAATTACTTAAGCAAGGATCAAAGTTCATAGTAAAGATAATGATAAAGTTCTAGATAAACAGATTTGACCAAAAATCACGTTGGTTGGCGAAAAGTGTCTAACAATGGACGATAGCAATTCATAGGCTAGCTAGCATTAGAAACTCCAATATGTAACTCTAAACTAAATGTTAGGATCTACCTAATTATGCAATACAAATAACAATCATCGAAGAAAGACTAATTAAATCCGGACATGAGGACGAGAATCCGTGAAGACTAAGGCGAAACTTAGAACAACCCGAAATCTAACATCCGCTAGGCCTACATACGGGGGGATTGCAAAGGACTCAATGATGTCTGTCACCACCACGATCTACCACACGACCCGGCACATAGGGTGCAAACGCAGGTAAATAAGATCTAATCACCATGATTACATCATCTCTACCACTCACCTTCCGATCTAGATGATGAGCGCTATACGAATCCATGCATGAACATAACAAGAATTCAACTATGCTAAATGTGTAATTAAAGTAAATACTAGAACAAATAATCTCGAATATAAACATGATCAAGATATTCATATTAAGCATGTGTCCGAACTTGAAAACTACTTACAATGAAGAACTTACAAGAACGAGGCCTGATCTTGAGCTGGCCTCCGACGATCCGGAGCGGATTTCTCCCTTCCTACTAGTTCTAATCTTGATTGCTACTCTTCCGAAAAGCGATGTTTCTCTAGCGTTGAACATGACTTGGTATTTTAGTTAGAAATATCTTTGTTATAGAACTTGATGATCTAAGAAGGGGGGTCTAGGGGTCCTAATATATCGGTCTTCGCCTGTCTCTCCATCTTCATTAGGCGATGTGGTATTAACCTTGAATCAATCCCGCACTTCTACCGTCGCCCTCGGATCAAACCGACTCAAATCAACCGGTTTTAGATCGAGTCTTAGAGGCGGTGGAGGAAGCTTCCCCTCGCGAGCGAGTCGGCGCTGCTGGGGGCCGATCGCCTAACTATTGGGCCGATCGGCCCGTGGGGGTGCTCCCCTCGGGTCCCGTCGTGCGTCCGCGTGTTCGAGTCTTCTAGATGATGTATTTCTTGGTTCCGGTTAGTTCACGCCGATTAATCCGAAGCCTTCTAGACTTGTTTCGAGTTGGATTGCGTTATGCTACGCCGGCCGTATGCCACGCCATCTCTGCTGATTTTCTAAGTCCCCGCAAAATCACAACTTTACCAAAACCGATGGAATTATGTTAGTGACACCCTATTCTAGGTTGTTATTATTATTTATACCCCTTTCTCATGTTTAATTAATTAAAAATTTTATATGATAACAAGTGTCAACAAACTCCCCAAGCTTACCCTTTGCTAGTCCCTAGCAAAGCTACATGCTATAGTAGGATCGGGAGTTGCTACTACGCTTTCATACCTCAAAAAGTACTTGTGTTTTTTAAAAAAATAAATTCTCCTTTTTAACCAGATTACTCTTACCTGTTTACCATGGGGCGTAGCCTTGTCATGAATCATAAGCAAGATAAAACAATCAAGTTAAGTACCATGTCTCAAATTCTTTTGATCAACTATCATCCCGGGGTTTTGCAATATTTTTCAAAAGAAAACTTCGTAGATCCTATGTATGACCCCCTTAAGTAGATGGTAATGTAGTGGAGTTACACAAGTGGTAGGACATACATAGTGGGATGATAGTGGTGAAGTGGATGAGGATGAAAGGTAGTAAATAGCCTTTTTTTTTTTTTTTTTTAGTATTTCTTTTCAAGCATCTCTAGTCTATATCTCTTTTTCTAAAAATTGTTAGGATCTCGGGTGTCCATTCTTGGAGAGGTGGGCTTTTCCCCGAACTTGTGTCCATTTTTTCTCTCTCCTTAGAGATGTGGGCCCTGCTCACCCTCGGACACGTGTCCATTATTCATCTCTAAATTTATTATTTTTTTATTATTAGGAGGTAGGCCCTTCTCGCCTAGTATGACTTTTGTCCGTTACTCTCCCTCTCTCGTCTCACTTTTTCTTTTTTCTACTTTTCTTTTTTTTTTTTTTTTTTTTTTTTTTTTCGGTAGCCCAAAATATATAAAAAACATTGAGAGAGACATATCTAAAGATTGCAAGAGCTCTATTAAATATTTTTATGGCTAACGGCTAAGTGAAATATGGGGATGCGTACTTCGAAAGTTAGAAGCGTACGTATTGGTGGAGTGGGATGATCTTGATGGAATACTCTTAAGGGTCATAGCTAAGGAACTCATCATAAAATTTTATAATTTTTAAAGATAAAACCAGAGTCAAGTATCTCTAAGAATATGATAAACAAGTAGCTCAACTTTTTATGCACTATTATCTTTTAATGCTAAGACTCGGATCAAGCATGTGCTTCCCACAGTGTTTTTGGGTTTAGAGTAATTTAAACATTTAAAACTTCAGGAGAATCTAAGTCCAAAGTGTAAGTACTTTTTAAGAGGTATTAAAGGAGCAACTATTCATCATTTCCTTAGCACATATTATCAAGATCATAATTAATAGGAAGAAAGTAGTCTAACAAGTTCTAGCACTTTATTTATTTGACTCTTTAACACTAAGACTCTTTAACTAAGACACATTAAATAAGACTCATTAGCTCTAAGCAAATATAACTAGCTAAAATTTAAAGACATAGGGTAATAATACTTATCGTGATAAATGGGGGTGCTCTCCCCAAGCTAGATCTTGAAGTAGTCCTTTTCGTTCATCCTTGGAATCTCTCCTCTTTTCGGGTCTCCTTTTAATGTTCTCCCCTGTTAATATTAATTTCGCACATACCCGAAGGAACAAATTCTAGGATGTTAATGTGAGCCTTCATGTGCTCACGTCTTTTTGGATTTTTATATAAAAGGTGTGGACCTTCATGTGCCCACATATTTTTGGAATTTTCTATGCAATAGGGATGATAATGCAAAAACATATGAATGCAATATTTTTATATTTTTATATATTTTTATGCCACCACAAAGAAGGTGTGCTTGCATGGGGCTTAAGAGACTCGATGCACATGCAAAGAAACATATTTTTGGGATTTTTCTAATGCAGGTTTAGGAAAAAAATAAATATGCTAAAGTAAACATGCTAATTGAAATATGCCGTGCGTAAAATTAAAGATGCAAATAAATACCGAAGTTACCTCTCGGCAAGAGTTTAGAGAGCACTTACTCCCATGGCGTGGTGTCGCCTATGGGCCCCCGTATAAATGTTTGTACCCGGTATGGTTCCTTCAATGATCTCGTAGGTGGGCGTGAGACGAAGTAGCCGCAGAAGTCGATTGTTCATTTGTTGATGCCGGCCGGGTTGGGTCTCCGAAGGTGTATTCTTGTTGCTCTTCTTAGCGGCTTCTTTCTTCTTCCAAGATTGCTTCTTTGGTGGAGACCTCTCCTCCGTGTAGTTGGTGCATCATTCAAGATTGGTAGGAGCCGAGTGTACTTTTCTTGGATGTCTTTTTCTATCCTCTCAATGTGCTCCATCTTTGAGTCCAGCTTCCTTTGTAGTCTTTGAAGACGCTTCGGCTCTTGGTCCTTCTTCGGGGCTGTTCATAGTTAGTATAAGTATTAAAGAAGCGGTAAGACCTTTTTACCTTGAATATGGAACTGGATTTCGCGCCCGCCCCCGATGTAAATGATTGCTCTTGTAGTATTCAGAACGGCCTTCCAAGTATTATGGGAGGATCTTGTTCTTCGTCTCCCCGTGTCCATGACTAAGAAGTCGGTGAGGACATAGTCGTCTTTGATCTTGACCGCACGTTTCGCACAATACCTTCCCGAATCGGTGTGTTTGATCCGCCACCGCAAGATAGTACATAGGTGGAACACAAAGGCAGATTACCATAGATTAATTTATACGTTACCTTTGACATTAGGTTGATGCCTGATCCCGTGTCGCAGACGGTTGTATAGAAGTTCCATTGATTAATGGAGCAGTGAATTGCCGGAACTCCAGAGTCGTCTAGCTTCTCTATTGGTGGTTGATTGCGCCGAGTCTTGCGTCTTGAGTTGACTTGATTGATCATCAAGACTCGTTCTACGTGTGGTCGAGGTTGACGATTGTTCTTGTTCTGCTTCTTCTTTTTATCCTCTTCTCGGCAACCGGTATGTGTACTTCGTGGTACGGTAGTGGTACGGTTGGAGCGAGGGGAGCTAAGGTCTTGTGTTTGCGGTTGAATCTCTCCCTCGTCCATTAACTCGTGAAGACGATCTTCGCGGTGTCGGCGTAGATGATTGCCTTAGTGGTAGCCGGGAAAGGGCGGCCCGTAATGATCGGGCGTTCTTACCTTTACCCATATCCGGGACCACGAAGTCGGTGGCCACGTATAGCTTACCGATGTAAAGGCATACGTCCTCTAGAATACCCTCGGGGTAGCATAACGATTGATCACGCAAGTTGTAGGCACATGGTTGTGTATACTAATTCTGAATCGGCTCAAGGTTTACCTTAGGCATGATGTTGACACTTGAGCCGAAGTCGATGAGTGCGTCGTAGGTGCGGGCGCCTATGTTGATGGTGACGAACTGGTCTTCCCGGATCTTCTTTCTTAGCGGGCATTCCCGGTCGACACAATTGAATTTCTTGTCGAGTAGGTGGTCCGCATACCGCATAGTAAATATCGACAAGATTTGCAGATTCTAATTCTTCCTATTGACCGGAATCTTACCTGGTTAGGCATAGGAGCGTATAAAGCCGCCGGGATAATTGTGATTCTATCATTTTATTAAAGCTATCTTTGGTTCTTTATTGCGTAAGAAAAGCTTTCCATTTTAGTACTAATAGTTTCTAGCATTTTATCATTGGAAGCTAACTTCTTAGATAGATTATCCATAAGTCTACCTTGGTTTTGTACTAACTCTCTTAAAGGTGGGAAATTATTGAAAGAGTTATTACCTTGATAGTTACCCTGAATAATTACCTTGGTAGTTGGGTCTCTGTTGACTCCATTGTTGATTCGGAGGACGATCTTTGTTGTTGTTATTGTTGATGTAGTTCACGTCCTCTTCTAGCTCGACGCGGTGGCTGCCCGAGTGTCCATGTTGCCACATTCTTCACATGTCATGCGGGGAATCGAAGAGTTGCATGACTTCCTTCTTCTCGGGAGCTTTGTCTTCAAGCTTCTTCATAATTAAGTCCATTTTGGCGGGCAAAGATATCTACCTCTTTTCACCGGTGCATTCCTCTCTCTTTCTTGCGGGGTTGACGGTCCTCATTCCAAGCTTGGTTTGATGCCATCTTTTCCACAAGGTCGATAGCTTGGTTCAAGTGTAAGTGATAGGAAAGCACCTCCAGCGGCGGCGTCCATGGTCTCACGGGTGTTGTTATTAAGCCCGTGGTAGAAGGTCTGCATGAGTAACCAGTTCTCCATTCCATGGTGTGGGCATTCGTGATGTAGTCTTGGAAGCGTTCCCACGCCTGCGAACAGATTCGTCGTGTTGCTTCTTGAAAGCTTGAGATTTTCCCTCGTAAGGCGTTGGTTTTGCCTATAGGGAAGAATTTTGCCAGGGAAGGCGGTAGAGCAAAGTGCCCAAGTAGTGAGTTTGTCTTTGTTGGCGTAGAACCACCGCTTTGCTTCGTCCCAAGAGTGAGAATGGGAAGAGACGAAGTAGGATTGCATCACTTGAGACATCTTTGATAGTGAAGGTGCCACAAATCTCTAAGAAGTATTGTAGGTGAGCATTGGCATCTTCATGAGCTTTTCCACGTAATTGGCTAGCTTGTACCATGTTGATGAGTGCGCTTGAGCTCAAAAGCTTTGTCTCCCACATCGACCGTCGGTCCAAAGGCGGATGTTGGCCGTGGTCGGTCAGCAGTATTCGCGAAGGGTCTTGTTTGCCATGTCTTCAAAAATTGGTGCTAAGCTACGCCTGGAGTGGAGGAGTCTTCCGAGGTAGTGTTCTTGGGTTGAGATTTCAACTTGGATCTTGCCTCCTTCAAAAGTTTTTTACGGATCTGATTGGAAGTTTTCGTGAAGATTCCTTTTCATACATTACCCCTCGCAAAAGATAGGAAGAATAATAACAAGGGTATACTTGTTTAAGCAATTGATAAAATTAATCTGATGCGTATGAGAGATGCATGCATGTTAATCCTATGTGTTTTTATTTTATTGGGCTATAGACTTTCTTTCCCTTTCCCGGCGCCAAAAATGCTTGTTGGTATTTCTAATGTCACTAACTAGTAATGGCATCTAGAAAGAATATCGATGTTGCTTCGTATAAAACTTAAAAAGAAATATTCATTGCAGTTCATAGCATATCCTGAAAAGGTTGTCATCCCTATAGTTAAACTACTAATATGCAAGGAATATAATATTCGTACTATGCCTTGATAACTTCTTAATAAGTAAATAAACAATTATAATCGAGTATCCGCAAGCGCCACGGATATGAATATATACCATTGTAGCATTTTAACCGGGAGTAATAACTGTGTCTTGAATTTATATTCTACCACAGGAAAGAAGTCTGTTATCTTGAATTAACTAAGCATAGATCTTAATCTAACCATCTCTCATGTGCAAGACATCAGCATTAATCTCATCAATTACTTAAGCAAGGATCAAAGTTCATAGTAAAGATAATGATAAAGTTCTAGATAAAATGATTTGACCAAAAATCACGTTGGTTGGCGAAAGTGTCTAACAATGGACGATAGCAATTCATAGGCTAGCTAGCATTAGAAACTCCAATATGTAACTCTAAACTAAATGTTAGGATCTACCTAATTATGCAATACAAATAACAATCATCGAAGAAAGACTAATTAAATCCGGACATGAGGACGTAATCCGTGAAGACTAAGGCCGAAACTTAGAACAACCCGAAATCTAACATCCGCTAGGCCTACATACGGGGGTGGATTGCAAAGGACTCAATGATGCTTGTCACCACCACGATCTACCACACGACCCGGCACATAGGGTGCAAACGCAGGTAAATAAGATCTAATCACCATGATTACATCATCTCTACCACTCACCTTCCGATCTAGATGATGAGCGCTATACGAATCCATGCATGAACATAACAAGTAATTCAACTATGCTAAATGTGTAATTAAAGTAAATACTAGAACAAATAATCTCGAATATAAACATGATCAAGATATTCATATTAAGCATGTGTCCGGAACTTGAAAACTACTTACAATGAAGAACTTACAAGAACGAGGCCTGATCTTGAGCTGGCCTCCGACGATCCGAGCGGATTTCTCCCTTCCTACTAGTTCTAATCTTGATTGCTACTCTTCCAAAAAGCGATGTTTCTCTAGCGTTGAACATGACTTGGTATTTTAGTTAGAAATATCTTTGTTATAGAACTTGATGATCTAAGAAGGGGGTCTAGGGGTCCTAATATATCGGTCTTCGTCGTCTCTCCATCTTCATTAGGCGATGTGGTATTAACCTTGAATCAATCCCGCACTTCTACCGTCGCCCTCGGATCAAACCGACTCAAATCAACCGGTTTTAGATCGAGTCTTAGAGGCGGTGGAGGAAGCTTCCCGGCGAGCGGCAGTCGGCGCTCGGGGGCCGATCGGCCTAACTATTGGGCCGATCGGCCCGGGGGTGCTCCCCCCTCAGGGTCCCGTCCGTGCGTCGCGTGTTCTCGAGTCTTCTAGATGATGTATTTCTTGGTTCGAGGTTAGTTCACGTCGGGATTAATCCGAAGCCTTCTAGACTTGTTTCGAGTTGGATTGCGTTGCGTTCGTCGGCCGTATGCCACGTCATCTCTGCTGATTTTCTGTTAAGTCCCTCGCAAATCACAACTTTACCAAAATTGATGGAATTATGTTAGTGACACCCTATTCTAGGTTGTTATTATTATTTATACCCCTTTCTCATGTTTAATTAATTAAAAATTTTATATGATAACAAGTGTCAACAATAAGCAAACAAGTTTCACTTATTAACTTATAGGAAGGAAAAAAAACCTATAGCAGTTATAAAATTTGAAAAATAAAATTAGACTCATTACTTCATAAGATACGTGATGCCACAATATTCACATTAATTAATGGTAAGGTGTCAAACTAATTTCATATTAACAATATATAGACGTTCACGCAAAGAAATAAATATGACTGTATGAAATATATATAGATTAGTCCCTTGGAAAATAGTAGTTAATAAATTTAAAAAGAAATATATTTAAATATATAAATTCCCTCCGTCCCACAAAATAACACATTTAAATTATGGTATGTGTGCCTCACAATTGAGCTCAAGTTTGACCAAATTTATAGTAAATTGTATTAACATTTATGCTTTAAAATAAATTTATTATTGAAATATATTTAATAACCAATCTAATGATACTTATTTTGTATCATGAATTTTTATCCTTTTATATAAATTTAGTCAAGGTTCGACTGTTTGACTCCTCGAAATCTGATAATTGCATTTTTTGTGTGGTTGAAGGTAGTACTATAGAATATGTACTATGTGACATGATAAACAAAGAGAAAAACAAACAATTTAATATAATTGATTAATTATTAGTCATATGTACTAAATAGTAACTAATACTTACGTCTCATAACATTCTAGCCGTGCGAGAGCACGGGTTGATGGACTAGTATATATGAATTTTATTACAAAGAAACAAACAAAACATTACTGTTTTTTTTTTTGCCCAGGGTAAAATGGTCTTTCTATCCATCACTTAACACCGTAGTTCCAAAACCTAACGGAAGGCCATGGAGGTAACAAAAAATATTTTCAGGGCCATAGAGATAACTTTAAAAAAAGGACCATGTACCTACAAGGTATGTTTCCAAGGACCATAAAGATAATTGTCCCTTTCTTTATTGGTGCACTTTGAATCGGATTCTATTCTGTACACATGCACGCGCATGCACTCACGGTATATTATACAGTTTGTATGAGTTGTCGCCGATCCGTACTTCCTTTCCATAAATCAAAGCAAACTCCGTGACTTGAACTTGAAGCTCAACACTCACTCGACGACACGCACATGGACCCAGAGATGAAGGTTGGTGGCTGCTTTCGTTCGTTCGTTCGTTCGTTCCGCTATGTATGGGCGAGTGGTTTAGGTATCCTGCGTCACCTGCCCCAAGGCACACAACTGCTTCACTACCGATCCCTGTCAATCTGAAGATAACCAAAGTATATCTAGCATCCGTGTAAACTGAACTAGAATAATGCAACTTTGTTCAATTGGCGTGCCGGTGCCGATGATTATTCCTGGACGCAGCACGCAGTTTTACAGAGAAAAGCATGCGCTACCACGCCCCATATGCACCCGGCCAGTAGTCATCCAAAGTTGGCAACCGTGTGTGGACATTGGCACTCTGCACCACACAGCCACAGCAGCACGCAGCACGGGAATATGTAATCCGTGTCGCCGGCCTGCGCTGACGCGGCAGGGCGATTCGGCCTCATCGTCCTCGATGACCTTGCTCGTGCTTTTCCATCTCTCCTTATAAAATGCCCGTCGAATTAACCAGTTCACCATAGCTCGTCCTCGATCGATCTCTCTGGCCGGCCGGTCTCATGCGTCTAACCAACCAATCCCACCAGCTCGATCGATCAGAACGAGCTAGCAAAGCATAAAAAGGCCGCCGAGAATAAATTCGAGACCGGCCGTGAGAGCGAGGATGAGTGCTCCGAGGTACGCCGCCGGCTACCCATATCCGGCGCAGCAAGGTACGTACGTGGCACTTGGCTTACTTATACTTCCAGTTCTAGGCTTGTATAGAAACTGATGTGATGATATCCTGCTGTCTGTTCTTGCGAAATTAAAGGTTACTACAACCAGGGACCGTACCCGTACCAGGGGCCGCCGGTGATGGCGCCGCCGCAGTACCAGTACGCGCAGCCGCCTCCTCGGTCGCCTGGATTCCTCGAGGGCTGGTACGTACTACTGCCGGCCATTCTGATTCCCAGTTTCACCTCTGGCCTTGGTCTAGTTTATTCAGCGAATCCTTGGTCTAGTTTGACTCTAGCTATATATTTCTCTGATCCCGAGTGTCGGCTGTGGTGATTTTGCAGCCTGGCGGCTCTGTGCTGCTGCTGCCTCCTCGACGAGTGCTGCTGCGACCCCTCCATCATCTTCGTCTCCTGATGAGGCCATCCTGCGGTCGAGAGTCTCCTGATGACCCCTCCATCATGCTTGCATGTACCAAACCGTGATGTGAATGTGTGATATGATTTGTCCTTCAACTGCTGCTGGACTTGTGTATGTGTAGTATGTTCTTGGCTTCTTGCTGCTATGTTGTCCACTTTGTGAATTGACTTTATTTGATGCCTCAAAATGTGGGTTTAAATGTCTAAATTTTAAAATTTGACTTTTCAAACGACCTCGGATAGAAAAACTTCATAAGAATTGTAGAGCTCGAAAAGTTATGAAACTTTGTAGTTAAACACTTTTTATTTCGATACCATCTTGTCATGCAAAAACTACGTTCAAATGTCTCAAATTTGAAATCCAAATTTCATAAACGACCTTGGATGGAGAAACACCCTAAATAAAAATTTTAGATCAAGTTATGTCACTTTGTAGTTGACCACTTTTTGATTTGAATCCATTTAGGGACTTAAATAGTTAACTTTCACTTCAATTTGTATAATATGTGGGGATGCGGATTGGGATATGGACACATCCAAGTGAGTAGTGCAGTGTAAGGAGGCCCTACGCGCCAGGGGAGGTCATGGGTTCGAAACCTGATGGCTGCGTAGTGTGTGCGAATTTGAGCGAAAAGTACCGCGCCTTGCAACTTGCGAAAAATACCGTTGGTCGGTGGAGCCCTGCCCGATTAAGAAAAAATATTTTGCTATTTTTTCTGAATTTTAGAAACATGATTTCTGAAAACAACAGTAGGGCCAGCTCATACACCCGCCCCTACTGTACCACTGTAGGATCGGTAAGTTATGGACGGCTGGCAAAACCGCCCCTACGGAGCTTCACCGGCCGCCCCTACTGTCCTGTTCTACGTAGTGTCTCTGTGTTGCTTTTGTCATTGGATTTTCGACTTGTTCAGTTACTATATTTTTATGAGAGGGTGAATGTGCGGAAGATGACGAATCTGTGTGAGAGAGAGGATCAAAAGACAGGAATAAAGCGAGTAATAGTGTGCATTTTCCAACCTCACACCGTTGCCGGGCACTCTCAGAATCTGATTCCGGAATTCAATAATGATCAGCATAAACTGTTCTATCGGCCAGTACTAGAATCAGATTCCCGGATTCAATGACAATGATCACCAGAACTTGCTCTGCGGCGAAGCATTAATATATCTAGTAAGGATTCTTGCCAGATATATACTAGTGTTTGCATTTTCCAGCATCTCATATCACCCTTGCCGGGCACTTTCAGAATTAGTTCCCAGTTTTCAATGACGATCGGCATTTATAAACTCAGTTTCAGCAAAGAAATCAGGCAGGAACTTTATTGTGATTATTTCAATTTCATTGTAAAGACTCAGAGATAGGGAAATTTCTCATGTTCCAAATGCAAACCATTTTTGTCAATAAGATTGTAATATACTACTTCCTCCGTTCCAAATTGTAGTTCACTTTGTCTTTTCTAGATTTATTTCTTTTGCTATGTATCTAGACATAGTGTATAACTAGGTGCATATAGCAAAAATCAATGTATCTAGAAAAGCCAAAGTGAACTACAATTTGAAACGGAGGAAGTATTTGTAAAGTATACTCAAAGATTGGAAAATTTCTCATTGTAAGATTGCTGGGGTTATGGTTAATGAACTACTAATAATAATTACGAGGTGCAAGTGTTACTCATGGTTGCAATTTGTTACTGCCATATGTATTGTGTCACTCCACTATATATGTAAGAATTAGAGCAGTAACCTTACTATAGTATTGTTGACGATAAAATCGGTAACACACCAAATAAAAGAGCTTGATCGCTCTCGTGGGGCAAGCCGAAATCGGGGATCGGCAAGCGCCTAAGGATATCCACACCTGGACCGTGTGCCTCCAACGATGAGCGCGATACGCCAAGACACGTCGTCGGAGGAGCCTCGTCGGGAGCGCTGTATGCATAAGACACGCCGACGAAGTCTCTTGAAACCGAAACCCCGCGCGCCGGGACAGACCCGTGAGGGCGCGCAGCAACTATGGGCTGCCCTAGCCGGCCTGGCCGCTCTAGGGCGTTGTTGTCGTCGATATTCCGTTCATGGCATCGGCGGCGAAGAAGAAGGAGAGGAAGATGACCTACAAACAAGACGGTAGTAGATGTGTTTGTCGATTGGATGTAGATGAGATCAAATCGGCCATGAACCTCTTTATTATATAGAGGAGGGTGGTCTTATCCTTTGAGGAAACTATCCTTGGACGTTTCCAATCTCGAACCTTTCCAAAAACCGAAGAGAAGTAAAATCGGTTCAGGAGCAGGCGGACCTGGCTAAGCCAGCTCAGCCACCCGGCTTGGCCGGTTTTCACAGGCCTGGGACGCCTCGCCGTGGCCTTCAATTAACTGCTTGCTGGCCACGTTGATTTGCCGGACTCTCTACTTAGCTTCTTTTGCTTGCTTCTTTGCTTAAGACAATAACGTGTCTTATTTGGACTCCCCTGTCAAGCTGGCCCGTTCCTCTTTCCTATCTGCTTTAGTTCACGGAGACAACGGAGGCAACACGTGTAGCTCCTGGACTTCTAAGTACGTATACAATCTCCAGGCAATCAATATGCTCGATCTGCTGCTCCTCTTGCTGGATTTTCAAGTCTGGTGCCTTTTCTTCTTCTTTGGTCATGCACGTCGGTACTTCCTTGCCTTGCATGCATGCATAGATATATTAAATATTTGAACCTTGTATTCATCTTGCATCCCGTAGCAATAATGCTCCATCTCTTTTTCAGCACGGCAACACCTGAATACGTACGTTGGGCTCTGGATAGCACTAATAATCCACATGTATGCACGAACTGAAATCTGACTGACGCATAGCTTGAACTGATCTCTTGCTAATTGGAGGGTAATAGCAGCATACTCCCTCTTGAATGGTCGGCGAATTGTTTAGAGAGGTCACCGAGACATCCGAGAGAGATCAGAGAGGTCGTCAAGTTCTCGGAGTGGTCGGAAAGCTGTCGGGAAACCACCGACGGCTACTGTAACTGGTCTATGATACTTCAATTCTCCTTGGACATTTTTGGGTGTCAACAAGTATATCTCTGTGAAACAAAGGAAGTTTACCATAAAATCTGAAGTTTAATTCCTCTACCGGCCTGTATGCCATGCATTAATCTTAATGTTCAGTTTATTCTTTATTTTTATATCTTTATAATTTTGAGCAAGATTTATATTTTTTCCTGTGCCTCTGAATTGTGATGTTCTACTGTGCTATATATATATATATATATATATATATATATATATATATATATATATATATATATATATAAATATAAATATAATGCTATAGTCTCCAGAGCTGGCTCTGTGTGCTGTGTTTGTGA
This sequence comes from Hyparrhenia diplandra, assembly GCA_015847255.1. Classification (NCBI taxonomy): domain Eukaryota; kingdom Viridiplantae; phylum Streptophyta; class Magnoliopsida; order Poales; family Poaceae; genus Hyparrhenia; species Hyparrhenia diplandra. The sequence goes on along the minus strand of JADLZK010008129.1, from coordinate 169,950 downwards.
ATTTCAGATTTTAACAGCTCCTGCTACATTTTTAAGATGCGTGGTGCACAAGTATATATATTGTCTCTACACTAGCAGAAAGTTTTTCTTGATATTCACCAACAGAAAGCCAGTCTTTTATATATAGCGGGGTATAGAATATATAGAATGGAATAACTGGCCTCGCTTTTTCATTGGATTTGGCTCGTAGTGTTTTGTAGCCTATAGTAGCTAAATGTCCTCGCCCAAGATTTAAATCATTGCTTAATATAGATGAAATGTTCTCTCCATAAATGAAAAATTCCTAGACTAAAGTGGACAGTTTACTATTTGCAACCATTAATTCTAAATTAATCCTTGCAGCCGGCCTAGCATACTAGATCTGGACATGCCAACCTTTGATTCCCTCTCGTGTGTAGGAAATATCAACTCCAAAAAGGCTGAAAAGTTGAGTTTCCTTTTATGATTTCTGTAAGCTCTTGAATAACATCCTACTTGGTGACGGGAGATTTTGACATATTTTTAGTTGGAACATGCGTTGGTCACTTTCTGTCATGAACTTGATGAATGTAATAAATTATGCTGATTTGAATTTGATTATCTGTTAATCTGTGTGTGGGTTGTTTGTGGGCTGGTTCAGGCAAATTTAGTATGGGCCAGCCCTAGGAAAAAAAAAAGATGTTGTGGGCTAGCCTTGCAAATTTTGCTTTGGGTTGGCAGAAAATTCGTGTGGGCTAATTCCGATAAAAAAAAAAAAAAACGCTCCAAATTTTTTTTTTTCAAAGCTAAATGAACCAAAAACAGCAAAACAAAGTGGGCTATGGTATTTTTGCCCTGTTATAGGTCTAGTAACTACATGGGCTCTTAACAGGCTGTATTTTAGTTTTATGATATTTTTTTATCTCCCAACTCAGCACAACATCATCTTTTTTTTTTTCAGAATAGCACAACATCATATGCCTACATGGCATGGTGCAGGACTTGTGACAATAAACCAATGTCAGATTATCTTACTTGGCAAAGTTTAAAGTGGGACACTCAAAACAATACAAATAAATAAATACACGGCTACGACAAAGGGCAGTTGCAAGTGTAACGCCAGATAGCCTTGAATATGACACCTATCAACTCACACACAAGAACCACACAGTGGGTTTAGTGGCTTAAAATGGTTTAGCCTTTTTCTCTTTTTCTCGTCTCTACTGAGATAGAAAGCCGTGAACTACAAATCAGGCTGTGATATTAATTAATGCGAAATATTCACAACCAGAATTTTAGATTTTTCCTAGTGAGGTAGAATTCTTCTAGTGTTGTGGCATTCAAAATTTAGTAGAAACCTTCCCTGCTAAATGTCTCATAGTGATATTCCTATGTAGTAGTGTTTTATTACCAATTATAGGAGAATTACCATTTTATTTTACTATTGATTGCACACTTATTCAGCCTATTAGTCCTATTACCCCGGCCCATGCTGAAATTAATAAACTAGCCCTATGAATGAACCTAGACACACAGGATTATTTCCAAGGAGGGGTCAAGATGGAAAATATATAAGGTCAACAAGGCTTCTGTAATAATGGCATATAGTCTAGTTCCTCCCGTAACTTTGAGTTGCAACTAACTAAACTGATTTTTCCAAGCTCTCATCTCCAGCAATATGAAAGAACATTTAAAATAAGATCAAGGAGCAGGGAACCATGTAATCAACCATACATGAAAAGAAACATAGAGGGCTGTATTTGAGTTTGCTGCTTACCAATTTTCTCTAGATGTTGAATATTATCATACTTGGAAGATCAAATTTCAGTATCTCCTTATCAGCTCCATATCTCATAGAAACTATTACTGAAAGCATAGTACTATACGTACTAAAATACAATGTGAAGAGGTAACAGTTACATGCATATGTGCTCGTCGTCACGGACAGACGGATGCTCCATAATAATGTTATAGGAAATCACTAGTAGGGGGTTACAATACTCTTGTAAATTAGTATAATCATTATCGTAACTCAAATTACCCATATATAGAATAAGTTATTCTATGGCTAGCTACAAAACAGTACTTCAAGACACAAATAGAATCATCTCCCTCCTGAGATTGTAGATATTGTCCCAATGCTTGATGACAGGGTGGTATAAAAATCAAACCCTTCATCTTGCATTAGGGAGAGCATGCTAAAGCTCATGTCAGTATGTGTCAGCTCTGGTAGAGGTAAATTGAAGTCAAGGTACTGCATCACCTGCTGCATGTTCGGCCTCACATTAGTAAATGGGTGCGAGCATAATAGCCCAAGTTTTAGCACAAGGCACGCCTCGTGAACACTATAATCACCATGTAGCTTGGTGTCCACTGTTTCGATCAATGATCCTTTGCGCCAATGCTCAAGAACCCAGTCAACTAACAATGCTTGATCATCGGTATCTGATTTGTTGTTCACTGGCCTCTGGCCACAGGTTACCTCGAGAAGGAAGATACCAAAGGCAAAAACATCAGTGAGAGGGGACGCCTTGCCTGTGCAGACCAATTCTGGAGCCATGTATCCCATGGTGCCAACCACATGAGTTGTCTGTATATCAGTGCCATGATCATATAATCTTGCAAGGCCAAAATCACCTAGGCGTCCACTCATGTCGCTACCAAGGAGCACATTGCTTGCCTTAATGTCACGGTGAATGACAACTTGTTCCCATTTCTCATGTAGGTACAGTAAACCTGATGCAATGTTTTTGATAATCTGAAACCTTTGATCCCAGTTCAGTGACAGCTTACCATCAACACAGTACAAATACTTGTCAAGGCTTCCATTTGACATGTAGTCATATACTAAAAAGAAGTTCACCTTTTCTCCTGCAATATCCAAGTAACTGAACAAGGTTCCGGTGACGAATACGTCCAATGCTTACAACCTCACTAATGAACTCCTTCATGCCTTGCCTTGATTCATGGGAAACCCTCTTAACCGCAACCTCTAGTTTAGATGATTGGAGTACTCCTTTGTACACCTTCCCAAATCCTCCAGCGCCAAGGAGGTTCCTGCTCTTAAATCCTTCTGTGGCATGGTACAAATCCTTGTATGAGAACCTGTGTGGGCCAAACTCAACTTCCCAATCTTCTTTCAGTTCAGCATAACGCAGCCTCCTTCTCAGAAGTAGAATGATTGTGAACCCCACAACAAATATGAATAGTGTGGTTGCTATTGGTAGGATGATTTCCAAAAGTTTTGACCGAGGTTTTTGTCCATTGCGAGGTAACTTGGGTAACATGGAAATATCAATCTTTGGAGCTGATCTGTTCATGCCAAAGCTCCAGCCAAGCACATAGTGTCGCGAGTCGATTTCGTCCGTTGATGATGAGAAACCAACATAGGCCGACTCTTGGACCACTGTTGATAGATCATAGGTTGTTGAGATCAACGGCCTTGAAGGTTTCTCCATCTCAAGGGTTGCCATGGTCACATTGATTTGCTTGGCTTCTCCACTGTAGTCCACCCATACTTGCATTGCATTACCACTATTAAGACTCATGTTATGAAAGCTACTGCTGATTTCATCATAGTAGCCGACAGTGTGTGACTCTACAGAGTTGAGGCCATTGATGTCTATTCCTACATGGTTGCTATCTATATCCTTGAACTCGATGTTTTGGACTGTATCAAGCTCGACAGCAAAGAAATGGTTGTTGGGATTATTGTTGTTCACGATATTTGTGAGACCAAGGTATTGGTTGGGCAATGCATCTGAGAAATTCTTGCTTGGGGCAACAACAAAGGCTAGACCTTGTCGGGTCATGCTGAGGTAGCTAGAGCGGATGCCAAATACAAAGCAAACCGAGAAGGACTGCACCGTACCATTGGGTGTGCGGAAGTGCAATGGAATTGGGTAAAATGCATGGCCTTTACTATCAAGTGTGCCATTGGTCAGCTCAAGGAGTCCATTTGATGTTATTGTGGCAGTTCCATCCAAGGAGAGGTTAGTGCCTACGAAGCCAAGGTACAGGAACTGGATATCACCAGGACTCTCACCAGTGGTGATGGATGCAATTGCAAGGTGAAGACTAAGAGAGAGAAAAAGGCACGGAAATAGAAAGAACTTCATCAGTTCGTGTGAGGTGTATGTGAAATGATGCTCATAAACAAAGAAGGGCAAGGAGGAAGAGAGGCAAGCTGTGCTGAGTTTTCAACGAAAAATGGAATGGACAAAGAGGCATTTTATAGGACCCTAATGGCGCTTTTATGAAATATTTTCTAGATGTTTAAATTAAATTGGAGAGCCACTTGTTACCTTGCCAGTGTTTTTCCACAAGCTAAGGTATCGATTGATTGCTTTTCCACGATGACTTTCTTGCAATTTATATTAAATTGGAGACCAACTTGTTACCGCTGCCAGTTTTTCCACACGAGATCGACATCTGAAAGAGATGCAAGTAAATACTGACATCTAGTGGAAAATTTTGTGCCAAAATTGCGCTTTCTTGATAGCTTATGCATACACTTGTCACTTTCTGTGGCCATGGTCAGCTTGCAGCCGAGGACTGATGAAGCGTGAAGAGATAAGCCTGCCATGGAGGAGGAAAACAAGTGCCCTGTGCTGCCGGTTTTCTGCAGTGTGTGTGGACATTTGACCCCGAAAAAGACATAAGAATGCAGATGGGAGAGTTAGTAAGACTTAAGACATATGCATGGGTCCCAGAGTTTTGGAAAAAGAGTGCATGTGGCCACATATCTGTTTGAATAACCAGCGCACGAGCTTTGAATTTTTTCTGTCTTGTGACGCACGACGCCTATATAGTAAAGCACGACGCCTAAAGCCAGTTGAATGACCAGCGCACGAGCTTTGATTTTTGTCTTTTTGGCCTTCGTGTTCTCAGGGTCTGTGAAACGTTCTTTTCTTTCTTATAAACTAGGAGGATTTTCCATGCATTGCTGCGGGTATGCAAGACAAAATAAATTTGATTAGATGTTAGCTTCATCATACTATTGAGTTTGGGAGGCGCCGACGCTTGAGCGCCTTGATCGGGCTTTCGCCTCCGTGGAGTGGCTAGAGCGGTACCCCTTGCACTCACTTCGCTGCCTGTCGTCTGACAGCTCGGACCATGCGCCGCTACTCCTCTTCCTTGACACGGAGCTGTGGGGGCGTCCTCGTTTCGGTTTGACAACTACCTCGTCAAGGTTGATGGGTTTTGCGACGTGGTGGCTGCTGCAGCTTTGGGGCCGTGGACTTGTCGGTTGACACTTGCCGGGCTCTGGATCAGAAGTTGTGGCACCTCTCAAGCTCATCGACGTGCCACCTGCAGGCGTGCCATTGACGTCGGAAAAACTACCTATTCGCAATCTCTCATGACGGGCAGACGTTTCGGAGGAGCAGTCCAAGGCAGGGATCGTCCACGACTACTATCATGACCTCCTTGGCACTCCGTTTCCGAGGGCCCACTGCATCGACCTCGCTAGGCTTGACTTGCCCACACTGGACCTCCATGAGTTGGCGGCCCCGTTCACGTTTGAGGAGGCTACGAGGATCGTCCGGGAGACCCCATCTGACCGGGCCCCTGGACCGGATGGCTTCACCGGTGCCTTCTTCAAGGCGGCATGGGACATTGTTGGGCCGGACGTCTTCCGTGCCTTTCAGGCACTTGACGCGCTGGATTTCCGCAACTTCCAAGCCCTCAACGTGGCGCCTACGGGCCTCAGGGACTATCGGCCCATCAGTTTGATGCACTCTGTGGGCAAGCTGTTCGCGAAGGGGCTTGCACTACGCCTTGCGCCAAGGATGCAGGAGATCGTCAAGGTCAATCAGTCTGCCTTCGTCTGTGGCTGTCGGATACATGAGAACTACCGCACAGTGCAGCACATCTGCCGTTGACTGCATGCTCTTTGCGTCCCGGCGGTGCTCCTTAAGGTTGACTTGGGCAAGGCGTTCGACTCGGTGGCCTAGCCGTTCCTCCTCGAGGTAATGGAGCGGCTGGGCTTCCCGCAGAAGAGGCGTGGCTGGGTCGCTATGATCCTCTCCACGGCCAGCACCAAGGTCCTCGTCAACGGCCTCCCCAGCCAACGCATCTGTCATGCGCGGGGGCTGCGTCAGGCGACCCACTCTCCCCGCTTCTCTTTGTCATCGTCATGGAGGTGCTCAACGCCCTGTTCTCTAAGGCTAATCGTTGTGGCGTGTCGTCGCCCCTGCCTGGGAATGTCATCAAGTACCGGGCGTCTATTTATGCCGATGACCTTGTCATCTTCCTCAGGCCGACCGAGACTGACCTCAGCTGCACCAGACATATCTTGGATCTCTTCGCTGGCGCTTCGGGTCTGTTCACTAATCTCGACAAGTGCGTCATCACGCCTATCCACTGCTCGGAGGAGGACATTGCGACGGTGTAGGCGGTGTTCCCATGCAAGATCCAAGACTTCCCCGTCAGGTACCTGGGGGTCCCTCTTTCGCTAACACGGCTTTGCCGCGCCGACGAGCAGAAGATCGTGGACAAGGTGGCGGCCAGGATCCCAACCTAGATGGGTGGGCTGCTCACGAAGGCTGGGTGACGTACCTTGGTGCAGACCACTCTCTCGACAATTCCGGTCCACACCTCCATCTGCTGTGTGCTGTCTCCCTGGGCTATCGAGGAGATTGACAAGAGGAGGTGTGCGTTCCTCTGGGCTGGGACGGACACGGTTGATGGCTGCAAGTGCATGTTAGCATGGCCGGTCGTCTGTTCCCCCAAGGAACTCGGAGGGCTAGGGCTTCCAGACTTCAGGATCATGGGCTTTGCACTGTGCCTTGGTTGGGAATGGCAGTGGCGCTCCCAACCGGAGGTGCCCTGGGCACGTCTGCCCTCCAAGACCGAGCCCGCGGTCGAGGCCATATTTTGGGTGTCCGTCACAATGGTGCTGGGTAATGGCGAACGTGCCCTGTTCTGGATGGATGTGTGGCTTCCTGCTGGGGCCATTTGTGCCTTCGCGCCCAACCTGTTCAAGGCTGTTGGGTGTCATTGTCGTCGCCGAACTGTTCGGGAGGCTCTACATAACGACCAGTGGAAGCGGGACATTGTGGGGGCACAGACGGCGGCAGTGATTGACGAGTTCTTCTGTCTCAGGGACGCCCTGAACGGAGTTCAGCTTCAGCCGGACGTCCAAGACCGCTTCGTCGGCGATGGACAGCCAACGGACAGTACTCCAGCTCCTCGGCCTACCAGTTTTTCTTATTTGGAAGGATCGTGCTTGCCCACTGGGCACATTTTACCGAAAACCGAAAACCGAACCGAACCGAAATTTTGGTTTTTTCGGTTGTTCGGTTCGGTTTCGGTTTCTATCTTTGCCGGAAAGTTCGGTTCGGTGGTCGGCTTCGGTTTTATTGTCCGAGGAACCGAACACCCAAATGAACCGAACTAGTACGTAGCGAACTAGTACGTAGCGAGGTCCCAAGAGACATCCGCATATCGGGCACTTCAACTCAATAGCCCAAAGCCGAAGGAAAGGCCCAACATGGCCCAACAATGCGATACCACTAGTCCACACACACACACACACACCGGTGAAACCCTATCCTATCCTTCGCGATGGGTAGCAGGCAAGCGGGCGGCGGTGGCACCGAAAGCAGCGAGCAGCGGCGGCGAGGCGAGGTGTGGCGGGCCAGCGGCGCTGCCCTGGCCGTGCGGCGAGCAGCGAAGCGAGGCCACACGGCCGCGTGGGCGAAATGGGGTGCCGACGACGCTACGTCTGGCGCCGAACGGGCAAGCATGGCGGCGCGGCCGCCAGCGGCGATGGCACGGCGACAAGGCCGCGAGCCGCAGATGGAGGCGCCGAGGCCTTGAGGACGGCGCCGAGCGGGGGCAACAGCGCACCAGCGCGCGCGACAAGCAAATCTCGGTTGAAACCGAACACCGAACCGATGACACGAAAACCGAAATCGTCGGTTTCTCTTTTTTTTGAAACCGATCGGTGGTGAGCTTCTCCAAAACCGAAGTTTTCGAAACCGAGTAACCGAACCGAATTATCGGTTTAAACCGAACGCCAGGCTGAGTGCTTGCCGGAGCCAAGGAGGTATGGCAGGTGTCTGCCCCCGCCCAAGGTCAAGCTCTTTTGTTGGCTAGCCTTGCACGGACAGCCGTGGGCCGGTGGACCGCGGGGAGACGTCGTGGCCTCCAAGCGTCAGTCGAGTGCGCCCTGTGCTCGTAGGCTGATGAGTCCATTGACCACCTGCACGCCTCGTGCAGCTTCTCCCGTCAGGTGTGGCACCTCCTACTCTCTCATGCAGGCCTGGCGCACCTTTGCCCATCCATGGACTCTACCCTTGTCGACTGGTGGCTCAGGACACGTGGCCTGGTGCCACAGCAGTTTAGGCGGGCCTTCGATTCCCTTGTGCTTCTCGTCTCTTGGGAGACTTGGAAGGAGCGCAACTGGCATACCTTCGACTCCGCCTCGCTCACGCCCTTGCAGCTTTTCAAGGTCATTCGCCCGGAGGCGGAGGTGTGGGCGCAAGGCGGCTTCAGAGGGATCCAGCCGTGGTCGCGGTGCTTTAGGCCTCGTGATTGGACCCGCCTCTCTTTCCTTGTAGCACAATTGTTTTCTCCTTAGAATAATCTAGTAGCTCCACCGTTAGAGCCGGTGTCTTTTGTTAGTGTGCTTACTAGTGTTCCCACGACATCTCGCTAGGGGTTTGAAACTACTTGTGTATGAACTTTTCTAACTCCTCTTAATGAAGTACGAGCTAAGCTCGCTTTCGGAAAAAAAATGCCGGATGGAGTCATTGCATGAAAGTGGCTTGATGCATTAAAGGAACCATGTGGAGGATAAATTATGGGTTCACTTAGTGGGGAATGATGTGGACACCTTGCATGTAGAAAGAAATCGTCTCTAGTGGGATTTATCCTTATAAGAGTTATACATGTCCCTCTAGTTTTGTCAAAAAAAAGAAGCCAGTTGAAAACATGACCTGCTCCTAGAAGTCCAATTCTCAAGGGTGACTGCTTTTACCTATCACCTTCAAAATAACCTCAATTTCTAAAGACCGACGTGCCTTGGCCTTTTGAGACGTCTTTAGTGCCATTTCTTGATTGAGCTGCATCTGGAAAAGCGGGAGGTGTCTTTGAAGTCAAATCTTATAGTCCCTCCGTCCACGATATCTATAATAAAATTTCTCATCTGAATTTTGTATAAATGGTACGTTAACCCATAAAAATCATTTAATTTCTAAAAAGGACTTCATAATGTGTCTTGTCTCCAAAATCGTCCCTGTTTTTTGAGACAGTCCACAATGCAGACCGTCCCCAAAAAAAAAAACAATACAGACTGTCTCGCTGGAAATTAAATTGCTAGCCACGGCTTATAACAAGGTTTATCTCTAGAATAGGGCCATGTGGTGAGAGGAATCATTATGAACCACTGCGAAAAATCGATTTTCCTCCATATCTATAGATATTGTTCACTTTCACAACCGCATGTATAAAAGTAGAGACACTTATATATAGATCATTTTTAGTAGCATTTGGAAGGGTCTCAGTGACAGTGTACACGCTCATATTGGCATGAACACGCAACAGAGTTGCATATCTTTTTTGTTAATAAGGAAAAAAGGGATACAAGAAAATCCCAAAACAAAAGATAACATCTCAATAGTCAATACACCACGATATATATGCTCATATTGTACATATATAGTGCAGTAATTTCTTACTAATTAATGACATCTGCAATTGCATAAATAATTGTTGCATTTCTTCTGAAGGCCCTGAACCGAACTATCTACTTCGTGTATCGGTTCCCCATACACAATAAGAAATTATTTAGACAACACAATGCAAATAAAAACTCCATAGCAATGCTAACATTTACAGTCAGATTATGCTCGCCATACATGTAACGTGGTACATGTCTCCACATAATAAAGAAGTATAGTTTTAAAATTCATGCATCTCATCTACCTCCAGATATGTTTGCCAAGGACTCTGGGATGAAACCTGTGTTCTGCATCAAGGAAAGCATGCTGAAACTCATGTCTTCTGGCTTTAGCTGGTCTGGTAGTGGCATGTTGCCATTGAGATAGTTCAGGACTTGCCTCGTGGTTGGCCTTGCATTGGTAAATGGGTGTGAGCACAACAGTCCTAACTTTAGCATCAGGCATGCCTCATCAACATCATAGTCGCCTTGGAGCTTGATATCCACTGCACCTTCTAATGATCCTTTTCGCCAAAAAATCTAGGACCCTATCGACCAACATCAGCTGGCTATCTTGTGCAGTTTGCTCGATTGGTTTTCGCCCACAAATGACTTCAAGAACAAATATGCCAAAGGAGAACACATCAGTAAGTGGCGTTGCCTTGCTAGTGCGTGCCAATTCTGGAGCTAGGTATCCTATGGTACCAACAACATGTGTGGTCTGAGGATCTGCACCATGCTCATATAGCCTTGCTAGACCAAAATCACCTAAACGTCCATTCATATCATCATCGAGGAGCACATTGCTTGGTTTGATGTCCCGATGGAGTACTACCTTCTCCCATTCCTCGTGGAGATAAAGCAAGCCAGAAGCAATGCCTTTGACTATTCGTACTCTTTGCTCCCACCTCAAAGTAGGCTTGTCCTGATCATACAAATATTTTTCCAAACTTCCATTTGACATGTATTCATACACTAAAATAAGTTCACCTTTTCGACGACAATAACCATGTAAGTGCACAATATTACGATGTTGGAGGCGGCCGATGCTTACAACCTCAGCAACAAATCCCTTTATGCCCTGATTAGAATCATGTGAAATTTTTTTCACAGCAACCACCTGTTTAGATACAGGAAGAACACCCATGTAAACCCTTCCAAAGCCCCCTATGCCTAACAGATTTTTGTTCTTAAATCCTTCGGTAGCATGGAACAAGTCCTTATATGAAAATCTATGTGGTCCAAACTCAACTTCCCAATCTTCTTTTAGTTCAGCATACCTTAGTCGCCTTCGAATGAGCAGAATGACAATGGTTCCTACAGAAATGGAAACTACTGCACTGGCTATTGGTAGTATGATATCCAAAACCTTGGACTGAGGACTGGGTCCTTCATGGGGCAACTTCGGCAGCTTGGTGATATCAATAGGCAGAGCAGGCTTGTTAAGGCCAAAACTCCAACCAAGAACATATTGCCGTGCAACGAATGAACCTGTCGACGATGAGAAGCCGATATATGCCTTGTCTGTGATCACTCTTGATATGTTGTAAGTAATAGACAGGAGTGGCTTGGATGGTTTGGCTATGTTTAGGGGAGCTAAGGTCACATTGATCTGTGTGCTAACCCCGTCATACTCCACCCACACCTGCATCATTTTGTAGCTTGCTAGAGTCAAGTTGTGGAAATTACCAGTATTGTCGTCGTAGTAGCCTGCGTTGCTGGAGTTCACAGAATTTAGCCCGTTGATGTCGACTCCAACATGATTGTTGTTTATGTCCTTGAATTCGTCATTTTGTTGGTGTCAAGCTCTACAGCAAAGAAGCGGTTGGTTGCGTTACCATTGTTGCCTGTATTGGCAAGGCCCATGTACTGGCTCTGCATTGCATCCGAGAAATTGTTTCTGGCAGCAATGAGAAATGCAATCCCATGGCCACAGATGTCAGATTGGATGCAGTAGATGGCAAACACGTATGTGACAGCAAATGACTGCACTGTTGTTCCATTGGGCTTCTTGTGGAAGTGGATTGGAGTTGGGTGGAAAGCATGGCCTTTGAGCCGGAGGGTGCCATTGGTGAGTTCAAGTAGGCCATTTGGTGTGACGGAGGCCATGCCGTCGAGGGTGAGGTTTACACCAGTGAAACCGGAGTAGACAAATTGGTGCTTGCTGTTAGCAAATGATGGGAGGTTGAAGACAAGAAAGAACAGGATGATGAGTAGATTCATGAGGAAAAACAAGGGATTCATCTCACGTATGAGTGTTGGTGAGTCGATGAAGATGCAAGGACTCCTAACTAGTTCTGACTACTGAGCTTGAACTGAACAGATTCGGCAGTTTATAACTTTATCGCAGTGGAGTAGGTTGCCAAGTCTATACGGCGTGGCTTAGTCCAAGTACTAAATCTGTTCTCTTTTTATAAGGTGCAAACCGATCTAAACTTTATTTTTACCAATAATTTAGCTAACCATTTTTTTATTATTATAATACAGACAAAATGGTTAGATTTGTAATTAAATATAGTATCCAATTATCATAATTTTATAAGTATAAATAATATAATATAAAAACATAATAAAATTATACTTTAAAAAAGATTACGTTACATCAAACTACGTCTCATTTCCATAGGTGAAAGCAAATGACTATATGGTACCGGGTCTACACGGCATAAGGTTTAGTAGTCAAAGTCTGTCTTTTCATTTCCAAACGTGATAGAAAATGATTATGCTACCAAGTCTATATGCTATATAGCTTACTAGTCAATGCAAAGTCCTATCTTTCGTTTTCAGAGGCGTCATACCAAGGAATTTAAATGCACCGGGACAACTACGGTACAACGATGCCACCTTAATTACTGACGTGAAAATGAAACGAGTCTTTAATCCTACTATAACGCCAAAGAGTAGGGTGATAAATAGGCTTCTTATTAAAAATTAGTGACCTCCTAAACTATTTATCAAAACATATAGACAAGTATCGAGATGTTCAACTAAGTTTTGCTAAGTGTTGCTATACCACAAAAAAGAGTTATACAACCTACGTTCCAATTCTATCAATTAGCCTAACAAAGCTCAACTAGGAAAGGTGTGTACAACCTAGAAAAGCAATAAGATGCGGAAGCTCAATTGATATAGAGATGCATAGTCCCATTAACGATAGTATTCTTTTCCAATTAAGGTATCGAGAAGCTCAAGTTCTCCCTGCCCTTGCAAGGGCCAAGCTTCGAGTCAGGTGTCTGTCAGTAGCCTTGAGACTTCTACACATAAGTTGGCCTCCGAGATGGCCTCTTCTAGCCCGTTCACCTCCTTATTCACTATCGAGCTTCCGATTCAAACACCACGGGCCCCGGCCGTTCCTCTAGTACATCGTACCCGTAGGAGGACAACTAAGGGTACAACAATGGTGTACAACACAAGCATCGAGTGGCAAGAGGTGTGTAAACACATCACTAAACACTAACCTTAAACCTAGAGCTAAGTGCTAATGTGCAGGTCTAACTAGCCTAAGAACTTTACAAAGCAGCCACACTACTAATCATGATTTTTTTTTCTTTAAGCACTAGTGGTAACTAGAGCACTTTGGAATGGAGCCTCTACTCCCTAGCAACTTCAGCAAGCTCTAACACACCTCAAATTGCTGGCCCAGGGGTATATATAGTTATATATGCTCCCCACAAATATAGCCGATGTGGGCTGTGGCAAATCTTACCTTGTGGAGTAGCACTGAAGAAGTCAGGTGCCCTCACCGGACATTTCCGGTGATGCCACTTCACTTGGCCATTGTGACCAGAGGAATAGTATGTGTATGAGACCTGGTACGTGGAACACTAGTAGGTTCAGAGAACAAGTCTGCAAACTGATCAACAAGCTCTCATATAGTATCGGGAGCCTCAGTTGAAGACTCATTCTGACGGAAATCTATTGGATAAAGTTGGACAATTCTCCCAAACAAAATTTGCTTTCTCCATAGCTGAGAGCTGGTGCACAGATATTTCCTGAAGAGTGGAAAGGTTGTCCTGTATACCCTGCAGCTGAACCTGTTTTCTTTGGTACAGAAAACTCAACCATTTATACCTCCACGGTATTTGCATAGGGCTAAAAGTCTCTAAGCAATCCATGCCTAGTGTATCATGACACTTAAGAGGGAATTTTGAATGTAGTAGTGATCAGTGTGTCTTGAACTGACCAAGAACAATTGACAACTTCATGAGTACATAACAGAGGCGCCATCTGCTACCTTGACTGATAGAGGTGACCAAGGGGTTAATTGAGAAGCCAATTGTTCACTGATGAAATTATGTGTTCGCGGACAGATAATGTTGAATAAATGCAGAAAACTTCAGAGTGTGAGCAGCACTAGTACGTTTTACTGCATGTTCAGAGACAGAGCCATCAGTTCATCATCAGAGCCAGACTGAGAATTGTGAGTATCCACTCATTCAGCCAATTGTTGCTACACTTGTTCAACCATATGCAGAGGTATAAAAGCTGTGCATTTGTGTTGAGGGCAGCATTTTGCCCTGCATTTGAAACATCATCCCTTTGCCCTGCGGTATGCCATCAATGAAGCTAGCATGTCGTTAGACTTGGTCTTGGAATCTGCAGAATGAGACACTTTTGTAGACAAGGAATCATATGTTGCTGGAGATAGATGATCGTCCAGCTTTGTGAGTCCAACTGCATTTTGTGAATACTTGATGACATTTCTGTTTGATGACGATGGTGAGTCCAGCTTCTTATACTCTCGAGATTATTGTCCCAAACAGGTTCAGCTCTAGCTCGACTAATTACTAATAGCTACTACTATATCACTTTGGTGTTTACAATGATCTGGATACAAGAAAATGGATCACCGCCGATGAATTCGGGCTTCAGCTCGCCACCAACTCCGGCATGAACCATGTCAAATTTGAGATTGCTTTCTCCCCTCTGTTAATAACTCTTCCTTATAGCTGTGACACATAACACACTATATGCAACTGGGTTTGGGCTCACTACTGCTTCCAGTCTGGGCCTATGAAGCGTGGGATTGATTTCCTAGGCCGATTGCTCTTGAGGCCGGCCTTCTCCAAAAGTCACGGCCCGTACCGTAACATAAGTAGAGCCTCGCACACAAACGTGACTCTCTCCGTCCAAAATAAATAAATAAAAGCAACTCTTGTTTTTCAAAGAGTTAAATTCAAAGGTTTATTGGTCTCACACCACTCATATTTTTACGTTTTTGATCCACACCACTAAAACTTTACTAATATGTCTCACACCACTGAAATTTTCCGTTTTTTTGAGATACGCCATTATATACGCTTTTGCATTGGACCCATCTGCAGGCCATCGTATTTTCCGTATTTCCATTTTTGCCCTTCACAACAATGGCTAAGTCTTTCTAAAAAAAAAAAAAAAAAAAAAACCTGGAGGGTAAGTCTGGACGCCCGACGCGGTCCTGGAGGCGCGACGTGGTCCTGTCCTTTTCCGGCGTTCTTCCTCCCCATTCTGCGTGTCTTTTCATGGGCTCTAAAAATTGTATGGCAGAGATACTTGCATGTGGTGCTTATTTATGAATGCATGCGCGCACATGTTTCCTTTTTAAAAAAAAATTATGGTTAATATAGCACATGCATGCGTGACTTTGGTTGTCCGTGGAGTGGGAGGGGTATAAAGGGAAATACAGAAATACGCCCACCTGCGGATGGGCCCAAAGCCTCTAAAAAGCGTATATAATGGCGTATTTCAAAGAAGAGGAAAATTTCAGTGGTGTGAGACATATTAGTAAAGTTTTAGTGGTGTGGATCAAAAACGCGAAAAATATGAGTGGTGTGAGACCAATAAGCCCTAAATTCAACTAATAAATATATACATATAAAACTATTAATTTTCATTGCACACGATAATTATTATAAAATAAACAATATAATATTTTTCATAATACATGTATTCAAAGATACAAATATTAATACATATATTTAGAGACGCAAATATTGGTACTATTTTATTATATAAATCTAATCAAATTTAAAAATGTTTGACTTTTTTTAAAGGAGGGGGAGTACATTGTACTAACTTCTAGAGCCACTCCCGGAACCAAGGGCAAGGGGAGCAAGCCCAAGACCAGGCACTTATCAGAATGAGCGCTTCCATGAAAAACTGAGTTTGGAGCTCCTCTAGACTCCTTGTAAGGAGCAACACGAAGTTGAAGTCGGAGCACTGGCAAAAACAAAACAGGGAATGTACCTTTTACTCGCTACTATTTTTTTTACAAGTGGACATTTATATTAGCCCTTGGCACAAGATGGTACATCCTGACATCCATAACAGCTGAAACCGGCCTTCTCACTATCTCTTCAGGTATCCCCTTCTCTTCTCACTACCTGACTCCGGTTTAGCAGTTTATCACAGGAAAAAAAAAAAAGGACTCCGTTTTGGCAGCAGCTATAGCTCTTTTGCTATATTGGGCCGTTTCGGTTTCGGTGGCCCAATATTATATTTTCCATGCTATGTTTCCTGTTAGAAAATTTCAATAAGTAAAATATAAGTGGAATGGAAAAATATAATATAATATGAAACAACGCATAAAAATAAAAAAAAAAACATAAAACATCTTATGAACAACACAAAATATATCGTAGAACATCTCAAAAGTACTACACGAATACGCAAATAGTTTAATCGTGAATTCCTGTCTTTAAACAGGCTGAAATTTCACCCATGTCGTGCTTAGCAAATTGTCAAACAGCAAGCAGCACGAAGCCTAGGAATTCGAACTTGTAACCACGGGTAGACACCACTGCAACATGCAACATATTTTTCTTGTCAAAATTGTAAAAACTATACTCTACTCCTGACGAGAACTAATTATAATATCACATACTAGCAATCATCGTGACCAAACCATGTAATTAGGTTTTTTGGATTAACCATGTAATTAGCTACGAATTCAAATCTGTTGATGATATATAGACACCAACCTTTTGGATATGATGGATTCTCTATAAATTGCATACACAAAGTCCAATTGGAGCTCGCGGCTATAGAATATAGAAAGAACAAGAACGAGTAGTGGCCGAGCCGGAATTATTTATGAGGGGGCGAAAGCAAATCTAACTTGTAAAAAATGAGCACAACGAGTTACGTTAGATTTTTCATGGTGACTATTAATTTATCGACTTGACACGAGTACTCGCATTTTTATATATACTCTTAGAGCAAAGACACTATTTTTTAGTGGTAGACAATAACCCTTAACAAGAAGGCATCCGAGATGATTTCATAAACTTTGATATCTATATTTCGGTCCTTCTAATGTGTTTTCGTAATATTATCTAATCATATTTTGTACGATTTAATTATCTATAAGATAGGTCGAGAATTCAATATTCCATCACAAATAGCCGCCGCCTCTCGCGAAACAAAAGAGGCCGGGCGACACACCGCCCCGCCGCCGCCAGAGGCGGCCCCGCTCCCCTCCCGGCCTCATTGCCGGTGGTGACGAGGAGCGGGGGTCCGTCCCTTCAACAACCTGTCTTCATAGAGTTTTGGTCGAGTCCTAGGTCTAGGGTTTGCTCGCGCCGTCGATGTTCGGCGGTGGAGTTAGGTTTTGCCGAGGAGCGTGGCTCCTCTGCGGTTTGTTTTTCCCGGCGACGCCGGGCGATGCGGGAAGCGGCGACGGCGCCGCGGAATAAATTCTCGCAGCTTCTTCCGTTCTCCGATGGCGATCTTCTCCGGCGTCAACGGAGAGGCCGTGGAGACTGGCCCAGAGTCGAGGGCGGCGCGACCGCCGTCTTCTTCGTGATGATGTTGTTGACCCCGTTAATCTCAAGGAAGATGTTCTTTGGTGAAAATCTGAGCTTTGCTCGGGTTGCCGGGCGGAGGAATCGAAGGATGCGCCATGGGTACGGGGAGTTGGCGATGCGCTGGGGAGGCAGTTTTTTGGTACCGATTCGCCTAGAAGTAAGTCCTCCTCTGCGGCCTCCACCTTGTGGAGTTTGGCTCGTGTGCCCCACGACGATTGTGAAGCGGCTTCAACGGGCGTGACGAACGGATCTCTCGAAGGCTTCGAGGAAGATGAACAGGAGTTTTGTACTTCTTTGTAATTTTTTTTTTTGGATTTACTTTTGTAAAGGGTCGGTGTGAAGTACCAAGATTAATCCATGTTCCTTCTCAAAAAAAAATTATCTATAAGATATTAAAAGGTCTATGTGATAAGAATTTTGTTATATTCTCTATCTTAATATAAATAAAAAATTATAGACTTATACCTATAAAAAAATTGCTTGGAAATCTTTGGGGGGGGCATGGCCCCTGCCATCCCCTGGCTCCGCCATTGAGAACAAGAATCAAGTATTTAAGCAACAAGATCAAAGGAGTGGATGCTTGTCACTAACCTTAAGGCAAAAAGATCAATAAGCAATTCTTCAAAATCAAGGCGCTTGCTTTACGGTGAAGAGCAGCCGAAACAATAATAGAGGGAAGAAGGGGCCAAACACGTGACGGAAGAGAGTAGGAAGCCAGTTGTTGACACAAATTGCACAGCATTACTGTCGGCTCCTGGCTTGAACCGGCACTGATAGGTGCCTGTCCAGCCACTACTGGTTAGAGATGCAAACTGGCAGTGTTATAATTGTCATCACTGTTGGTTCGCTCACACCCACAATCATTTTCTGGGTTTTAGAGCCAAGAACCAACAATGAAAGGTCACCATATTGGACCAAATCTGGCAGTGATGCGGCCGGCACTGACGTGCGATTTAGTAGTAGTGCATGAATTCTTGTTTTTAAAGAGGCTGAAATTTCATCAACGTCTTGCTTTGCAAATTGTCAAACAGCAAAAGCTGCACGGCGGACGAGACTAAGGCTGTGTTTGGTTCGCGGGTTGGTGTGGGTTGGTGTGGGTTGGACCCAATTTTGATGCTGTTTGGTTTGGAGGACGAAGATCTGGTCAAACCCACATGGGAATATTCCCAGTAGAAGCGGGTTGGATGCATTTGGCAAAAATGAAGGAACGCAGCCGACCCAGATGAACGGCGTCGGTCTTCGTCTTCTCTCTGCTTCCTCCTGCGTCAAGCTCCCGTCTCACCGATGCATGGCGAAAGTGAGCTCGGAGCTCGTGGAGGTGGCGGCCATGGCAAGCGAGTTCCGGCTCGGGCGGCGGCGACCTATCGGCCCCCGCGGCAGCCCGCCCGTCCCCGATGGCCCTCGCGCGGTGGCCCCATGCGCCCGCTCCGTTCCGTTCGCTCGGCTGCTCGACCGCGGTGGGGCGCGCTGGATCGGAGCGGCGCGGAGGGGGTGGCCGCTAGGGCCATGCCCGCCGTGCCGCGCAGGAGTGCGCCATGACCGCGGCGCCGATGCGAAGCGGAGTGGAGGAGCAGTGGGGAGAGAGACCGTCGCGGATGCGTGTGCCAGCGGTGGATCCACGCGACGAAGGCCGGGCAAGACTGGGCGACCTTCAGCGCGACGAGCTTCCGACGAGACCTTGGCATCGAGCTGCCGGGCGGGAACCGTGCGCCTCCGCGCGACGCGAACCAACGCCTCCCCCGCCGTCCCGCGCGGGGCTCGGGCTGCCGGCCTGCAGCGCGGGCTCCCGACGCGGTTTCGAGCTCCACCTAGCGCGGGCCTCCTCGACCTCGATCGATCCATTACGTTCGATGGTAGAAGAATAGGGCCCATGTATCTGAGTGTATGACAGTTGGGTCCCACAGCCAATACTAGCTAACAGGGTTAAACTACCATCCATCCCAATTCACTCCATCCCTCCAACCAAAGATAACTGGAATCACTCCATCCCTCTAACCAAACATAAACTGGGTTGAACCCAACCCTCAAAACTGGGTTGGATCTAACCCAACCTAGTTGGTCCCCAAACCAAACACAACCTAAGAATTCGAACTTCAAACAAGGGTAGACACCCGCCGTGTTGTTTTGCGAAGCTTAACGGTCTCTTTGTCTCACCTCGGAGGCTTCCGCGCGACGTGCTGCATGCAACCATGGGACGTAGGAGTAGGTACGTAGTCGCTCTTGAGGACAGAGCACAGCTGCGTGCAACCCACATAGGTCCACCGAATTATTTAGCCAAATTAGGGAAATTGGCACAGTGCCTTATCCGTACTGTCGTTGCCCTAAGAAGGCACACACAGGGAAGACAAGCAACAAGATATATTATTTCACCACAAAATGGTGAAACCAATCGGAGGATGTTCTTTGTTCCTTTTCAGCACACGCACAACGCCACTGGTCACCATACAGCACCACACATGGGGACACCAACCCACTTGTACAACAGTTGTGCTCATTCATGTGTCATGCTACTACTATTATTCCCTAACGCTCTCCTTGTTGGGTTCCAGGGACCATGCATGCACTGGCCGAGCTGATCCACAGCCGCAGCTCCTGTATGCGGGCGGCCAGTGACAGTGAGATGCAAACCACCCGAAACCAACCCAATTTGGCAACAAAATAATTGAATGGACCATGCCGGCCTGAAAACAGGACACGAGCAAGCCAACAACACAATCCACAAATCTGATCGTAGGAGTATGATCTGAATTCAACCGTAAATCTTACAGGACGTTTGAAGGGTCCGAGGTTCGGGTAGTGGATTTGTTTGCGTATTTGACTGTAGTCAGTCTGTTCTATAAACGCATCTTGTAAGCCGCATGATCGAGAAGAAGAGTAGAGACGACTCATTGTATTCCCTACATTCTGTGAACTCTCTCCATATGGTGAAGATTGTTGGCTGGTGCCTATATGGTTTTTTTTTCCTGCATGGATCTTCCACGTATTCGTGTCTCGTGTTTGATCTTTATTCTCATCATTTGCTAACACAAACAATGAAGCAAAGCACCACAGTGAGGAGATGGACACAGCCTGTCCCATGTCGGCACTAAGAAAGGCAAAAGAAAAATGTGGTGTTGAGGGAGGCGGTGAACAGGGCGGCAGGTGGCAAGAAGTGGCAGCGAACCAGGAGAGTGGCAGGCAGAGGAAAGAGCAAGGGGATAAGGAGGCCACTCTAGAGCAACTCCAGTGTACCAAACCGAGGAGAAAGACAAAAACAGTGAAAGTTCCATTCTTCTGGCAAAGAACTTCACAACACACTTTTAGTTCAGAGAAAAAAATCATCCAACTCTACAACGGACTTGTCATGAGAATTTTTTTTTTTTTACAAAAGTAGTGCAGCACTTTCGTAGATCATTCTCATCCAAGGATTCCAAATTTTCTAAGTTGAATAAGGAAACCAAATATTTCCTCAAATTCCTTTAGCTTCTCAAATCGACTAGTCAATGAAGCAATTGCAGTATCAACAAATAACTAGGAAATACTCATATTTAAAGGATTCAATAGCTGAACGTTGTAATTCTTCATTTTCATCATCTTCTTCAAAAATGCTTCTTTCTTTTTAGCTTGATGTTTTGTAGAAATTTTGGCTATATACCCATACTAGATGCAATGGATTTTGCAATCTCAATACTAGCAGCGACTCTGTACTTCTGGAAATATGTGATGACCCCTTGAATTTGTTTGAGAGTAGATTGTTACTTTTTGCTCACCATGTTGATAGTAGATTGTAACGCTTGCGTGGCCTCACAATCGCAGTTGGGTGCGACGCGACAATGGAGCAGGCCCTAGCGAGGCAGGCAGGCACTAACCAGCCTCAGAATTCTTCAGAAAGATGTGAACTTGGCGCAGCGCTGCTTGATCCTTGAAGTACACGTACGGCACAGCCGTCCTTGGGCACGATGGCGAGCATGTACACCGGGTCGTCGCACCAGGACGTCCTCTCCCGCAGAGACGAATAGCGCCATGATGAACACAAAATGATCAAACAAATCGTCGTGGCTGTTCATTGTTCCTTTTCATTGCAGATACGAGCAGTTTCACTAGTACAGGATAGAGGTCTATCCCCGGTTCACCATGGGCATTTGTCCTAGTTACGTAACCGGGGTTACGCCCCGGGACTAAACATTGCACTGTAGCACTAGAAACAAATTGTTCTAATTACCTGCCGTCATCAAAAGAACTTGACCGAGTTAACAAAAGAAGATATTATGAAAATTAAACCAATAAGTTAGCGGCAAAGAAAGATAAGCATGTTTCTGTTTGCACTCAAATTTCTACAATCGCATCAACAGACCCAATATGGTCACTCAATGCCCCATAATAAGCATCGATTTCATGATTTAGTTTGACAGACCACGAGCAGAAATAGCTGCACTACTTGTTCGGTTGTTCCACACAAGACATGCATGCTTATTTAATTGATAACTCAAATGTATGACACTGAAAACCAAACTAATTCTTCTTGACAAAAAAGACAGTGCTCATAATTTCTGCCCTCTTAACTTGGTGCAGCTATGGATACACAAGAAATCACAACATGGACTTTGACATCATCAGGTATGTGAACCGATAAGATGATCTTTGACATCATCAGGTAGTGCAGTCAGAATGCAAAGTACTGTTTACACATGCAAAGATAATCCCAAACCGAGCACAGCATAAAAGTTTTTTTAGCATAAAAGAAGAATATATTCACTCACGAATCACAATCACATAGACATATACAGCAAGTGCATCCCAAACTAATTTAATTACATCCATTCATTAGTCACAAGGCAGAGCAAAATAAATGGTATAGACAATATAATAATCTGGCATGCACATATCGACTAGTGCTCAAACAATGCAATTTGTTACAGATTATTACAGAAGAGAACATACCATGGTTGAAACCATAAAACGCTCCTGCTATACCCCCAAGAGCCGAACCAATCTGTCACCAGATGGAATGGAAACGAGGTGACCCGACGTGGGATCTGGTAGCGGTGGGGCAGTGTCCAGCGCGGCGGGGCAGTGTCCAGCTGCGCGGTGGGGCGGCGTCCAGCGGGCGGGCGGCGCACAGCGACGAGCCGACGAGCGCGCAAACACCGTGTGAGGACGACGACGGTAGACGACGCAGCCGAAGCCCTGGTCGGCGGGGCGGCGGCCGGGCGCGCGGCTTCGACGGCAGGGCGCACGGCGGGTCTGGCGGGCGGCGATGGAGTCGGAGAAGAGCACAACTCGATGTGGATCGGAGAAGGGCGCCTATTCATATACCCGCCCCCTTTGTCCCGTTCTTGGCGTTCACCGGGACAAACCACCCCCTTTATCCCGGGTGTAGAGTACAACCGGGGATAAAAGTTGAGACCTTTAGTCCCGGGTCTAGACGACGCCCGGGCTAAAGCTAATTTTGGCGCGGGTCTAGGCGGGGTAGTGAAATTTTTTGGCCTTTTGTCCCGGTCCGCACGACGTCCCGGGGCTAAAGCTAATTTTGGCGCTGGGCCTAGGCGGGCAGCGAAATTTTGGGCCTTTAGTCCCGGCCTTATGGCCAACCGGACTAAAGGGGTGAATTTTATTTCCGCCATGTACAAGCACAGTTTAACTTTTTCTTTAAATATTCTATTTATATATATATATAGTAAACCTTTGTTATTTGTGCAAGTACATTATTAAATGGGCAATTTTTTTTTTGAAAAATGTATGTTACATTTTGTTTTTCTTTAATGCACAAATGAAAAATATGTATTTTATAGTTTCATGTATTTTTTATGTACATACTGAACATAATACTAATGCATAATCACTATTTTGTTAATGCAAAAATATAGTATTTATTCCAAATTATTAAAGTTATTTGTTTTGGACAGGAAATATATTTTCACATCTTTTTAACATTGATCTTTCGGTTCTTCATCATCCAGTCTAAATACGTGACAATAGATAATCACTTTGCGCGGTAATTAAAATAATCGAGAAAATTACCAAACAATTCTAGAAAATTCTCAAACTTGGCGGTGCTTTCACACATGCCATGTAAACGCCTCGAAAAGTTTGAGGCCGATAGCACAATACAAAGCGCCGCAGCGATACAACCATGAGAAACCTAAGTGTAAGGATACATTCGGTGAAAAGTTCCATATACCACCGTGGAGCACGTCTACTCCGCCTATGTCCAAACTTTCTGAAATTTGTTTTGTAGTCATTTACACCCAAAATATGGCCCCACGCAAAAATCCTAGGTTTTTTAGTCATTTTTGAATTATCAGTATTTTTCTACGTGTCGTGTGCGACCAAATATGGTGAATTACACTTTGAAAACACAATAATTCCACACCGGCCTCTACAAGTTTTGCCTCCTAGGGCACAAGAGACCTTGTGGCAAAGTTTGGCACCGTTTCGGTCTTTTCGGGGGGTCGCAGTTCAACATATAATTACTAGGAGAAGTCGCGGTAAAAAAAATAATTAGAGAAAAGTACCAAACCATTACGAAAAATCTCAAACTTGGCGGTGCCCTCACACATGCCCCCCGTAGACGTCTCGAGAAAAGTTTGAGGCCGATAGCACACTGAAAAGCGCACCGGCCACACAACCATGAGAAACCTAAGTGTGAGGATAGGGTTCGTGAAAGGTTGAGTATACCACCTGTGAAGCACGCCCTCTCCGCCTAACTTCGAAACTTCCTCAAATTTTTTTGTGGTCATTTACACCCAAAATATGACCCCCCACGCAAAATCCTAGGTTTTTTAAGCCATTTTTGGATTTACTATATTTTTTGTATGCGTCTTGCGCGTGCGACAAATCTGATGAATTAAACTTTCAAAACAAAATAATTCCGCACCGACCTCCACAAGTTTTGCCTCCTAGGGCACAAGAGACCTTTGCGACAAAGTTTGGCACCATTTCGGTCTTTTCGGGGTGGTCGCAGTTCAACGTACATTTACCGGAGAAGTCGCGGTAATTAAAATAATTAGAGAAAAGTACCAAACAATTACAGAAAATTCTCAAACTTGGCGGTGCCCCTCACACATGCCATGTAGACGCCTCAAAAAAAAAGTTTGAAGCCGATTGCACCTTCGGAAAGCGCCACCGCCACACAACCATGAGAAACCTAAGTTTAAGGATAAGGTTCGTGAAAGCTTGAGTATACCATTGTGAAGCACGTCTGCTCCGCCTAACTTAAAACTTCCTCAAATTTTTTTTGTGGTCATTTACACCCAAAATATGACCCCACGCAAAATCCTAGGTTTTTAAGCCATTTTTGGATTTCTTCATTTTTTTGTATGCGTCTTGCGTCGCGACCAAATATGGTGATTTACACTTTGAAAACAAAATAATTCCGCACCGGCCTCCACAAGTTTTGCCTCCTAGGGCACAAGATACCTTGCGGCAAAGTTTGGCACCGTTTCGGTCTTTTCGGGGTGGTCGCAGTTCAACATACATTTACCGGAGAAGTCGCGCGGTAATTAAAATAATTAGAGAAAAGTACCAAGCAATTACAGAAAATTATCAAACTTGGCGGTGCCTTCACACATGCCATGTAGACGCCTCGAGAAAAAGTTTGAGGCCGATAGCACACCGCAAAGCGCACCGGCCACATAACCATGAGAAACCTAAGTGTGAGTATATGGTTCCATATACCACTATCAAGCACGTCTGCTCCGCCTATGTCCAAACTTCCTCAAAATTTTTTGGTGGTCAATTACACCCAAAATATGGCCCCACGCAAAATCCTAGTTTTTTTAAGCCATTTTTCGAATTCTTCAGATTTTTCTACGTGGCGTGCGACCAAATATTATTAGTTAATTCCAAATTTAATAAATCAAACTCAAATTTTAACACTTATAATTAGTTTAAAGAATGACACAAGCGTGTATTAGAGTTAAACACGAAGCTAATAGAACTAGAATGAATCGAATCGGATTTAAAACACAATAGTTATAAGCATTATAATCGGAATGGCAAATATGTAACTAAGGGAAAACGTATTTCCTTATATACGCTTTCCTACATGTCATGCTAAGGGCGTAGGTGGGAAGAAGGAGAAACTCTAGGATCTTATGTGGAAAAAGGACGTTGCTAGCACTCACGGTACAAAAAAAAAAAAACCTTTAGTCCCGGTTGTAAGATGTAACCTAGAGAAACCTCGAAACTAGTACTCCCAGTTCTACTCTATAACCGGGAGTAATGGTTTTAGTCCACTGTTGGAGACCTTTAGTCCCGTTGAGTGCCTTGGGGCGCGTCGCCCACGGACCTTTTTAGTCCCGGTTGTTGGTGTGAACCCGGAGAAATGAAGTTTTATCCCCGTTCTCGTTGAGATTCACAATCCTAGTGTATTTTACATCCGAGGATAGACCTCGTTTGTGGAGTAGTGTTTTAAGTACGCGCACAACGCCACTGGTCACAATACAGCACCACACGTCTCTTCGGAGACATCCAAAATACGGCATCACCACACATGCGGTGTACGTGTACCAACCCCACACCTGTACGCACAGTTGTTCATTCATGCTATGCTATTATTCCCTAACGCTCTCCTTGTGTTGCTGGGATATCAGCCATGCATGGTCCATATGCCGGCCTGCACCGGCCATGCATATGGTGTCTATGCGGCCTGAAAACAAGACACGAGCAACAAGCCAACACCACAACCTACAAAATCTAACCATCACACCACCAATACCAACTTTTTTTTTTTTTTTTTGTGAAACACCACCAACATCAAGTTGTTGGAGTATGATCCGAATTCTAACATGAGTCTTGCAAGGACGCCTGGAGGACCTGCGGTTGGGTTATGTTATCAACAAATTTGTTTTTGTATTTGACTGCATTCAGTAAACATATCTAACTAGCTTTGTAAGTAGCACGGGAAGAGTTGAGATGACTCATTGTATTCCACATTTTTCGTAAACTCTCTCCATAGAGTGAAAACCACTAGTTGGGCCTATGGTTTTTTCCCCACAAGGATTGTCCATGTAAAAATATATGTCTCGTGTTCGATATATCTTTTTAGCATTATTTGCTAACACAAGCAATAAGCAAAGCACCACGGCGAGGTGACGAACACAACCTGCCCTGGCTATGCCCACGCCAACAAATTGCAAAGGATGTGAGAAGGAGGCAGGCAAGAAGTGGCAGCGGAAACCGAGAGAGAGAGCGGTAGGCAGAGTTAGGATCATGGACGGAGCTAGCACCGGGCTACCCCTGGCTCCAGCCCCTCCTACGAACTGCATGTATGTGGGAGCCCCCCCCCTAAAGCCCCTCCTTGTATTTTATATATAATTACATAGGTTAGGAGGGGCTAAGCTTAGCTAGAGCTTTATTAGTCGGGCCTAAAAAATTTTTTGCCTTAGGATCGTAGGAGCAACACGACAAGAAGGCCACTAGAGTAGGTCTAGTGTACCAGAGGAGCGAACTGAGGGAAAGTAATAAAAACAATAAAAGTTCCACTCACACGATTGAGCAACTGAACCATAGCAAAAGATTCCTCCTTTCAACGCAAGCATTACATCTGTCCATAAAAACATGCAATTATGGGATCAATGCCGGTTAAATTGTTTCAAGTTTGACTAAGATTAGAGTGATAATAGTATTTTTAGGTCTCTATATAAAAGAATGTTAACACTTTTTTATATAACTCTCAATACCGGTTGTCGCCTTCAAGCTTGTACAGGAGGCGGAGGATTGGGTGCAAGCGGGCTTCACTACGCTTCAACCGGTCCTTTCAGTTTGGTCGCAAAATAAGCCAAATATGCATGTAATCTTATTCGAAACCTCAGTATAGGTGTGTGTGATTTTTTCCGTGTTTCGCTTCTATGTCCTCTAGCCATCGGGGCTTCCGTTGTATTTGGTTGGTTTTCCATCCTCTTAATGAAATACGGGTGAATGGTCCGATCACGAAAAAAATATAACTCCGGTTAAAATGCGAACCGTTCGACACCTCAAAAATCACATATTTTAGTGGACGAATGGAGTATTTGGTTTGACGCGAGGGAATAGAATATTAAAATTGATTTTGTGCATGCACAAGCAAGCGAGCCATATGCACCACGTAATATGTGCTCTTGTGGCTCTCTTTTATTTAAGGTAATTGTTCGTTGGAGAGAGAAGTGAAGCTAACCCTAGAGACAGCTGCTAGGCAGGCACCACAACCAGCTCAGAATTACTTCAGAAAGATGGGAACTTGGCGCAGCGCTGCTTGAGGTACACGGTGCAGCCATCCTTGGGCACGATGGTGGGCATGTACACCGGGTCGTCGCACCCCGGCGTCCTCTCCCGCCGGAAGTCCACCACCGTCACGAAGAGCGCCATGAACAGGACGAGGTGGTTGAGCGCGTACCGCTGCCCCACGCACTGGTGCGCGCCGGCGCCGAAGGCCAGGAAGTTGCGCTTGTACGCCACGTCCTCCCGCCGGCTCTCCGAGAAGAATCGCTCCGGGTCGAACGCCTCCGCCTCCGTGAACCCCTGGAACGACGACTCGTACAAGGACGGGAACACCATGGCGCCCTTGGGTACCGTGTACCACTCCGTCAGCTGGAACGGCTCGCAGGCGATGTGCGGCACCATCGTCGCCGGCGGGCGGTACCGGATCACCTCGCGCGCCACCGCCTGGGTGTACCGCATCCCCTGGACCATCTCCGCCGTCATCGGCTCGCCGGAGTCCGGGGACCAGGCGGCCGACACCTCGGCGCGCACGCGGGCGAGAACCTCCGGGTGGGAGTCGAGCGCCGACACCGCCCAGCAGAGGGACGAGGTGGACGCGTCCTGCGCCGCGAACAGGAAGTCGAACAGGAACCCGCCGATCTCCTCGTCGGCCGTGTGCGCGGGCGGTGGGCGCCCCGCCGCCGCCGCCTCGTCCATCTCGCGCAGCGTGTCCTGCATCCAGTAGTCTACCAGGCACTCGGGCTCGCCGCCGGCGCGCATCCGCGCCTTGCTCTGCCGCGCGCACTCGCCCAGCGTGGCAACCAGCCGCGCCACGCCCTGCCTCGCGCGCCGGAACGCGAACCCGGGAAGGTCCACGGGCAGCGCCATGAGCCCGACGTTGAACAGGTTGTAGTCCCGCGCGAACCGCCGCCGGGCATCCTCTCCGGTGAGGTACCGCCCCGCGAACACCGCCTGCGAGGTCTCAAGGTTCATGTCGCGGCAGGGCACGCGGATGGGGAACGCCCTGCCGCCCTCGGCGGCGTCGAGCCAGCGGCGGAGGTGCGCCAGGATGACACGCTGCTGGAGCGCGGCGTAGGTGGACAGCGCGCGCGGGGTGAAGTTGGGCGCGATCCGCCGGCGCAGGTCCCCGTGGTCGTCGCCGAACATGTAGATGAGGTTGTGGTCGCCGAAGAGCTTCTTGCCGAAAGGGTGGCCGATGAAGTGGAACGCGTCGGGGCGGACGTTGGCCAGCACGCGGTGGGACAGCTCCGTGTCGCGGATGAACACACAGAACCGCCCCACAAGGAAGTCGGCGGCGAGGCCCACGCCGGAATGCTTGGCGCGCGCCGCCTGCGCGTCCCAGAACGCCGCCGGGTCGCGGATCATGTGCCCCAAGCTGCCGAGGAACGGCACGACCAGCGGCGGGCCCGGCAGCGGCCCCTTCTTCCGGTGGTAGGACAGCTGCTCCGCCAGGAAGTAGAGGGCCACCGCGGCAACCAGGAACGGCGCCGCCGCGCGGAGGTCCAAGGAACCGGACACGGGCACGGACAGAGACTCCGCCGCCGCCATTGCTCGCCTCTGGCCGTTACCAACCACGCGGAACGCCGACCACGAGCAGGTCGAGCTCGAACTCGCCGATTGCTCGCCTCTGACGTGAGGACAGCGCGAAAATACCGTACGTCTATGCGTGCGCCCAGCCTATCTTCACGGTCCCGGTTCCGTCAAGATTCGCGCTTTGCATGGTCCTTTTATCTTTGTTTATTGAAGGGACTGCATGCACGCAGGAGTCGTGCTCGTTGGCGGCTCGGCTCATGCCAGCCGCTCGGCTCCGGCTTCTCTCTGGCTTTCTCTTTCTCTGTCTCCCCACCAGCGCCGCTCCTATCTCATCTCTCCCGTCGTTCCCTCTCCGCCGTCGGTCCTCTCATCTCTCTGCATCTCTCCCGGCCGCCGCTCCTCTCTCCCCATCTCTCTCCGCTTGTTCTCTCTCCCATTACCTACGACGACGCTTGTTCTCTCTCTCCCCCCTCTCGCCGCCGCCGCAACTCATCTTTATCGCTCTCCATCGCCGCTACTCCACTGTCCACTCTCTCCCAAATAATTCGAAAAACCCTAGAACCACAGTAGGAGTACATCCCAGTACCCATGTCGCAAAAAGGCGGCGGATTGCAAACAGCACCCACTTCCGGCTCAGCATTTGGCGGATTTAGGAGTTTCGTCGACAGAGGCGCTACTCCTCCCGGGCGCAGTTCAGCACCATCCGGCACCTCAACCTCTCTTTGAAGTCATACTGATCTGGTACGAACCCAATTTATTTTCCACCAGGTGAATACCTCTCTCGCTGGATTCGCTTTGTTCCCTCCGCTCTCTAAGATTTTTTTTTCTTTTCTAAGATTCCTTGTAGATTTTAGATCTGTGATGACTGCTCAGTATACGGATGTTGCTTTTTGTCCAAAGCTCGTTTGATTTTAGTTCTGCGGTGTTTTCTGCTAGATTTTTTTTTTTTTTTATACAAAGCTTCAGTCTGATAGTTGGATTCCTTAATCCTGCAAAGCTTACAGGTTTTTTTGTGGTTTCTTTTGTCTGCATATTGAATTTGCTCCATGTATTACAATGTATAGCGCCAATGAAATTTTATGGCAGTGATTTGGTTATATGGAGGTAATTGTACACAGAAGTTTGATTAGGTAGCAACTCCCGTAAAATAATTAGTTTGCAATTTTCTGTTATTTCTATTTTCACTAAATAATCTAGGATTAGCTATGTCATGTAATGAAATAATTGTAGATTCTGGCTAGAAAAATGTTAACCATTTCGGGTACTTTTCTTTTTAACATTTCCCTATCCAAGTACTTAGCCAGTGTTTGTTGTTACTATTTATGGAATACGTTCTGCATTACATCATGATCAACTTGTAATTTGGCACCATGGCATTGTACCTGAGCTTGAATTGAATTGCCATGTGCAGATGCAGAGAATCACAGAAGGAACATGTGAAAATTATAGTGACTGAATATGCAACTCAGCATTCCTTCTTCCAGTGCTCTTTATTTTTGAGTTCATACGGTGCATACACTCGCATGGTTGTGCAATGTTCTCTGATAACTGTCCATACACATGCATACATGTGTAATTGTGATCTTTAGGATGTTTTTTACCAATACTTTGCAATCAGGCGTGGACTGTATGGTAAAAATTTGCAATTAGCGTAGTACCACATTGGCCAGATATGTTGCTCTCAGATATTTATTGAGGTACACATATTTTCCCATCAAATTATCTAATTTATTTTCTCATCTATCATTTCTTGTGTTAACCAAATATTTTACTGCATAATTTCTTGAAAGTCAAGATTTTTTTTTTGTGTGCCTATAGAGTAATTCAACAATAAATTGATAGCTATACATATAAACAGATCTAAAAGAAAAAGGACAATTCTGCTGAATAAGAGCAGTAGACAGTAGAACTACACAGATTTTGTTCTGTATTTTTGTTGCCGCAAAATGGGTGTGAGTGCACTTGCACTAACACAGTATATGAACTGGCTTCAGTTATTTACTGTCTCATTGCAGGTTCGGGTCCGAGGCTGCTAAAGAATGTATAGGGGTTCTGAGTAATTTCAGATAGCATTTTGGTTATGAGTGATTAGCATGGCTGCATGTGATTGCTAATACCTTAACAAATCCAGCTCATGTTTTGCATATATAGTGACTTTTATTGTCTTAGAAATTCTTCTAGAGAAGCCTGATTAGTGTTCCTTAACAAATATGCGCTTACATTTGTTAAAGCTTTGTCTATGGCCTATATATTTAGATACCTATGCATATGTCTATTTTATCTGTGCCCTATCAGCATGCTTGTGCTTAACAGTCATTGTTACCTTTTTATTATACCTGATTGTTCTGTGATTAAGGCGTTATGCAACTTAGGCTCTCACATTCTTTTCTTTTGTTGTTCAGTTAAAAAAACTTTTTAATAAAGTGCTCCCTTTGTCTTATTTTTTTCCCTTTCTTGCCCGTTTCTCTTCCTTTTCATTAAACTACCTATGGGGAAAAGCTCCCTGTTCAGCACTTTGTTTTGCGGGTCTATTTACTTCTCATATTTTTCTTCTATACATCTTTAGCACCTCACAGAGAGCAGAAACCCTGCGAATTAGCTTCCTTTCCAGTTTCCAGCTTCCTTTCCATTTTCTTCTCATATTTTTCTTCTATACATCTTACTGTTTAATGGATGTACTATTGGTCGTTGTGTTTAGTTCACCTGAAATTTGGCAATCGTAGCTGAAATTTAATTTGGCAATTTAGTAGTACTTTTCGCTTTGTTTGTGGTAATTGTTGTCCTACCTCGGGTGCATGCGTCCCTGACGCCCTCTACGACCCCCCACCGGGCGGTTTTTTTCGTCGCCATTGTCGCCATGGACAGTGTTGTCGTTAACTGCGGATCTAGGACTTCAATGTAACATGGTCTTCTTTGAGGACCCTACTGAATCCGGACTGTTGTGATAATATAATATAGTATAATATAATATAGTATAATATAATATAAATGCGTTTGTTGTAAAAAAAGGGAAATAAAAGACTAAAAAAGTCTTATTGAGTTGCCGTGCTTTTTAATTATTTTTTAAATACTCACCAGACACATTGCATACTGTGTTCATGGGTCGCTGAAACTTTGTTAAACAATATAATCTGGCCGTCATAGGTGTTAAAAATATTCGCTCAACATATTTTCCCACAGCAAGAAAAAAATACTAGAGTGATATTCCACCATAATATATACTAGATTATTGACTGGTCATAGGATGCAAGATGTACACTTATTTTGGGATAGAGAGAGGAATTCATAATATCTTTGTATCACTATCAATCGTGCCAGCTCTAGAGAAATTTTATCTCAATTTATATGTAAAGTGTCATTATTAATTATTATAATCCCCTTTTGGATAATTTTATTTAATTATATATATTGTTATCCATTATTATTATGTTCACTATATTTCCATCACTCATTTTTTCCTAGATTTAATAGTTTAATTTCTCAAGCTATTGAAGCTCGTGTATTGTTTCAACATGCTCATATATGTTTATTTTAATTTATTTTTGCGTTGTTATTTTAATAAATGCCTAATGCTGTGTTCCCAAGTATTTATATACTTCCATCAGTGGTCTAAAACAAATAAAAAAACTTTTTGTACCAAATAAGAACAAACTCTAGTGGTGGTACAATTATCATCATGTTTTAGTAGTACACCTCTTCTCACTCTTAGTCTGTTACTTGTTCAATGGATGCTTGCTCCATTGCCAACAAATTAGATTGGAGCATGGAAAGTTTTGTTTCTATTTTAGCTCAGAGCTTTTCAGCTAGACCACAACGACAACAACAAAATCAGCACTTTTGCCTCAGGCAACTTGTTAGAGTACATACAATCCAAGCACCAAGAGTTCCATACAACAGAACAATTGAAGTACATACATCTTTTAAAAATTCGAACAAATAGGACTAGCACTGTTGTTTTTCTACACAATGCCTTATTTTTGTCGCACAAAAACAAAATTGGATATTTATGCACATTTTAAGGGAATATTGTCACTGCAAATGAATGTTTGCAAAAATGTTGTAGTGAGTTGAATTGCCAATATCTCATGTTTACCTATCGGCAAAAGCTTTAGGACCTAACTCATGTTTACCTGTCGACAAGAGCTTTAGGACCTGAGAATGTTGATGCAGTCTTAGAATGTATTGAATCAATCTCACGCTGCAGAGAAGCTGGCTTGGTGCCTATCACCCCACTGGTCAGAGGAATTGCTGTGTTTGGGATGTGAAGCTTCATCTGACCGCTTTGAAGTGGCGCCTGGAGGAAATGTTTCATGCTATCTTCAATGCTGACAGAGGTAGAAGCCGCACCAGATGTGCATGATGACAAGGGTGTGCTGCTCACAGGCTTGTCAAGTGCGGTTGATAACATGAGGGCTGTTCCAGTTAATCTCCTGACAGCTTCCTTGGCTATGTTAACACCTGAAAACGATACTTAAAGGCAGGGTGGCTCACTCGTAAGTCAAGTAGTTAACTAGAAATCTATTTTAATGGTTCTTTTGTGTACAACTCCTCACACCTGTAAGAGAACATTGTTATTCTTTAAAAAATAACATAAAAAATAAACATCTGAAATGAAACTGCAACAAAAACAAAACCAAGAAACTAAATTATTCCTATTACACTTATAGAAGTAGCTATGCAGAAATTCAGAAAATCACCTGAAAATGCAATCATACTTTTTAGGGTGCAGTTAAAAATCATTGTGAACTAAAACTGAACTTGAAGGTTCTAAAATAGGGATTATGAACAATTATATTACTTTCACTGCCCTTTTCAGCCACCTAAAAAGAGATCTAAACATTAATCCAGTGACTATGCAGAGACCAGTGAAAATATGATAATAGTAAATGGATGTAGTTAAGAGTTTTCATACAATGAAATGAAAGAAGGAAAGGTCTATGATGCATTCAAGATGAACGAACCTTTCTCCTCATAGTCTCAATATCAACTGTTAGATTTTTATTGTCAAGAGCATCCTTGAATTTCTGAGTCATATCAGCCAGACGCTTTATCAAAAATGCATTCTCAGATGTTAACATGTAAACCTGGAGAGCTGTGTCGTAATTAGCACGAGTATGTTCACTTTAATTGGATATTAGCTCGCACACTCATCTATCACAATTTGAAACCTGTGATTCAAGGTCATTCAAGTGTGCTTGATTCCTCTTTCTTGACCGCCTAGGTGATTCCCGATTTGACAGCATTCTGATCACAACACCGAAATTTAACTGAGCAGTTCCTCACTCAATTGGTGTGTTAAGCGTCTGACGACTGACGTTACATATCTCATGTTTTATGTAGATTCAAGGTAAAGGCAACCAATTTATAGCAAAAAGGAAACTAAGGGTAAAAGGTATATGTCACTGTCCTTAACTTCAGAAAGTTCTTTAAGGGCATGGATAATTGGAAAGAGCTTCCTTCTATATAACAAGATAAATCAAGTAATGGTTTCTATTTAGCAGTCCATATTTCTCATCTAGAAAATGTTGTAACGCAACAAGCAATGTTACCTCCTCATCTTCTTGGCATTAGTGGTGTCAGTATTCTCTTCAAGGTCACCATCATCGTCTGACAGTCCTTTGATGTACTACCACTCTTGATTGGCTTCCCTTGAAAAACAGTCCCGTTTGTAAAATAGGGCTGTATAGATGGGTTGTAGAAACAACAGAACCATTTATTCATGCAAACAAATCACACAGCACATATCTCTGAAATTATTAAAGCAAACATAGTATGCAATAAAGCACCCAAATAGATATTGTGCTGTTATAAGGCAAGAAAGAAGTTTTACATACAACTGCACCCAAATAGATATTGTGCTGTTATAAGGCAGGATGTTCATTGTTCCCTATAGAGGAGGAGCAAAGATGTGCTCCAACCAACTGTTAATGTAATTATTGTCTATATGTATTCTAGATATATGGTTCTATTTATATAGACCGTGCAGATAAATGCAACCTAAATTATTGTGTATTCTGGATATATGAATTCCAGATATATGGTAACTGTCAATGTAATTGGCCTCAAAATGCATGTAGAACCTGCTAAATGTTTCCAACTGTAAAAAACTGACTACAAGCTCTCCAATTACAAACAAAAATAGCCGGCCAAGCTTTACTGTCACTTGATTCAGCCTGTAGCCATGTACCCATATGGGCTCCCCTCCCACATCCACGAAGATTACAAATCAAAGAAACCAAGCTTGGCTTCCCTTTCCTTCTCGAATGTCTCAAAGTACTGGTATATGATAGTGACAGCAAGCAGAATACCAGTTCATGTAGCATAACAACAGATTGGTACATGTAGCAAACAGAATACCAGTTCATGTAGCATAACAACAGATTGGTACATGTAGCAAACAGAATACCAGTTCATGTAGCAAACTGAATACCAGTTCAGGTCGTCTCGTGGAGCAAAGCAGAGCAGCAACTGGCCTCCTCAATCCTTACTTCCTCAGCCGCCGCAGACGGCAGATCACAGCAGATCGGCCCCCGAACTCATCACTTCCTTAGCCGCCGGTACAGCAGGTCAGCCACCGCCCGCCCTGCGCCGGAGCAGCCGTCGCCCTTCCGGCGGCGCCGCAGCAGACACCACCCGCAGCCGCCGCCACACCCTCCGTCCCCCCCATAACCGCAGTCGTACCTCCCGCCCTGTCTTGTGCTGTGACCGGCGGCCTCGAACTACGCGCTCGCATCTCCCGTCGGATGTGGCTATCAGAGCAATGACAGAGGCGGCGGCGAAACGAAGAAGATTCGGCTGAGATCGGGATGAGAGAGAGAAAGGGGAATTTGGATGGCGTTGAACGAGTCGAGGTAACGAGCCGAAATCGCTGAGCCGGCTACACATGCATGTAATGTGGTCCACAACTGTAAAAGGTACCATGCAGTCAGGCATGCACCCAATGCATGCGCTCTCGATAAGCTGAGCGCGCGCATAGGATTTTTCGTTTGCATTTCAGGACGCGAGGATGGTGTTGCAAAGAGGTATATTTATGCGATGCGACGCGACGCGACGCGAGCGCGTTCATCCGATTCGATGAGTTGCTAGCGAACGATTTCCAGACACGTGCATAGTTTTCCTTTTTTGGAAAAAATAATCTCAACTGTTTTGCATTTTCAGACAACGCGCGATGTAGCTTGCGAAACAGCCAAAATAAAATATGGACTATGATATCAGCTAATGCAAGGGAAAAAGAAGTAAACAAAATATTTTTGATTTGCACTTTATCCCTTGCTATTTTAAAATGTTATAACTTCTGAACGTATCAGTCAAAAAAATAGCTTTTCTTTGATGACGACGTCTTCGTCGAGCCGGAGGCCCCAAACCGTTGCGCTGCACGCTTGGCCATCCCCTACTCGCCGGGATGATTCCTGGGCTCGGATGGAGCTGTTCCCCGGTCGTGGGCTTCGCGGACACGACCATGCCAACCACGGAAGCCTCGGGCATCGCCGCCGGCGTCGGCGGAGCGCACGCCTCGGGACCAACCTCAAGCGCCCACGGTCGGCCTTGCAACAGCACCTGGGCCCGACGCCGCCACCAGCGCTGCCAACGGCCCTCTTGGCGGCGCCTCCTGCTGCCAGTGGTGCCCGCACCCACGTGGCTCGGCCCGGCAGCGGTCGCACGTGTCTCTACACACCACCACCTAAGTCGCGGCGATTCGAGCACAGCCTCCTGGTGGTCATCATCGTCGCTGCGAGCCAGCCAAAGTGCCAGCCCCTCCGCCCGCCCGCCGGTGTGTTTTCTTCCCGCCCGGTCAACGCGGATGGCCTCACACTCGTTCGAGGCGTTGGCGTCGCTGTCGCCACACCCTCGCCTCACCCTCGTCGCCCGGTGGCCGGTGCCGCTTCCCTCGTCGGCCTCTACTTCAACTATCCGGCGGGGATCACATCGTCACCCGATGCTCTTCCCCAACAAAGCGCCTCTTACGCCTCGGCCACGAGGCATCGCACGAAGAGTTGCAAGCATCGGCATTGTCGCCCACCCCCCACGTGGCCGGGCGTAGGAACCATGACCGCGCCCTCGCCTTCTAGATCATTGCAACGCCGGCGGCCGTGGTGAGGGCCGAGGGCTCTAAGGGCATCTAGGCCATCGGCGGCTTCCTTCTTCGTCGGACGAGATCCTTTGTCCGGTCCCCTCCGATGTCGACGATATCAGCTAGCGCGAGGAGCCTCGACTCTGAAGAAGGTCAACATCACCATGAGCTACGCCGATAGCGTCGATCCGCTGCGCTTGAGGCATGTGTGGCTATGGAGCCTCCCGCCGGGTGCACCCATGCTTGATGAGCTTGTCGCATGTCCGCCACCGTGGTGATCTCCCAAGCAGTGCAGAGGGAGCCTCCTTCGCCACTTCGTATGGTCAACCTCAACTTTGCGGATGCTTTGGAGTCAGAGGACGTGGTGCCATCCGTGGAGAGCTTCATCGACGGATCCCGCTACGTGGGACTGCACCGCTAGATCACGCCGATCGATCGGTGGGGGCCGCGACTCGACCGGCCTCGGATGTGGGCCTATGTAGTGGGGATTGCGACCCCACTTGGGCCCGCCAAAGACGGGACGAAATCACCGCATCGGTGGTAAGCACGGTTGTCCCCATGGTTGCTTCCGCCGCCGCCTTCCTTGACTCCATCACCCCGCCGCTTGAAGAGCCTTTGATTAAGGACCTGCAACTGCTTCGGACTTCCAGGCTCAGGTCAGTCGACATCTGGGGGGCTACGACGTAGCTCTAGGCTTGCCGCTAAGTCCCGCTTAACGTGACCCCCATCCGAAACGCCAAGCGCCGGTAATGCCGAACAGATTGGAAGGCCGTCTCGCGAACACTATATCCAACTCCCCCGACCCGACGCCGAAGTGCGTTTCCACCATCACTTCGGAGGGGAGGTCACGCCGGCCAAGAGGGGGAAGATGCGGGGACATTCCCCATGATGTGCTAGCTCGCCGCTCGAGGGCCGGGTTGAGACCTCGACCGACAGGTGTGGCCCCTCGCTCAATATTTGTAGCACATCGGTCATATTCTTAGTACAACGTTTCGCTCTGCCGTCAAAGCCGGCTCCTTGGGTTGTGTTCCCCACTTTGTCCTTTGGCATCTCGCCATCGACCATCAAGGGGTTTGTAAGAACTCGGCTTTTTTAATGCAATACGTGCTAAAAAGCACGCTTTCGAAAAAAACTTCTTCTCGCCCCCCTCCCCCCGCCCTACCCCCACATGTACTCTTGGCGACCTCTAGTGAACTCCAACCATGGCGCTCCCGTCCGACCCCTCGGTCCGCCGACGACACTACCGATGCGGCTACCCAACCATCGTCCCCCACATCGCCTTGTGCCCTTTCCTCCCCGGGGCCTTCATCTAAGCCCGCCATAGTTGGGAAAGAAGGGGGTTGCATCGCTCGCCAGAACCCTAGCCGCCGCGCCGGAGGTAGGAAAGATGGAGGAACGTGACCTCCAATGGGTGTGGGCCCGTGCACGGTGAAACGACGGGCGATCTAAAGCAGCAGCTCCCATCGGGCGGCGGTGCGTGCCGAGCGGGCGGATCCTGCGTGCGGTGTGCGTGAATTTGCTCCTGAGAATGATGAGCTGGTTGAACCGGACCAGGTCATGAGCCTACACATGATGAGGAGGCCAGCTGCCAGCATCTCGATGACCTTTTCTGCTGTGTCGTGGTTTTCTTAATTACTGAAGGTGACATAGGAGTAATTAAACTGAGGGTCCAATTAAGATGCAGGTTTACTAATAAAGGACCTGCACAGTTTTTCCAACCCGACGACTTGTCCTCCTCAGGAAGGGAGCATTCTTCAGAATTACCTACGGCTGGTGATACCGAAGCTACTATATTCACTAGAAATGCCCGCAATGCCGACGGACCGCCGACCACCCGGCCCAGCCCAGCAATGACTGTTTCTCTTCTCGTTTCCGACCCAGCCCACCAGCGACTGTTTGGTCAGCGGCATTTTTTCTTCTCGTTTTCGGCCCGCCGACCACCCCTCGGTCCAGTTTAATTTTGGTCCATATAGAGCTGTGGCCCAAGTACAGCGTGAATGTGCGGCCCAGGACTGCTGTTGATCTGACCGACCTTCCCTTTCGACTGCTGGACGTCCTGCGTAACGTACTAGGTGAGTTTCTATCTCTTTTTTTTTTCGCAGAATGTGCGTGGACGTAGGTGAGCTTCTCTTTTTTTTTTTTCTTGTTATTCTTTTAATTTACTTTTCTTTTCCGTTTTATTTTCTCTGTTTTTTTCTTTTATTTCCTTTGCGTTTTTCTTTTTTTTTTTATTTTATTTTTCATGATTTTTCATTTTAAGTTTTATGTGATTTTTTATTTCTATTCTATTTTCCTTTTATCTTTTATTTATCTAATTCATTTTACTTTTCTTACTTTTTTTTTTTTCTTGCTCGGTGGTTTATTATTAATACTACTTTACTTTACTTTTTCTTTTTTTTTTTTTTTTTCCGTTGACGCGGACGCCCATGCACGTCGTACAGACTAGGCCCATGCACGTCGTACAGACTAGGCACATGCACGTACGAAATGTTTTCTTTATTAATACTGCTTTACTTTACTTTTTCTTTTTCATTTATTCTTTATTTCTTTTATGTTTTTCTTTCTTTTTTTGATTTTAAGACTTGTTTCTTATATATTTTTTTTTACTTGTCTATGTTATACGATCTTACTATATTACTTACGAAAATGTTCGTCGATGTTTCTACAGTACACATGATGTTTCTCGTTATATTTTTATTTGTTCACATAGTACATATGTGTGATGTATCTCGTAGTACATATGTGGTGTTTCTATAGCACATATGTGATGTTACTCGTGATATTTCTTTTGATGTTTTTATAGTATATATGTGATGTTACGTGATACATCTTTTGATGTTCGCGTATTGTTAGTGTGATGCTCGTATATTGATGTACTTAGATATAGTTAGTCCATAAGTACTTAATACTTTCTTTTCTTGATTTAAAATGGTCTTGTGTATTTTATAATATTTTTCTTACGATATTCTGTAGTGATTCTTGTAATGTTCGAAAATTCGGTTATTTCTATGGTTGAAAACAACTGGACTCCTAGTGTGTTTGTGCGATGTTTTAGTGTTTTTTTGCAATGTTCTAGCGGCGTTTCTTCCGATGTTCGGAGTGTTTCTTGTGATGTTACGGAAATTTTGGCTATTTTTGTGGTTAAAATAGCCGGGTCTCCTACCTGTGTTTGTGCGATGTTCTAACGTGTTTCTTGCGATGTTCTAGCGATTTCATCCGATGTTATAGAGTTTCTTGCGATGTTACGTAAAAAATCCGCCTATTTCTCTTAGTGTATAAATGTTCATTATTTTTTTTATCAAAATATATACATATAGGGTCTTGTTTTGAAGGATTTATTGTAAGAAACACGATGGTGAAATCGGATTTCCGTTTGAGTACTTATTTCAGGAGATATGACTTTTATAATTTTTAAAAAAGAATGATATTTTTTTTTTTTTTATTACCTAGAGTTTTATATACTCACGTTCATGTGAGCTAAAGAATCGAGCTAGCTTTAGCAAATATTTGTGTCCGTATATTCCCGTGCCTATGCTTCAAATACGTATACCAAGAAGAAGGATAAATGATCAAAATGCCCCTTGGAAACATGCATGCCCAGGCTGTAGCGCAGCGGTACGGCAGTACATGCGCCTGTCAGGTTCACGAACACGAACCTTCACGATCGAGAGCCAGGCTTTGTGAAGGGAAGGAGTAGGCCTAGGTCGGTTTGGTTTGTTTATTTGTTTCTCTGCCGCCTGCTTGTACGGTGCCACTGAAAAGCATGGAATCTTGTGCTACATGTTTTTTTTTTTTTTGAGAAAAAATTTGAATCGTATACGTGAATTATTATGAGACAAGGAAATATGTATTAGTTTATTTCATAAATTGCAAAACGAGTTGAATGGTGTAGTGGTGATTGACTACGGTCTCAAGCCTGAGGTCCTTGGTTCGATTCTTGAGTGTTATGTTACTCATTTTGTGCCTTCTTTTTTTTTTTCTGAAGGCGACATGGGCCTTGCCTGCTCGTGTCGAGGCCTGGATCCCGCGATGGGCTGCGCGCGAGAAGAAAAGCCGGCCTGCTTGCGCCTGCTCGTGTAGAGGGGCCTGGGCCGCGCGACCTGGTCGGCGCACGCATCCGCGCCGACCAGTCGGCAGGTAACACGCCCCCGCAATGCCCGCACTTGAGCTCGGTGGAGGAGTGGACAGTGGAGTGCAGGAGGCTGGCTTTGGGCCTCAGGTAAAACTAGTTTATGGTCTGGGCCTGGCGAAAGAGATAGGCCGCAAAGTTTGGGCCGGGTCGTATCTGCTCAGCATCCGTTATTTGTTTTAGGAAAAAGTCCACATTCCCTCCCCCAACTATCACGAAGTTTCACTTTTCCTCCCTCAACTCCAAAACCCGACAAACCGCTCCCTCAACTTTTCAAACCATGCATTTTTCCTCCCTCCAGCGGTTTTGAGGGTGGTTTTGCTACAGTAACCGCGGGTTTGGTACAGTAACCATGGGTTGCTACAGTACCAGCACCTTTGCCTTTTCTTTTTTAAAAAATTTTGGTTGAATCTTTGAAAAAACATAGTAAATCATAGAAAAATCATAAAATAAAAAGTCCGATTTTGTTGGACTCCACATGAGTAGATCTACACAGTGAGTATATAATATGATATGCTTTAGTACAAAGTTTTTGCTATAAAAGTTTTGTCTTTTTTCTTTTTCATTTATTTGGCTGAATCTTTGAAAAATCATAGAAAATCATAAAAAATCATAAAATAGAAAATCCAATTTTGTTAGACTCCACATGAGTAGATCTACACAGTGAATATTTAATATGATATGCTTTAGTACAAAGTTCTACACGGTGAATATATAATTAATTAAAATAATTCGTAGCTGCAGCTTCTATAATTATTTTGTTGAACTAAAGTATACCATATTATATGTTCACTGTGTAGATCTACTCATGTGGAGTCTAACAAAATTAGATTTTCTATTTTTTAATTTTTCTGTGATTTACTATGATTTTTTAAAGATTCAGTCGGATTTTTTTTAAAAAAAGGAAAAGGCAAAGGTGATGGTACTGTAGCAAACCATGGTTACTGTACCAAACCCGCGGTTACTGTAGCAAAACCGCCGTCAAAACCGCTCGAGGGAGGAAAAATGCATGGTTTGAAAAGTTGAGGGAGGCGATTTGTCCGGTTTTGGAGTTGAGGGAGGAAAAGTGAACTTCTGTGATAGTTGGGGGAGGGAATGTGGACTTTTTCCTTTGTTTTACACAAACACAACGGGCTCAGGGATGGCTCTGGAACGTTATAGTAGAACTCAGTATTCAAAAAAAAAAAAAAAAAAAAAAAGAACTCTTCAGTGCAGCTTTGCTAAAAGAACACTCTTCCCCTAAAAAAAAAAAGCACTCTTCAGTGCAATGCAGTATCCACACCGCACAATACAAACAGTCATGCTTGTCTAGCTCTCAAGCAGAAGCTAATCACTCAACATTACAGGTGATGAATTAGCAACGCACACACATCAAGAACGTAGCAATTATTACTGAATAAGCTTGTTCTGCTAGTAACAAACAAACAAGTCTTGTTTCATTCATTCAGGAGTCCAATAACAACTCTTCAGTGAAACACTGTATCCATACAAACATCCTAGATGAGTAGCCTGATAGCTCCAGAATTCACCAATCACGATAAAATCCATTTGAAACTCTTAGACACAAGTTAATCCCTGATTACTAAGGCAAAAATAGCAAATGCAGTCACAGACTAAACCAGGCACGCCAGGGAAGTAGCAACTGGTGCATATCATAGGGAAGATTTGTTTTATCAAAATTGCATGATCGGCCATTGATCACGGCCACACTTAAACAGAGGTAAAGCAGTTGGATACCCACTATGCTACAGCCATGGCTCCTACTCAGCAAGACACATCCCTTTAGGCTCCCGTAGCCTCTGGTACCTTATCCTTCACGGTAAAACTTAATGCAAGTCTCTGGCCTAGAGAGGTCATGTAGCTCCTTCCAAAGCTCTTCATCGACAGTGGCTAAAGGATCAAAAATTATAGTAACTGTTTTGAGCACTGGTGTCCATCCCAATAATCGTTTCATAAATGCAAAATCATGATCTGCACCGCTCAATCCACAAATATGCAAGTCTTGGAGAGAATTCAAGCAGAGCTCCTCAGTTTTCCAGTCTTGTGGCTGATGACAAATACAATCTGGCGAGCAAAGCAGTTTGTTCCTGAGATGAGGAGCATAGACATAAGATGGGCTAACTTCTCAACAAACTTTTGCAATGGCCATTGATAATAAGATTACCTTTTGTCTTATGCCTTTGTGGGTGTGTGTGTGTGTGTGGTCTTTTTACTTGTTTCATATGGGTTTCATCTCTAGCGTACCCCAACTAGCTTGGGACTAAAGGCTATGTTGTTGTTGTATTGATAATAAGAAAAGCATAAGAAAGCAGAAATCATTTCTATTTACGGTCATTTAGCAAGAGTCAGTCTGAACAACATACAACAAATTTGCATAAGAATGGGATATCCTTAGGTGTTAGCCAATTGCAGCAATGAATTCATACCACGCATAGAGTGAATTGCAGAAAACAAATTTCCACAAAATTACACGAACATATGCCAATTGAAAATAGTGTATAATTGATGAATTTTGCTTCTTAGGGTTTCAACAGAGCCTATAGCATGGCACCCATGAGAAGTACCATCAGCTTAAATACTAGACTGTATTTCATCAAACAAAAAAAAATACTAGACTGTAAAATATACCATCAGTTTGAAACCTGATGGCAGTGAGCAACATCTACACTGGCAATTAAATAGGACCCAAAGTAGAGTTGTAGTTTTCCATTGTATTTTTTTGGATTAATGCACAGCAGCAGAGTATATCCATACAGTTATATCCACCAGATACAAACCATGAATAAAAAATAGAAAATTATGTCTATGTAGCAAACTAACTCCTGAAGTATCACAATTAATAAAGCATCACTTCACCAAATAAAATCTTCCACCGCCTCACAAGCACCCAAAGTATTTGATAGCTGATAAAGTGAAGCATACCTGGATGGCTTCACTTATATGCAGAAACAGCCCTCTTATACTGGTGGAAATCTTGAGGAGATGGAATACACAAGAGATAACAGCATGTCCAGATGTTACTAACTGCAAGTCTAAGTTCTCAACCGGTAGCAAGGTTAGAGCTTCCAACAAGTACTGGTAGTAAACCATCTCCTGCAAATTCGTAAATGTCCACCATAAAATTTCATAAGGCAAGAAATATATAACTGTCTAGAATAACTGATTTTCTCACAACGAATGACTGTTACAAAAACGCAGCCAAACTACTTCAGACTTGTTTTGCAGAATGACACAGAAGATGCCTGTGGTAAATAATCACAGCTAGTTTTTGATAACTATATACTCAGCCACTTTGGGCCTTAACGAGTTGAATATGACCCACATAATAAACTACCATCCACTACCAGAATTCATATCCTTGACTGAATATTACAACTATACCACTGATCTATGGGAACAACTGATAAAAAAGCGGTTGAGGTAATACAATCATTCAGGAAGGTGCCAAGGTAAATTATATTTAATATATAAAAAAACAGGACTAAACATTAATATTCTCAATAATCCTATGAATCTAGAGTTCAGAAAAAAAAAAGAAATTGAGCAAGAATTTCATATAAGAAATGGGTTGGGCTTACTCTTCTCAACTACTAATCCTGGTAAAGTTTTAAATTCAATGACAGTTATACAGCTTGTTTCTT
Organism: Hyparrhenia diplandra; assembly: GCA_015847255.1. Classification (NCBI taxonomy): domain Eukaryota; kingdom Viridiplantae; phylum Streptophyta; class Magnoliopsida; order Poales; family Poaceae; genus Hyparrhenia; species Hyparrhenia diplandra. The sequence continues at coordinate 124,991 of JADLZK010008129.1, read as the reverse complement.
TTTTTTTTTCTATAAATTAGCTAAAGAATGGGACAGTCTTGTAGCTTCAAGCCCTTTGGCTTGAGGTGGGATCCAAAATCCCCCAATTCTTTTGTTTGCCTTGCCAGATCAAATAGTCATGCATACATCAGATGCTTGCATTCATGCCCATGTATGTATGGTCAAGGGTTACAATATAGGTAGCTGTAAAGTGTACCTACAGCTGAAGGTAAGTTCACCAAATCACCAGTCATTTTATTGACAGTCAGTTGTTTGACTACCACAATATCTAATAACGACTAGTACTCCAAAGTAGTTTTTTTTCTTACAAACCTATAGTAACTTGTAATTATTAGTAATATTTAAATAAATATAAACAAATGTTTCAAATGTGGACGTATATAGTATACTCACATTTTGATATATGATCCTAATGAAAAGATCAGGGATCTTCGAAAAGCGCCGCAATAACATCACAATGCCCCAATTGTACTGATGCATCTCAGGCAATGCATCTGCAAAGCATAAGGTTGACAGTATCCGCAGCTGTGCCAGCTCACCAAGCTGGACCGAGCTTGGATCATATGTATCAACCCAATCGATCGCTTCCAGTCTAGGAGCAACGATGTCAACCACTGGTTGCCTCTCATAGAAGCATGTAAAGATTCGCAAGTCATCAAGCATTGGAGACACGACATGGAGCAGCTGCAACCCGTCCACAGTATTCAAACACAAACTTCTAAGAGAGCCTGAGCAGATAGTGAGTTTGGACACCCCTTGAGTGTCGAAGAGACACAGCTGTCGCAGCGAAGGGCAACGAGTGGATGAGAAGGCGTCGCCGATGTCGCAGGCACCTGAGAACCGAACGTAGGCCATGTCCACCACGGTGAGCTTGGTGAACACGGCGGACGGAGGCAGCACGAGACGAAGGTAGCCCAGGCGGAGGGTAAGCTCTTCAGCCCTGTCGAAGCATGGCAGCTCAACGTCGGCCTCGGCCACCTCCCCATCCTTGCGATCCTCTGGCACCACGTTTTCGAAGAAGAGCTCGCTGGTGAGGCGGGGCGCGGCGAGGCGGAGCACTTCGGCCACCTCCCTCGGGTCGGCGTCGTTGGCGACGACGCTCAGCAGCCGGAGAGAGGGGCGGCATGGAGGGCGAGCGCCGCGCACGCGGCGACCGGCGAGGGCAGCGCGAGGGCCGGTTCGGCGGGGAGCGAGAACCGCAGTTCCGGGAGCTGCGTCCAGACACGTCTCCAGCGGCGGGAGAGGACGCAGGTCCGCGCGGCGTCCGCGGCGGACGGGAGGTGGAGGAGGACGAGGAGGAGGAGGTCGTCCGGGAGCGCGCTGAGTAGGTCGCCGACGCTGCCTTCGTCACCGGCGGCGGCGGCATCCGGGGCGGAAAGGGTTGGGGGCGTGCGGTGGTTTGCCCCGGATATGCCCAGCGCCGCTCGGAATTTCTCCCAAATGTGACGCATCGTCGATCCAACGCCACCCTCGCCGATCAATTCCACCTCGCCTGCATTGGATCTTAGTCCAGGCGATTTCTCGGCTGCTCGCCGGCGAGAGCCGCCGCGGCGCAGCCAACCCTGGAGAATGGGGTTTTGGGAAGAATTGGGACGGAGGAGGAGGCCTGTTGTCACTCGCCACTAGTCATGGGCTGAGAGTGACCACTAGGCCGGGCTGTGCTGGGAAAAAGCCCACTCCATTCTATTTCGTTTTTTTTTAAACCCTTGTTTATATATACTTAAAAAAAAACAATACTACTCACTCCGTCCCCACCGAGTTTGTCACCCCGGATTCCGTGCCATCTTATTCGATGTTTTGTCTTATTCAAATTTTTTACACAAATATAATTTATTTTGTTACACGACTTATTTTATCAATGAAGATACTTGAATATTGATTAATTTATTTTATGATTTACATAAATATTTTGAATAAGACGGATAGTCAAACATGAAATTCAAAAAAGTCAAAAACGACGTAATCCATGGGACAGAGGGAGTAGGCCGGTGAGAAGCTGGAAATTCACCGTGGATCATCCTTGAAAGATGCGAAAGATTTGGTGGCATCTAGATCAGACTGTCCTCCCTCCCAATTCCATGCTAAGTCCTATTTTCCTTGATTTCAAAAAAAAAAAAAAAAGTCCTATTTTACTTCCCAGCTGTGACAAAAGTGAGCCCAAGCTTCGCGTGGGATGGAGAAAAGAGCGTGGCAAAAAAACTATACAGAAGCTAACGGGTCTGTATAAATGGAGGCGAAGTTGGAGGTTTTGGGGAATAGTAAATAGCCTGGTACTCTGAAACAATAGCGGCATGCGGTAACAGTAAAAAGAACCGCTTAGGAACAGTAAAAATCCGGTAAGGAACAGTGGACCCTGTACTGTGGATGACCAGTAACCTGAGTCTGTTGCATACCCGGACAAACAGTGGCATGAGTCTGTGGCAGACCCGCTACTGGTCATGTGCAGTACAACACAGGGTACTATTCATAAGGCTCACCAAAAATAAAAGATCTATAGAGATTTGAACAAGTATTAAGGGCCTTATCACAAGAGGAATGGAAGGCAACTACTGTGACATTTGCATTACGATTCATGAACATTAACATGCATGCTGCGTTACTTACATTATGATTCTTTAAAAAAAACGTCACTTACATTTTCAACGGCACGGGAAGGAGGAACGGTATACATTTCCAAACTGTGATCAGGGGAACCAATCTACGGCATCACCTAGGCGCCCTTTGATCGATCTTCGAGTCCTCAATTATCATTACACTGTTACTCAATATTTTCCTAGTTATTTTCAATCTGGATTGGAGACAGTACCAATTACCAAAGGTTTCTCTTCTTTTTAATGCACAGTACCAAAGGTTACAGACTGTCGTCCCTCCCAATTCTATGCTGAATTCTGTTTTCCTTCCCATCTGTGACAAATACTTACTACATTTGAACAAGTATTAAAGGCTTTATCCCATGAGGAACGGAAGCAATTACTATGACATTTGCATTTCGATTCATGAACGTTCACAGGCAACATTACTTACATTTCAGCAGCATGGGAAGGAGGAATGGTATACATTTCCAAACTGTGATCAGGGGAGCCAATCTACGGCATCACCTAGGTGCCCTTCGATCGATCCTTGAGTTCTCTATTGTCATTACACTGTTACTCAATATTTCCTTGGTATTTAAAATCTGAATTGGAGACAGTAGCAATTACCAAAGGTTTCTCTTTTTTTTTATGCACAATATCAAAGGTTTCAGAGTGGAAAGCTATTGACATGTTCGAGCAAGTTCCCAGAAACGACCTTGCTGAACTGAACAAATATGCTCAGTTACTTTCCAAGGAAAAACAAGCAACCAATTGGAGTAAATTTACAGGTTTCAGCAAGGAGCTGACAGCCCCCCCAGACACAGGACATTTTTCAGAACTTCAATACAGATTTAAATCTAGATACCACTTGAAGAACGAATATTCCATAAGTTGTCATGAAAGCACAAGTTCAACTACTGATTGATGGAAAGAAAACAACTGACATTTAGAAATACAGTTTTTCTCATGGTTTCATGACATTTAGAAATAGGGTTTTTCTCATGGTCTCATGGTTCTGAACCTTTGATGTAACCTGAAGGCTTCAATTTGAAATCGTTCCGTACATGCAACGTTAGAAAAATATGAGAGATAATTTTTATTTGATTGAAGACATAAATAAACACACAACCAACAAACTAAATTCACCGTAAATAATTGCTCATTTATATACAGCCATAAAAAATGGTAATCATAAAGCTTATCACTAAAAATTGAATTTGTTTAACTTTTGCAACAACATTCATTAATATAACCAGCATCCATAAGGGTACACTACATAAATGTCTCAACAGGCTTGCGGTACTAACTATATCAAAAGCATGAGAAGGCATACATCCAATGTCTCAACAAGCTTGCAGTACTAATTAAGAAAGGATACATCCAAGCACAAGCAGCAGTCTACTAGAATTTAACCAAGCAGCTAGCTCATACTTAGAACACACACCTTTTAGTATTTATTTGTGAGAGCCGGTGATTCTGAGAAATAGGGAACATAACGAGCAAAAGAGGACTGGAGTTTCTGCGATCTTTGAAAGTGGCAATGACACTCACTTCCTTTGCGGTCCATGTTGTATGCTGTCAGCTTGTACTCCTGAAGAAAGAAAACGACATTACAATCTTGATGAATGTCAACTACTTGAAAGTCTAATCTGCCTCCTTTTTCTCCAAAGATATCCAAAGAGTTCACGGTGTTCTTCAGCACCCATTCTTGTGTATCATAATCCTGAAGAATCCATGTAGATAGTTTGCCATTCTTTAGTGTCACACAATGTAGGTGCCCTTGGGATTGACCTAAATAAATAACATTGTGCCTGTGCCTCCCATCAGCCATATCTGGCACAGTGATCATCCTTCTTGATTTCCCTTGTAAATCTACAACAAGTATGTGCTGATCTGAGTCCCAAACTATGAAATGTAGGAAGCCATTAACAAAGGCACAATGATGGCCGAGATCCTCTAATATAAACTGATGATGCCAGCCTCCCAACCGTCCTTGGTCCTTTTGTTTATCAATCTGGTTTTGACTCCAGGTCCCAGTTTCAGACGAGTAGACATGCAACGCCGACACTATGTCCTCATCCTGATGTCCATCTGACTTCTGGAACTGGACCAAGTGAAAGTGAGAGGATACAGTCGGATCAAAAGCGAAATAGGTCTGAGTTAACTCTTCACAAGTGCCACAAGCGGGCACAGCTGACCATTGCTTTGTGGTGGGGTTGCACACAATATAGCCCAATGCGTTAGACGGCACCGAGTACCCAAAAAGGATAAGCCCATTGCAGGAATCAAAGAAGAAGGTCTCGACCCCAGTCATTTCCGTCAGGAAGGAGAAGCAAGGGTCGCTGTCCAGAGGCACGGATCTCTCTGTCAGGTCGATGAAACTGAAACTGATATCCAACAGCAATTCATCCTCAACCTCGAGTACTTGCTCTTCTGGACGAACAGTCCTTGCATGGGATGGCGGAGCTTCTTCCGGTTGTCAGGATCGGTGATAAGGTCGCGCCAGGCCTTGGACACGCACTTGAAACGGCAGACTGATTTGGCAGGGACACGGGAGAGGATCTCCAGCAAGGGGTCGTCTGGGAGGCCGGGCACTGCACCAGCGCTCGTCTTGGAACAGCCCTCCATGCCTCCCTCCGAGAGCAATCTGTGTGAACAAGGGGACCGAGCAAGACGGAGGTGTGAGGGGATGCGAGGCGGAAAATGCAGCAATCGGGAGGAAAAGGGGGTGCTTACCAGAAACACGGAGACGGCCGTGATCGATGCCGGCGCAGGGTGGTGCCAAGGATGGAGATTGAATGGGGGATTTTAGGGGATTTCTAAACCCTAGAGGATGAAGCTGGGTGCGGCTGCCGCCGTCCGGAGGCGGAGGGAGCGGCAACTGAGCCTTGTTGGCGGAGTGGGTTTGGGCCGTAAAATTGGTATCTGGTCTGGGCCTGGCACAATGGGCCTAGCCTGTCTAGCTATCCGTCAAACAGCAACTCTGATCCAGGCTAAATTGGCAAAGGAAAAAAGTCATTATTTCCTCCCCCAATCGCGGAAGTTGTTTTTTTCCTCCCTCAACTTCCAAAACCGACAAATCGCCTCCCTCAACTTTTCAAACCATGCATTTTTCCTCCCTCGAGCGGTTTTGACAGCGGTTTTTTACAGTAACCGCAGGTTTGGTACAGTAACCATGGTTTGCTACAGTACATCACCTTTGCCTTTTCCTTTTTTAAAAAAAAAAATCCGACTGAATCTTTAAAAATCATAGTAAATCACAGAAAAATTAAAAAATAGAAAATCTAATTTTGTTAGACTCCACATGAGTAGATCTACACAGTGAACATATAATATGGTATACTTTAGTTCAACAAAATAATTATAGAAGCCGCAGCCTACGAATTATTTTAATTAATTATATATTCACCGTGTAGAACTTTGTACTAAAAGCATATCATATTAAATATTCACTGTGTAGATCTACTCATGTGGAGTATAACAAAATTAGATTTTCTATTTTATGATTTTTTATGATTTTCTATGATTTTTCAAAGATTCAAACTAAATAAATGAAAAAGAAAAAAGACAAAACTTTCATAGCAAAAACTTTGTACTAAAGCATATCATATTATATATTCACTGTGTAGATCTACTCATGTGAAGTCCAACAAAATCAAATTTTTTATTTTATGATTTTTCTATGATTTACTACGCTTTTTCAAAGATTCAACCAAAAATTTTTTTAAAAAGAAAAGGCAAAGGTGCTCGTACTGTAGCAAACCATGGTTACCGTACCAAACCCGCGGTTACTGTAGCAAACCGCCCTCAAAACCGCTCGAGGGAGGAAAAATGCATGGTTTGAAAAGTTGAGGGGAGACGGTTTGTCCGGTTTTGGAGTTGAGGAGGAAAAAGTGAACTTCGCGATAGTTGGGGAGGGAATGTAGACTTTTTCCATTGGCAAATGATAGAAGCAAGTCACAGTTACACACGATGCTAGTATGCCACAGCCATATGACTAGCAGTCAGCAAGAGACGGCCCTTCCCTAGCCTCTACTGGTGTGTACAACAACTTTGTCCAGAGAGGCCAAATAGCTCCTTACAGAGATCCTCATCGAGAGTGGACGAAAGGTCAAAATTTGTAGTAACTGTTTTGAGCACCAGTGTCCATCCCAGTAAATCAATAATCGTTTCACAAATGCAAAATCACAATCTGCAACGCGGAATCCACAAATATCCAGTTCCTCAAGAGAATTTAAGCAGAGCTCCTCATTTTTCCAATCTTGCGGCTCATGACAAAGATAGCCCGCGAACAAGCAGATTGTTCCTGATGAGGACAATAGACATAAGATAGGATAACTTCTCAACAAACTTTTCAATGGCTATTGACAATCAGGAAAGCATGCAGGAGAAAGTGGAAATCAATTCGAGTTACAGTCATTTAGAAAATAGAAATGTGAACATATGGCAAATTTGTGTAAGAATGGGTATCACTGGTGTTAGCTAATTGCAGCAATAAAATCAAAACATGTATAGAGAGAATTGTAGGAAAAAATTCACAAAATGACACAAAAAAAATAATACAATCTGCTAATGGTCGGACGGCGGGTTCCTGTCTGTTGCCTGGATCCACGGCCTTTACTGAATCTGGGGTGCCAGCGGTGGTGGAGTGTGTCGGTGGGGGTGGAGGTGTCAGTGGTGGTGGACGGTGGTTTCAATGCAGTTGCTCGCCTAATGCTGGTCACTGGTTGCTTTGGTGTCTCCCTCCGGCGGTGGTGGCGGGGCTTTTTCGGTGACACCGTGGTGGCGTGGTCGGCCATGCCTTGGGCTCGTGTGCTGTGTCGTGGTGGTGTTGCTGCAGTGCTGGGCCTGGTGGAGGACGCCCTACTTTATCGGGGCTCGACGGCGGACGCAGGCGGCAGCGGCGGGGTTCCCCCTCTCTGTTTGCGCCCTCCTCCTTATTGGTGGTCACTCTGTGGCGGTGGTTGGGGCTATTATTGGCGTTGGGGTGGGAGGGGGGGTCCTTGTCTACGCCGTTCCCCCCTTTGGCCTTGATTGCCGTCGCAGGGCGGTTGTTGTGAAGATGGAGGCTTTGGCGTCGTTGGGGGCACCGGGCTCGTGGTCCGGTACCTTCGTGCTTCGGTGATCGTGGGTGGCAGAGGGTGGTGCGGCTGGTGGACATGCACGGTGATGGGAGGTCGGTCTTTGCTTGTCGCCTATTTGGAGCGGTCTTGGCGCAGCTTTTGCGGCTATCGGGCGTGGCCGGCACATCGATCCTCCCGGGGAGGCTTCGCAGTGTCCGCAACGACGGCTTGGGTGTCCGGTGGGGAACCAGGATCGTGATCGAGGTCCGTGCGGTGGGTACTTTGGGGCGAAAGCCTAGCGGCGGCGACACTGCGGGTGTCATTCTCCCTGTTGAGGTCGCGTCCCCCGCTCTCCATGGGTGAAAGCCCCGTCCTTTTTTGACAGCGACGGCGGCGCTTCGGACGTCGTAACCTTCTTGAAGGCGTCGTCGTGGTTATGGACTTGGTCGGGATGTCTCGTGGCGGGGGGCCTGGTTCGTCGTTTACGCTATTATGTCGTGGGGTTTTGGGCTAGTGGTGGAGTAGGAGTAGAGTTGTTTGCACCGCGTTGAGGTCCCAATCCAACCGATAGTTGTTATTTCAAGTAATTTAGAGTTGTTTTCAAGTAGGGGCTCGTGTCGATGACCCAATCCGACCGAGTTTTAGTGGTGTGAGGCTTGTGTCGATGTCCCAATCCGACCAAGGAAGGAGTTGAGTGGGCGCTAGTTGTGGCACGAGTTGAGTTGACATGGTACCTAGATGTGCAGGTGGAGTATCCACAGTTGTATGGTTTTTCTGATCCAGTTAAAAAACTAGGCTGACACTTGTCTTTTTTTTTATTCGTCTAATAGAAATCGTGGGCAAAGCTTTTCTGTTTCTTTCGGAAAAAAAAAAAAAACTAATATAATGCTCATGAATAACCACAGCAAGATCGCACATGATAGTTGCCGACTTGCTGCGGCAACAGCCCTGCAAGGTTTCTTAAACTAGCTAGCTCCATTTCCATGCTATATTATGGGGGAAAAAATGTCATACGTAGAGTCCCTCAGTATGCTACAAAAAAAAGTTTTCGTGCCCATGAACCCAACTTTAGAGTCCCTCAGTTGTTCCTGCACTGTTGAAATTCTGAAACTGTTCTTTTGTGTCGCTCATTCTCACATCTCATTGCTTGTGTATATGCAGCTAATCTAGTACACTTCTCTGCTCTGTTTCTAGAATATAGAACGGTTGGAATCACATTTCTACCGAATAGCCAGGGTAAAGCCCTGTTTTCATTCATGAGTCCCACAACAACTCTTCAGTGCAACATAGATCCATAGTTCCATACAAATAAACATTCATTCTAGACGAGTAGCCATAAGTTCCATTTGAAGTAATAACAAGTGCATGTCACACGGAGCTTTGTTTTATCATACTTGCATAAGGCTGGCCATTGATCACGAGCCACACTTGAACAGAGGAAAAGCGGTTGCATACGAGTACCCACTAATGACTAACCTACAGCCATGGCTCCTACCCAGCAAAGACACGTCCCTTTAAGCTCCCTAGCCTACTGGTACCTTGTTCTTCACCGTATTATGATATAGGTAAAACTTGCAAGAATCTGGCCTAGAGGGTCATGTAGCTTCTTCCAAAGCTTCTCAATGACAGTGGCTAAAGGATCAGTCCGTTCACCTTAAATCATCACCGCGGCAGAAAGCATTGTGACCATAAGCCCAACAGCACGCAAAATTTATAGTAACTGTTTTGACCGCTGGTGTCCATCCCAATAGTCGTTTCACAAATGCAAGATCATCATCTCCACCGCTCAATCCACAAATATGCAATTCCTGTAGAGAATTCAAGCAGAGCTCCTCAGTTTCCCAGTCTAGTGGCTGATGACAAATACAACCCGGCGAACAAGGAGTTTGTTCCTGACATGAGAAGCATAGACATAAGATGGGCTAACTTCTCAACAATTGTTTCAATGGCTATTGACAATAAGAAAAGCATTTAGCGGAAATCATTTCGATCTATGGTCATTTAGAAAGTAGAAGCCTGAACAACATACGGAAAAATTAGAATAAGAACAGGATATCCTTTGGTGTTAGCCAATTCCAGCAATGAATTTATGCCATGTATAGAGTGAATTGCAGAAAACAAAATTTTCACAAAATTACACAAATATATGCCAATTGCAAATAGCATATAATTGATGAATTTTGTTTGTTAGGTTTCGACAGAGCCTTTAGCATAGCACCCATGAAAAGTACCATCAGCTCAAATACTAGACTCAGTAAAATATACAATCAGTTTGAAACCTGATGCCAGTGAGGAACATATACGCTGGAAATTAATTAGGACTCATAGTAGAGTTGCAGCTTTTCATTGTATTTTTGGGTTAATGCACAGCTGATAGAGTATATCCATACAATTATATCTACTAGAAAAGAATCAAGAAAATAGAAAACTATGTCTCCGTGTGTAGCAAACTAACTCCTGAAGTCGCCATTGGAAAAGCATCACTGCACCAAATGAAAAAGCTTCCACCACTTACAAGCAACCAAAGTATTCGGCAGTTGATAAAGTGAAGCATACCGAATGCCTTCACATATATGCAGAAACAACCTTCTTATACTGGTGGAAATCTTGAGGAAACGGAATACAGAAGAGATAACAGCATGTCCAGATGTTACTAACTCCAGGTGCAAGTTCTCAACTGGGAGCAAGGTTAGGGCTTCCATCAAGTATTGGTAGTAAGCCATCTCCTGCAAATTCGCAAATGGCCATATAAAATTTCATAAGGCAAGAAATAAAAGCGACTCCTAGAATAACTGATTTTCTCACAAATCGAATGACTTACAAAATGCAGGCAAACTACTTCAGACTTGTTTTGCTGAGTGAATGACACAGAAGATGCCTCTGGTAAAGAATCATAGCTAGGACTCCATAACTATATAATCACCCAGTTAGGGCCTTAACAGAGTTGAATATGACCCACATAATAAACTACCATCCACTCCTGAATGCATGTCCTTGACCGAATATTACAACGTATACCAGTGCATCTATGGGAACAACTGATAAAAAGCGGTTGAAGTAATCCAGTCATTCAGGAAGGTGCCATGGTACATTAAAAATTATATATATAACAAAGGAAGACTAAACATGACCCATCAATAAGATCTACCAAAAATGAACAACCTCAATAATCCTACAAATGTGAGAATTCAGAAAAACAAATTGAGCAAGAATTTTATATAATAAATGAGATGAGCTTACTCTCCACAACTACTGATCATGATATAAAATCTTTATATCTAATGACAGTTATAATTATACAGCTTTATTTAATTTTTTTCTGTTCTATACATTAGCTAAAGAATGTGAGTGTCATGTAGTTTCAGACCAATTGGCTTGAGCGGGGATCCAAAAGCCCCCAACTCATTTGTTTGCCTGATCAAATAGTCATGCATACACCCGATGCTTGCATTCATGCCCATGTATATGTATGTATGGTCATGTGTTACAATAGTTAGCTGTACAAGTGTACCTACAACTGAAGGTCCTTTCATATTGACAGTTTGCTGCTTGACTACATTAATATCTAGTACTCACTACCACTACAAAGTAGTTTTTGTAACAAACTTACAGTGACTTGTACTTATAGCAATATGTAAATAAAGAAATGTTTCAAATGCATTATAACAGGACGTATACAGTATACTCACATTCGGATAGATGATACTAATGAAAAGAGCAGGGATATTCCACAAGTGCCGCAATGACATCACAATGCCCCAATTGCACTGAACCTCAGGCAATGCATTTGCAAAGTGGAAGGTTGACAGTATACGTAGATGTGGCAGCTCACCAAGATGGACCGAGCTTGGATCATATCTATCAGCCCAATAGATTGTTTCCAGACAAGGAGCAACGATGTCAACCACTGGATTCCACTCGACAAAGCATCTATAGATTCGCAGCTCTATCAACATTGGAGATGTGACAGTGAGCTGCTGCAACCCTTCCACAGTATCCAAACGCAAACTTAGGAGAGAGCTTGAGAAGATAGTGAGTTTGGACACCCCTTGAGTGTTGAAGAGAAACAGACGTCGCAGCGAAGGGCAACAGGTCGATGAGAAGGCGTCGCCGATGTCACAAGAGCCTGGGAACCGTACGTTTGACAGCTTCAGCATGGTAAGCTTCGTGAACACGGCGGATGGTGGCAGCAGGAGACGAAGGTAGCCTAAGTCGAGGATAATCTGTTCAGCCCTGTCGAAGCAGGGCAGCTCAACGTCGCCCCTTACCCCGGCCTCGGCCACCTCCCGTGCCTTCCGATCCTTCCGCAACACGTTGCGGAAACAGAGAAAACCGGTGAGGCGAGGCGCGGCGAGGCGGAGTACAGCGGTCACGTCCCTCGGGTCGGCGTCCTGGGCGGCGATGTTCAGCTGCCGGAGCGCGGGGGCCGCATGGAGGGCGAGTGCCGCGCACGCGGCGACCGGCGAGGAAGGGCGAGGGCCAGTTCGTCGTCGAACGGGAAGAAGAACAGATCCGGGAGCTGCGTCCAGAGGCGGCTCCATCGGCGCGAAAGGACACAGGTCCGCGCGGCGGCCGCAGCAGAATGGAGGTGGAGGAGGACGAGGAGGAGGATGTCGTCGGGGAGCGCGCTGAGAAGGTCCTCCTCCTCCCCTCGCCGCGGCCGCCTTCATCACCGGCAGGTGCAAGATCCGGGGTGGCTGGCCGTCGCTGGCGCCGCCTTCGTCGCCGACGGCGGCGTGACCCAGGGGTGAAAGGCCCTCGCCGGCGGCGGCGCGGTCCGGGGAGGAAAGGGTTGGGGGCGTGCGGTGGTATCCCACGAATATGCCCAGCGCCGCCCAGAATTTCTCCCAAATGTGACGCATCATGGCGATTTGTCGGCTGATCGCCGGCGAGAGCTGCGGTGCCGAGGATGAGGATAGAAGTCGAACGGGGATTTCTAAACCCTAAACCCTAGAAGAACCGCCCGTTACTTGAGCTCGGGGGAGGCTGCTTGCGGCGGAGCGACTGAGCGAGCGAGCGAGCAAATCAGCTCAGCGGGCGGAGTGTGGAGTTTGGGCTTCACGTGAAATTAGTTTTTTGGTCTGGGCCTGGTGCCTGAGGGATGGGCCGCAAAGTTTTATGCGGGTCGTCTTCTGGGCCTGTTTGGGACCGCGATTTTGGAACTTCGCGATGCTTATGAGCACACTTTTCTAAAACGCCGGGCCGTCCCAAAAACGCAGCTGTCAAAAAACGCAGTTGTGTGTTTTGCATCCTTGATTTTTTACCGGAAAACGAAGGAGAAGCGTCGGCGGAGCCATGGATGGCCGAGGGGGCGAGCATCCCCGATGTCGCCCCGCCCCCGAAGTGTGCTGGCGCCGCTAGCCCCCCGACGCCATCCTCGTCCCTCCCCGCACCAGCCCCGTGACCCCGTCCCGCCGGCGGCCGGCAAGCTGCAGCGGCGTTCCTTGAAGCAGGCCACCACCATGAAGAGGTTGGAGGGCGGCGTTCTCGCCGGAGATCGACGTCGCGCAGCTCAAGGTCGAGGGAGGCGCTGGCCGGGCTCTATGGCTCGAGGGAAGCGGCGCCGATGCGGGCTCGCCGCCGGTCGCTGATCCGCGGGGGCGGCGTTCTCGGGGAAGGGGAGGAAGCCGACGCCGGTATTAATCGGTGGGGAGGGAGGAGGCCGCGCCGCCGGCGGCGTTGTCCGCTGTGCGAGGGGAGGAGGAGCCGAGGCCGGGCGGCCGCCGATCGAGATCCGCGCTGCGGTGTCGGGGAGGAGTCGGGTGGAGACAAAGGCAAGGTGCGGGACGGTTCGCTTTTTCCATAACGCTGGGCTGGGGTCGCTCGAAACGCCGTGTTGGGCTCGATTATCACGCGCGTTTGCGATCCGAGAATGCAAAGAAATAATCGACCTGTTTGGCGGGCTTAAATGGCTTATTTCTCTTATAAGTTGAGTTAAGCGTCCCAAACAGGCCCCTCTGTAGAACGTGTAGAGCAAATGCAAGGTGAAGGTAAAAATTCCTCTAAAAAAAAAAGTGAAGGTACAATTGTCGCTCCGCCGCAAAGTTTTTGAGATGTTCCTGGAGATTTGCTCACGGTAACCTATCTTTAACTTGGTATTGATTCAAAATATTTCAACATTGATGTTGTAATAGTTGTCAAAGATTTGGCAGAAGATGGACAACTGAACCTTTAATAACTTTCAAACTCAAGCATGAAAAATATTGCAGTAAGATGAAAGACACAGAAGAGATGTGGAGCCCGAAAGCCTGTCAGTGTTGTAAAGGATAAGCTTGAACGTGACATACAAAAATATTCTTCAAGAGCAGTCACTATATTCAGCAGTTTCTTGGCATTAAACCGAGCATTAGCAGTTCCTTGGCTGAAGAACACAAGTAGAGCAGACTTTGTATTCAGAACCTGTACCGCTAGTCAAAGGCCTCAAGCTCAGGCTCATTTGTTTGTGGGGATCATGCTCCCAGGTTCATTCAAAATACTCTTGACCTACGATTGTGTCTACACCCTAATAATATTGTTTGCAAGGAAAAAAGCAAATAAATGAGTTATTATGCATATAATTGAAGTTAGCATACCATGGAATCAATTTCATTACCTAGTTCCATGTAAAAGTAGAAGAGAATTTCCACAACAAAGCTTAAAATTTCATATCATTGGTTCATACAAGAGCAATTAATGTCATTCTCATAACTTGATTACAAACTCAAGTTCTCATGCACAAAGAAAGGATAATACTGGTTCGTTTACCAACTTCTAGAGATAAATAAAGATGGTACTTATTATTACAAATGCCAACGATCCATAAAGTAAAAGTCTACGGAACAAGAACAATAACAAAAGCACCAAGAATTATCATACGAGGACAGACATGTTGTTTGTCCTAGTAATTTCTTCCTTATTGGTTTTGAAGACCTTGCACGCTAGTAATATGGGCTTCTCCTTATGCACTCGGTTCATCGACTCCTGGCCCCTCGTCTATAGAGACTGCACCCAGTGCTGCATAAAAACACAAATGCAAAATATGAGGAATTGATGGCAACAATGATCATTCAGTCCACACTGGCCTGCTGTCAAATTGCCTCCAATGGCTTACTAAACAGCAATAACCTATCATCCAATACGTTGTTGGTGACATTCTAGAATAAGGACAAGGGAAACTGAAAATAGTAGTCCAGATCGCCACCTCCCATTTCTAGGAATGTCTCTCATTTATATTTGTATGTTTTTGTGAACTCTCATTAGTATACGGGAGATGACTGAGGAACATATATCATTAAAAGGTTAGCATGTTTGTTTTAAAAAATAAAAGGCTAGCATGATGCTAATGTTTGGACTGGAGAACCTGATGTAGGTATATATAGGCTTCTCTCCCTGTTGTATTTAGTATATACACATTCTAAAAGATGAGTGAGTATGCTTCCCCTTTTCAATATATAGTATAAGCATAAGTAGCTAATTCAAGTCACAATAACTGAAAAGTACATGCATAGGTAGGAATAATCCCGTTCATAAATGAAAAAGAGATTCAGAAATCACACATTGTTCAGTCCACTGTTGCCGAGCCCATACAATATGCAGGTGACCATATTTGCATGCTTAAAAACAGAGAAGAATCATTTTGTAAAGGGGAAAACTAGAAACAGATGAAATATGTACCTGGAGTGCAGAAGCTAAAGTAGGGAACTGCGTGGCCCCTAGGACCATATTTTCCTAGCATCTTGTTGCATCTTCCTGACTTCAGATGGAGAGAGTAAAGGCTACCAGCCGACCATATGAAAATGACTCCACCACCAGCTCCAATATCCTCAAAGTCAACCACATATGCTTGTTCCATTCGTTTGAACTCTGTTGTTGGGAAGAGCATATCAACAAGCTCTATGGCTCTGCTCTGTGCCCATCTTGCATGTTCGTCATCAGGACCATGGTCCATCCTTGACCACAGGGAGAGTGTGGACCAATTCTGCATGCCGGCAAATCCTAGCCTGCCATCCTCCATAGCCATTAGCACGACGTACTCATGGTTGATGTGTTCCAAAATTCCAACTCTTGGTATGTGAATCCGAGAGATTTCCTGTGTCAGCAAATCATACTTGAGAATTGCAGGCTCTGATGTGCTCATGGTGAGACACTTGAAGTAGACCGCACTACCAATTAGGACACTATTCCCCTTCTCAATATAGTCATATTGTTGGCCTTGGCCAACATAGATGGGCTCGCTCCACCAATCGGCTTCGGATGAATAGACAGAAATGAATGTTTGCGCATGTTCATCGAAGCCTGCCAATACGACCATGAAGGCACCATGGTGGCAGTCAAGATGGTCGCATCCGTCTCCCCAACTCCGCGCAAAAAGCACGACCACGCGTCCCATTCCCTCAACAGGAGGGATTGTCGTATGCAGCGGCCACCTGGGCAGTTTCCGGAGCTTGTCGAAGATGGGATCCCACACGAAGAGATCCTCCAGGGTGTCAGCGTCGACGTTGTGACAGGAGGGCTCAGAATGGAGGAGGACGCGACCATGGCACGAGTGGACGGCTTTCAAGTTGCGACGGTCGGCGTGATCATGGGGGCGAAAATGATGACAAGGGGGGGCGAAGAAGCGCTCCAACTCGGTAGGGTCGCTTGGTGCAAGAAGCCAAGCAACGGTGGTGTACCATGGAACTTACGGAACCGGTGCCGGAATCGACGCCCGCAAATGAGGCGGCACCACCACTTGCTGACGAGGGCGGCGCTGAGGAGGCTCGCCGGGTCATCGGGTGGGATGCGAAAGAGCACCTCCTCGAGGAGCTCCTCCAACAGCGCCGCCGGCATGGCGCTTGCTTGCTTTGGTCGGACCCGGCCCCGTAGCCCGGTGGATGGCCAGACTCGACGGCGGCGGTGAATTGGAGAAGGGAGAGGGAGGCAGCGAATACAAAACCTAGATCTGCTTTTCGAAGGGAAGGGAAGGTGAGGGCTATGTTACACGGATACTCCGTGGGGGGGGTTGACATATCCGTATCCGATACTCGCCGGATACGCGGATATAGATAATCGATACACCATGGGTTTTCTATTGGGAAAGAAATGCGCGAGGGCGGCGCTGAGGGGAGGCTCGCCGGTCATCGGGTGGGATGCGCGACACAACTCTCGCGAGGATGACAACAACGCGGTAGTTTGCGGCGCTCGACCGAACTACGATGGCGGCGATGCGTTTGAGCGTTCCCCATCCACAGGAGCTTTTGGAAGTTGGCACTGCAGAACCTACTTGGGTTGTATTGGCCTTACTATTGTGCAACCCATGTCAATTTAACGTTTCTATTGTCGGATCAACAATCAATGGCACAGATGTGCTGACTGTAGGTGCAGTCATTATCTCTGAAGTTAGACGATCTCGTTCTAGTTTTTGCTGCTTGTGTTAATAGTTTCAATGTTGTGTTATAGCTAGGGAGCCCATAGAAATAGTTTCAATGTTGTGTGGTATAGTTTCTATATAGAGTTTCTCGTTAGCGTGGTCTGCTATGGAAACTATCAATAAGCAACCCTTCCATATATGGAGTGCTGCTGACGACATATATCTGGTCACACGGCCAATGATCCATGGCGCTCCAATCGCATGATAATCACGGACAACTTGATGATTGGATTTGCAGCATGAGAAAACTAGTTTAGCTAGTTTTGGCAAATTTGATACGGAGATAAATCTTGAAACATCTCCTGCGATGGAGCTCAATGGGGAATGCCTACAAACACCATCGATAGGCATGTATAACAACATATACTACAACATCATGCACCCATTTGGTTAAAGACATAACAGAAGAGTTTCTTGCTTCAAAGAAAGAGGAAACTGAATTAAACTTTTTTATGCGTAAACAACACAGAGTAAAATTCTTGTGCAATTGAAAACAAATCAGGACACGAAATGTCACCAGACATTTTTTTTCAAGACTTCCGCATGAGACAACACTTTGTTTGAAGGTAGCATAGAGTTGCCGATGGAAGGTGGAAACAAAAAAAAAGCTATATATGAGAAATATATAATCAACCAAATCAGATTATTTAACTTGTTTGGGACTGTTGGTGACGCACATTCGACACTTCATCCAACACCATATGTATTGTTCAGTGGTTTGGGTTCCCCACACACTGCTGACGTGTTCAGGATTTGTTTTGTTAAAATGTATTTCATTGATCTAGGCTCAACAAGCCCATTAGGTTCAAGGATTAGGACATCATCATTTACAAAATTGTTTACTGATTAAAAGAGGCAACAAAAAGTTGACACCAAACATCCGGGAAAATATCTAGTGCAAACCACAACCTTCGTGGAAACCCCATGCAAATCACGGTAAAAAAGTCGCTCTAAATTCATCAAAAAAACCATACATGTAGATGATTTTTTTCACAACCTTGTAAAATATCCCAAACTCGACTTCGTTTGTGAGATATAAAAATAACAAATTTGAAGTCGAAAAGCTATCCGGATGATTTGTTAGAAATTTGAAGTCGAAAAGTTGTCTAAATGATCTGTTAGAAATTTGTTAGAAAAATAACATATTTGAGCTCTATGATTTGCATATGTCCTTGTAGGTGTATTAATGAAATTATTTTTATTAACAAAAATAACAATAAAATAATAAACATGGTGGTGATTCTTTATGCTCCTTTTTTGGAATTTGTTTGAGCAAATACTCCTTTATTGGATATAGAACTTTATGCTTCTTATTATAGGTGTAATTTGTCTTTTTTTAGGGATGTATGTAGGTGTAATTCGTTGGGCAGGTTACTTTTTTTTTTTTTTTTTTGAGAATTACACAAAGATAACGCATGACACTCATAACACGCGACGCGACACTCACCCCTATGAACACACACGCGACGCAAACCCTACCCCTATGAGCACCTCCGGCTGACCGGCCCGGCAGATCCTGAGATTCTCGAAGTCACCATAGGCGCCTCGTATAGGAACGCCGCTACCACTTAATGCATAACGCCGTAAATCCTTGGGAAAATCCCCCTGAAAAGTGCGAGCACCGGGATTTGAACCCCTGGTGGGTAGCGTCCCCACCTGGGCCGTACCATTGGACTACATTCGCGTTGGGCAGGTTACTTGTGCTACGCATCCCAGGCCAGGCCCAAAACTGCTGAAGGACCCAATGACCCAACGAGCGGCGGCGAGTCCTTGGCTCCTTCCACGTCACAGAAGACGGCACCGCCGCGGGTCGGCGGCGCAACCGACTCACCATTCCACCGCCGCCGCGCGCCACCTCGCCTCGCCCGCTCTTATATGTCGCCCGCTTTCTCCCTCCTCTCACCCTCGCCCGCCTCCCGCCGCATCCTCCCGCTCCTCCTCCCCTCCGCGGCCTCTCCTCCTCCGCTGTCTCAGCGCCCGCGCTCGCAATGCCTCGACGCGACGGCGTACGCTTCTTACTCCTCCCCTCCCCTCAATTCGATAAACCCTCTAAACCCTAACCCCACCTCTTCCTCTATTTCGTGCAGACCAACCGCCGCCGCAGGCCACCGATGTCTCCTACTCGTCCTCTCCCTCCGCCGCGGCCGAGATCGCCGAGCCCGTCCGGCAGATGACCCTCGCCTCGCAGGCGCCACCGGCGGGGGCGGGTCCCAGGCCGGCGCAGCTGTGGGTGCCCAGGGGCTACACGACCTCCGCGGGGACGGCCCTGGGGTCGCTTCAGCGTCCACCTCGACTTCCGCGAGGGTGACAGAGGAGCGGGACGGTGTTGCGGCTGAGAAGCTCTCGAGACTCTTCAAGGCTGCCCCGGGCTTTGAGGTGGACAACAACACCTTCACCGAGGCCCAAATCAGGGCCACATTCTACCCCAAGTTCGAAAATGAAAAATCCGATCAGGAGGTGAGAGCTTGCCGGCAGCTCCTTGTTGTTCAATTTTGTCATTGACTCGTTCCTTAATGTTGTGCCTTCTGATTGACATGACAATTCCAAGAGTTTGACTGAGAAATTGTTAAGGATTCGCCCTGTGATCATTATGCTGGTACCAGTGTGTCACGATGTTAGTTGACTGGGATTAGTTCTGTAGTTTTTGGTAGGCATATTTATCCAGGCAAATGCAGTATCCTGGTTTCTCGACACTGCCTGTTTCCATAGCATTGTGGCTATGTTGACAATTGGTAGAGTACTTTGAATGAAATTAGCACCCATGCATCCTGTGATGATTTGAGTAGTGTCACTCTTGAACATTGTATTGTAGCTTTAGATCTTTTTACAGGACCTGGTATAAGTTATGCTGGTTTTCATGTAGTGAAGGATATAACCCATATAACCTTTATGCCCTTAGAAATATTTAATTTGCATCTTTACCTGACCTAGTTAATTAATATTTTAGCTGTATCGCTTGTTGACTTCAGTGGGGTCATAGTTACTTCCCCTAATGAAGAAATGTTTAATGGACCCACTGTGCTGTAAATCCTTGTGGTTGTCGATTGTTCTGGCTTCTTTGGGTTTCTATCATTGCAGTTTAGTAAGTGACGTAACAAGCTTAGTTTTTATTGGGAAGCTAACCCTTGATTCTGTGATGACAGACAAGGACCAGAATGATTGAGATGGTGTCTCTTGGGCTAGCAAACTTGGAGGTATGTCTTACATTGTTGGTTTTGCTTTAAAAATAAAAATGGGCATTTCTTTGTGTGAAGTAATCAATGATTATGATGATCACTCTCCTCAGGTTACGCTCAAGCATTCTGGTTCCCTCTTCATGTATGCTGGTCACCTTGGTGGTGCATATCTGAACAACAGTTTCGAAATGTGTATGTTGCATTAATCTGTGCTGATTATTATATTTATTATAAGTGTTTACTATGTCTGAAGTTTCAATGTTTTCTTATAGTTATACTGCTGTCGGCGTTTTTCGCTCTGGGGCGTTTGTTTCGTGAAGCTTGGGGAAAGGAGGCTACTAAAATGCAAGCAGAATTCAATGATTTTCTTGAGGTATTTCATGTCTACACAACATTTCTCAATACTGAATGATTTTCTTGTCTGTGAAGATTATATCAATATTAAGTAATTCAAAATGGAATAGAAGTGGCATATAGAAACAAAGTATAATTAATTTTGTTTATTTTTTTGTTGTAGTTTCAGTATAGAACTATACCTTAGGAAATTATGTAGTGCAAATCACATCTTAGGTGGAAACATGAATACAAATTAAGACCATACTTCATTGCTTGTAAGAATTTGAACATGGTAGAAAAATTGACACGGAAATGAGAAGATCAAAGTCCACACCTCCATGGGAACCTGAATTTTTATCATTTTCATATATTTTGTTTCAAAAGTGAGTTTGCATTCAACTTTTCAAACAAAGCAGAAAGCACTCCCATGGATGTGCCAAGTTTCAAATGTTTTTTTGAGTGATCAGGATACGGTTTTGAATTGATTTCCATGTTTCCACCTTAGCTGTGGTTGCACTACATATTTTCTCCCTTAACTTCACATATTTCTTAAGTAGCACAGGAACAAAGCAGCAATTTAGGTTTGCTAAGCTTTTCCTGATTTAACTGTTGCAGCTCTGGATAGTACATAGTATGCTTTTAGTCAACAAGTAGATCAAAAAGCAGAAATCTTATGTGCTTTTAAGAATCAGTTGCAATGCTAGTTATTACTAATTAAATTACTCTCAAATTAAGAATCATCATTGTAGTTGTATTGCATATTTGCTTTCTGAGTCATGGATGGCTTGTGGCTCTGTATTTTTTCTGATGGTTCCTAATTTATCTTTGTTTTATTCATGCTTCTAGAAAAACCGTGTTAGCATTTCAATGGAACTTGTGACAGCTGTGTTAGGGAGATCATGGGCAAAGGCCCAAGGATGATTATGGTACGTCTTTTTCTTCTGTCTGCAGCAATTAATAATCTTTTGTATAGTTCTACATTATTACTGGTAGTCATTCCATCATAACATATGATACCATTGCTTGACAATGGATTATTTTCAATTGGATTTTTTTGAAACGATAAGAAAAAAAAAGGGGGTCAGATTCTGGTTTCAGCGGGCTTCCATTTACACACACTGAATTATTAAAGCTGTTTATATTTCTTTGTCGGGTAAAATTCTTGTATGCAGCAATATTTTGTTATATTTATGTCACTGGATTGATTTCTTTGCCATTGCTGACTGGTAAAAGCTAGTAAAATGTTATGCCACCCCTAGTTTACATGGATACTTAATATACTTAAATTTTAACTGTTCATTTTCCTGCATTCGAGCATTTGAAAAGTTTTTAGTTGTTTTTGGTAGAATAAAATCTGTGTCAGACAGTTTGTCCTGTTCCTTCTATTTATTAGTATTAGTACTTTATAGTTTGATAATTTTACTAACACTCAAATATAAACTATTTGGCAGCCACTTCTGGCTCACATTTACTTTATATTTACTTCTGGCTCACATTTACATGGCTCACTTCTGGCTCACATTTACATGGCTCACATTTACTTTATATTTACTTTTTAAGTTGCTTGCGTTATTTGTTTAGTTCATTGCTTTTACCATTTTTGGTATTTGCCTATTTATTCATCTGGTTTTGGCATTATGCAGCTGTGGTTACAGCTGTGACTGAGTTGGGCAATGGCAAGCCAAAATTCTATTCTACTCCAGAGGTGATTGCATTTTGTCGGAAGTGGCGCCTACCTACCAACCATGTGTGGTTATTTTCGACAAAGGTGCCAATAACTTTGTGCTCAGGAGCATTGCATCATGAAGAATTTGGTTGCTTTGTTTCATGTGTGATACCGATACATGTACATTGTTAATCTAAAAATAGAGGGTGAAATGCTGATAGCGCTTATTTACAGTTGGTTTAAAGATGGCTGAATACCTTCTATTTAATAAAGCAATAATACAATCGTCAATTACTCAACTTTGACATCTTCATATTTTCCAATCTTGTTGTGTTTCAGAAACTTCCATTACTATGTTTGCCCTCTGCCAACATTTTATTTTTCTTATTTCTCATTACTATGCTTGCCCTCTGCCAGCTTTTTTCATTTGCTTATTTTTTTTTATTATTGGATAATAGTCTGCTAATGCATGCTCTTATTTCCTTGGTACCTTCATTGCGTTTTTGTTTTCATTATCATGTAGTGCAGACTATTGCAGTTCTTAATTGACTTTTGTCATGTTCATATTGGGAAAACTTGTTCAGCTACTAGCCTGTTACGTGAATGCTGTCAATGCCACTTGTGTGGCTAACTAGCTATTTTGCATGCTTGTATTTATCCACTGGATGGCCTGCAACCCAGTATGCACACTTTTCAGCATGTAATTGCAGAATTACCCTCACAATCATATATGCGTTTGCTGTTGATTCCGATTATAATATTATAATGCTTTCTATTTTCATCTTTCATCAGGAAATCTGCCACCTCATTTTTGCTGCTTATGATGCATTATGTGAAGAAGGAACTGCAACGCCTGTTTGCAAAGCCCTTGATGAAATAGCTGATATAGCTGTACCAGGTTGTCATCTTACTGATTTTCTATATCAGACTGATTTTTTCACCATGTTCGTGTCTGACTGGCTAACTGCCATCTCTGCTGGGAATTGACATTAGGCTAATTTTGTTATAGGGTCAAAAGATCATGTAGAAGTGCAGGGCGAGATCCTTGAAGGTCTGGTTGCACGTATTGTGCCTCGTCAAAGTTCAGTGCAAGTAAATGGAAGAAGTTTTGAAAAACTTCCCTCAGGCTCCATTAGATGGCGGTAAGGTGGTGGAACAAAAGTTATATGCGATGCTCAGTTTGTTCTTCCAATATAAGTTATTTTTTTATATCTTTATACCATTTGTAAGTATTATTAGTCCTGCTTACTGGCCATGGTAAATGAATTATAGACCAGCCTAGTAATAGTTGTAATAATTTTTGGAATGGAGACAAATGATAAGACATGTGAAATTATGCCTGCCAATAAAAATGTTTGAACTTCTGAGGTGCAAAAACTATTGTTTTCTCATAATGATTTGGTCTGCTGCATATAGTATGTCAGACAGGTTTATTGTTTTATCTTAATGTTTCCCATGATGTCAAGAACTGTAAATTGGCTGCTTATTTAGAAATGTCCAGTTGGCAGGATTTATTCTTGGTGGGTAGATTCTGTGAACCTGAACAGAATCCGAGGTTCAGGGAAAATGCTCAGAACAGAATCATCTTCCCTTTTGAAAATATACTTGTACTCTATAAATTCTTTCTGATGCATTTGGGTGTGCCTTAACTTCTAAGAAGACTTGTTGCAATTGTGCTATGAGCAAGTAATTATTTTAGCCTTTTTATTATTCATTTATTATATTTTTGCTGCTGCAGGAGACTCAGATTTAGGGCCTAGTTTACGAGAAATTTGTGCTGCTAATAGGTCAGATGAAAAGCAGGTATTAATGCTGTAAATTGGTATTTGCTCGCCATGAAGCATCTTACTTTGTGTTTGTTCAACCTTGCTATAACTTCTTTATAATTGTACATGACTAGCAAATCAAGGCACTGCTTGAAAATGTTGGAGCTTCAATGTGTCCAGACCATTCGGATTGGTTTGGAAATGGTGGACTTGATGCTCAGTCGCGAAATGTTGATAAATCAGTTGTCACAAAATTTTTGCAAGCACATCCTGCAGACTATGCAACTAAGAAACTGCAGGTAAGCACATTGGTATCTCTGGTAGAGGATAGATATTTCCTGACTGTAATGCAGATGTGATATATTACCTCTGTTGGCTGTTACAGGAGATGATTAAACTGATGAAACAGAGGCACTTCTCAGCAGCTTTCAAATGCTACTGGAACTACCACAAGATTGATTCTCTTTCAAATGACAACTTGTATTACAAAATGGTTATCCATGTGCACAATGATTCTGTTTTTAGGCGATACCAGCAAGAGATGAGGTGCGCTTGTGAGATCAGTCTTGTATATTACATTACCCTTTATATCATTAACTCTAAAACCTATGTTGCTGTCTTCAGGAAAAACAAAGGGCTGTGGCCTCTATATAGAGGTAAGATGGGCCTTCACATTTCAAGTACGAGTGTGATGTGTGTTTTACTGACATGTACTCCATGGTTAGGTTTCTTTGTGGATGTGAATTTGTTCAAGGCGAACAATAAGAAGGCAGCTGAACTAGCCAAAGATGGTGATGCTTTACTGAAAAAATATCAATGGTGCCTTGGATTCGAATTCTTCAGCTGTGGATGGTCTGGCCGATGAGGATTCAAATCTAATGGTTAAACTAAAATTCTTGACATATAAGGTACTTTTTATCAATATTTTTAGCTTTCTTGTAGGTATCATTGGTCGTTTTTTGAGGTACCACACCAGTGTTTGTTACTCTGGATTGTCCAGGTTCATTTTGGTGTGCTTCTAAATAAGTTTGGAAATGTTATTGTTACCTTAGTGTTTCCTATTCCTGTCATTGTGATCTAATCTACTTTTTTGTTATTTATATGCATGTCTTCCTTTTTTGCTTTGAAGCTATTTTGTTTTTGAATGTGGAAGAGGACTAAAACCATTGAAGTTAACTTCTGTTTTATTTTGAATATGCATCCTTTAACAATTATATTTATTTTATTTGTTGACAGTTGCGAACATTTTTAATTCGTAATGGATTGTCTACCCTTTTTCAAAGATGGACCATCTGCTTATAGAGCTTATTACCTAAGGTATTATATGTATGCAAATTTTAAGTTTCACTTGTATATTTTCTGTGACAGAGTAGGTTATCAATGAAGAATTGAAACAAGAATATGGTTTTGCTACTTTACCATGATACAGCTCTAGTTTTGGTAGTCTTAGAAAAATGGTGCTAATGCATCCTCTAGATCTCTGCCTATTTAATAATGCTAATATCTGTATAGTGTTTACTTACAAATTCATGATATAGCTTTTTCTGATATTCAACTTCTGTACTTCATCACATAACAATTGATGCTTGCTTATTCCAAGATTATAGTTGTAAAGTAATTATACTGTAAGTTTGTACTAATAGTTATTTTTTACGCTGCTGTACTGTTTGATGTATGTTTGAAGGTTTGAGTTGTACATAACTATTTAATTTGAGCTGTAAATTATGTACTACTTCAGTTGGTGCCATAAGCTGCTGAATAGAAACTATGCCGGCTCTCATGTTAATGCCCTTTTTTTTGTTGATAGGCAAATGAAAATCTGGGGACATCAGCAAACAAACAGAGAGAGCTTAGCAAAATGTTGGATGAATGGTATATTGTTGCTATATCCTTTCTCTTATGGAACTGCGAATGTTCTTTTTCATCTAATACTGATTAGTTTACTCATCTCAGGGCTGTCTACATTAGAAGGAAGTATGGGAATAAGCCGCTCTCATCCTCGACGTACCTTTAGTGAAGCAGAGCCTTTCCTTGAACAATATGCCAAACGCAGCCCTGCAAACCAGGCTTTGATTGGGGCTGCTGGTAACCTTGTTCAAACCGAAAAATTTCCTGGCCGTTCTTGATGCAGAGAGGGATGAAGAGGGTGATCTCCGGGCAGATCATGGGGCAGCACCTTCCAGTCCTGTGTCAACATCTGTTGACGTGGTTCCCAAAAACAGAGGGCCTTATAGTATTCTTTCCGGTACTTACTGCTGATATAAAAACTTTTTATTCCATTTTCATTCTTTTAGAGTAACTGAGACACTGGTATATTTTCGCTGATCAACTTTAAAAAGAAAAATGAATTTTGTTTCACTGGCTTGTCGGTATCAACCCTTGGCCTTCAGCCATGATACTAATATGCCATCCTATTAATAGCTGTTACCAAATTGTGTAAAAACCATTAGTTATTCTTAAATAAAACCTAGGTCTTGAGCTTACTGGTTTAGGTTTTCTTAAGCCATCTGAATTCTGAATACCCGTTAGTTCCAGCGTCCATTTTGTTTCACTTGGACTTGTCTCAATGCTTGTACATTAGCCTGTTAAATAATATGGAATATAAACCAAGTAATTGTCAAAAAATTATCACATCGATTTTGTTTTGTTTGAACATAGTCTCAATGCTCGCGCAATAGCATGTTCAATAATATGGACTACATAAACTAAGTAATTGTCAAAAAACTATGTTGGTAATGTGATAACATTTTTTCTGTTGTACTTATCTCAATGTTCGTACATTAGCCTGTTGAATACCTTCTTATGGATTAGATAAACTAAGTAATCGTCAAAACTATGTGGTACGTTGTCAATAAATTAATTATTTTTTATCAATCTTTATCCTATAAAAAAAAAACCTATGTTGCTACAGTGTTAACATTGTTTCTGTTGTATGTATCTCAATGTTCGTACATTAGACTGTTGTATAGCTTATGGACTAGATAAACAAAGTAATCTATACTATACTATAATTTTCCGTGATGCTCCAATATTCACGCCTCCTCACAGAACACTGTTGTGGGAACAGTGAACGTCGACACCGAACCCCTGCGGCTAGCGCATGCACCCGCAACACGCGAGCGTTCTCTTGCTTGCTTTAGCTTGGTGACATCATCTAACGCTATGCCTACGCAATATGGTCCTTTCCCTTCACAAAAATTAAATGGAATAATACGCCGACCGTGTTCGCCCGATGCCCATGACCAAGCGTATTCCCCATTTTTTTTTTTTCGTTTTTCCCTGTTAATGATGCAATTTTTGTAAAGTTCGTGAATAAATTGTACAAAAAAACATAAAAATACCAAACTTATTTTCTTAGACTCAAAAGCTCCTGCTTCTCTGCCTAGCCAGCGGCAATTGCCGCTGGGTCCTGTCTAGTCGTTAAAAATATGCGGTACGGTGTCAATAGATTAAATTAGTTTTTTTTACCAATCTTCATCCTACAATGTTGTTTAATATTAAAATGGGGTTTTCAGTTCTTGATTCTGATTTAGCATTTTCCTTTCAGGTATACCTGGTTGTGCAAAGTCAGCTCTGTGTAAGGAAATATTAAACACGCCTGGTGGCCTTGGAGATGATCGCCCTCTTCATAGCTTGATGGGGATCTTATTAAAGGTATAGAGCATTTGAGACGTTACCTAGTTTTACATGCTTGATTTGTTTATTGGAGTGAAACATGGCTTCAGTTTGGAGTGAAACATGGCTTCAGTTAGTGGACACTGCTGTTCTTAGTTCTCAACACAATGAACCGTGCAGAGTGTGAACATTCACCTGCTTTTGCACCTTTGTTAGGACATATTATCGTGCCTAGTGATTATGGGTCAACCGATGTGTTCTTTGTCGTGCCAAGATTTTGTATTGAACATTCTTTATCAATAAATGCATATCACCTTATAATCGCTAGGCGTTTTCCATGCAATGGAAGATCTAATCAAACCGATTTATAGTTGATATAAAACTAAAAGTCATTTACTGTATTATACTAGAAGTTGGCTTGCAAATGCTTACACGCCCAATCTACTTTCTTTGATGCTTGATGGCAAAGAAGTTCAAATTCAGTGTGGGCTGGGGCACAAGGAATCAATTAGCTACATGCCTTGGGGCTGAGTCGGAGTTAATTTTGGGTCGGGTCATCAACTTTGTGTGATGAGGGGCATGTCTGTTTAGTTTGAACACAGTGGTGCGTGTGGGATGCGTGTTCAACAACAACAACAACAACAACATAGCCTTTAGTCCCAAGCTAGTTGGGGTAGGCTAGAGATGAAACCCATATGAAACAAAGCATTTAAAGAACGTAAAAAGGCACAAGACAAAAAAGGATAAAGATAGGGTAGATAGAAAAGGAAACAAAGTCATGTTTCAGCACGTTGATAGCTAGCCTCCCAAATACCCCCTGTCTAAAAGCTAACTCCTTGGAGATATTCCACTCCTTAAGGTCTCTCTTAACCGCCTCGTCCCAAGTCAGTCTAGGCTCGACCTCTACCTCTCTTTTACATTATCTACCCGCTCTAGAACTCCACTACGCACCTGGCGCCTCGGGAGGCTTCCGTTGAACATGTCCAAACCATCTCAACCGATGTTGAATCAATTTCTCCTCGATAGGAGCCACCCCAACCCTATCCCGAATATCTTCATTCCGAACTCTATCCCTTCTAGTATGCCCACAAAACCAACGCAACATACGCATCTCAGTCACGCTTTAGCCGCTGGACATGTCGCCTTTTTGTAGGCCAACATTCAAGACCATATAGCATCGCCGGGCGAATCATTGTCCTATAGAACTTCCCTTTTAGCTTCGGGCACCCTCTTGTCACATAGGATGCCGTAAGCTTGACTCCACTTTAGCCAACCTCACCGCCATTCTATGTCTAACATCTTCATCAATGTCGCCATCCTTCAGAAGAGTATAGATCCTAAATACCGAAAAAGTATCCTTCTTGGCCACCACTTGTCCATCTAGGGTGACGCCCCCATCCTCGTGCCTAGTCGGGCTAAAGTCACACATCATATACTCGGTCTTGGTCCTACTCACCTGAACCCTTTCGACTCTAGCGTGTGCCTCCACAAAAATCCAACTTCATATTTACCCCTACTCTACTCTCATCCACTAGCACCACATCATCAAAGAAAGAAGATACACCAAGGGATATCACCCTCAGATATCCCTTTGTGACCTCATCCATCACTAGAGTAAATAAATAAGGGCTCAGTGCTGACCCTTGATGTAGTACTATGTTAATTGGAAAGTCACTGGTATCGCCATCACATGTTCGAACACATGTCGTCGCATCCTTGTACATATCCTTGATGAGGGTAATGTACTTAGTTGGGACTTTGTGTTTTTTAAGGCCCACCACATGACGCGTTTCTCGGTACTTTGTCATACGCCTTCTCGAGGTCAATAAAGACCATGTGCAAGTCCTTCTTCTGCCCCTAAATCTCTCCATCAACTGTCGTTACTAAGAAAATCGCCTCCATAGTCGACCTCCGGGCATGAACCCAAATTGGTTTTGGGTCACACTTGTCGACCGTGAGGCGTGCTCGATAACCCTCTCCCAAAGCTTCATCGTATGGCTCATCAAACTAATCCCCGGTAGTTAGTACAACTTTGAACATCACCCTTATGGGATAATGTGTTCGATAAAAAAATAAAAATACTGTATTATTCTATTGTATTGCTTAATTCCTAAAGAAAGACTTGGTTACCATTATATGAACTATAGTTACCAGAATTGTGTTCTTGGTTTGCAAATTCCATAAGTTATGTTCTCTAGGGGAATGTCTTTTTGGTTAGTGAATTGAGATTGGGGTTGCATGTTTGTAATTGGGTTTGTGATTTCTGAACACAAAGAAAAGAGATCGTCGCTCTCTGTTCCAATTTATAGGTCCTTTTGGCTTTTCTA
Organism: Hyparrhenia diplandra; assembly: GCA_015847255.1. Lineage (NCBI taxonomy): Eukaryota > Viridiplantae > Streptophyta > Magnoliopsida > Poales > Poaceae > Hyparrhenia > Hyparrhenia diplandra. The sequence continues at coordinate 95,081 of JADLZK010008129.1, read as the reverse complement.
CATACACAGCTTCTATTATGTAGCTAGACATATCTTATATCTAGGTGCATAGCAAAAGCCATGTACCTAGAAAAAGCTAAAACAACCTATGATTTGAGACAGAGGGTTGTAGTAGTTAATATATTGACCAGCCCAATTCGAGCTTCCATTTGCTTGTTGGCTCATTTAGTCTATCCCTGCAATGCGCTGCCCTAGCACACTGAGTTCGACTTCACGCCTTTAACTTCACATCCAAAATATCTCAACACTCAGGCACTGCCACTCACCAGTAACTATCAAAATGGATTTTTTAGACCATAGCCATGGCCTGGCTCTATAGAAAGCTTAAGAAGTGTCTAAGTGATGGCTGGGATTACAAGCTTACAGAACAAGGGTACTGAATACTCAAAACAAACACACTCCACTAAACGCTAAGTAAGATCATCCTGCCATAAGTAACAAGCTAAGTACAAGCGACAGAGATTCCACAGCCTCGTTTTCTGGCGCTAGAACCACCGGCACTTCACACCATCACTAGCTTGTCAGTGTGTGCTTCAGATGTTGCAGCAGCTAGCTTCTCCACTGTGGTACTTCCTCCTTCCTTGCCATCCTGCTCCAATGTATAAGACATTTTGATTTTTCTAGATACATAGCTTTTGCTATGCACTTCGATATACACAATGTCTGGACACATAGTTAAAACAATGTTTCTAGAAAAGCCAAAATATCTTATAATTTGAAATGGAGGGCATCTAGGTGAATATAATGAGAGATTAGAAATATCAAAGTCATTTTTAGTTTCCACGGACTTCAGCACACCCCAGCTAGTATGAACCACCTCTAATTTGATTTGTTCTGTTCCTCCGTAAGAATTCAATCCTCAAAATTTTGTCAGGATGTTGGTATAATCGGCCACTGTAAGCTTCCCTAATCGAACACAAGACCACCACTGCTAAAGAGCATCTGAAAAAAAAAGATCAGGAAATCTGGATTTTTAGGGAAACTTTGGTTGCCCACAGTTTTTGCATCCTAAGGTTTATCATCTGCCAATGGTAATAAATCTGTAGAGTTATCTGGTAGTGAACTTCCTGACAATTCCAATATCCGCATTACTCTGTCTTGTGCCCCTGATAAAGTTACTGACGCTAGTCGCTCTATCAGCTCAAGCAATTCACCGCTTTCTGTGGGTCCAAACTAAATCACGGAACATGACACTGAAATAGACTAGGAGGCAGCTTTATTAGTCTAATTATACCGTGGACAGTAATAGGCATTTCTCAGACCACCGCAGGCTCAGCTGAATCCTATTTGGTTGATGACACAGGCTAAGGGCTTCTAGAACGAGTCTAATTGTACTATTTGTTAACTATTACAGGAAGGTACTGGCAAAAGGTCGCTGATGAAAAGAAGAAAGAAACCAGCTAGAATAACCCTTGCTGACAAAAATGCACCAAATGAAGAAGTTTGGAAGCAGGCAAGACCGACATCATAAATCATAGCATTTTTTTTTTTTTTTTTGCATTTTGTCTTGTTCAACTGTTTAGGCTACTTTAACAGTAGCGATAGAACTGATAATTCATTGTTTCCAGATTGAGGATATGTGTGGGTCCACAAAGGCAGCTGCTGTCCCTGTGGTTCCTGACTCAGAAGGTATCCTACATACTTAATAATTATTTTCATTCCCTTATCTCTTGTTCATTTTTATTTTACTTCATGTGAACATTAATAGTGAACTGGAGATTCTTCATATAGTTGTGGGCTGCAGTTTGGATTTGTGACAGATACCACATCACACCTTAGCTTGAGCTTCCAAATTACAGCTATTAACTTATTATGGGCTTGAAGAGCCCTTGAGCGCTGAACAATTTGAAGAGTATTTTTAAAAGAAATAATTTGGTGTGTACAGCAGTAGGGCCTTGGGCTTTGTATATAACCAAAGTTTTTTTTTGGATTTTAGAAGAACAGTACTATCGTTGACTCATTTTCTTGGGTCATCAAGTTTGATCATGTAGCTTCTGTTCTGCTTTCTTTGATTTGCCAGGCACGGATTCAAATCCATTTTTCTCTTGAAGCTCTTGCTGTTTTCATGTTTCGCGTCCCCTCCAGCGGGTCAATCATCCGGTTAGTGGTCTATATTTATTCATGCAAATATCTCAAGTCATTTTTATGTATTGTGAAATGGCTGATATTATATTAACTTGTAATTCGAAGGGAAATCTGGACAAGACATCACCTAATGCAGGCTATGTTTTGCTAATGTTTTACCACTTGTATGATGGCAAGGTATGTATCATAGATGGAAAATTGTTTTTAGCTACTGAAATATTCCAAATCACGAACACTGTCATTTTCAGAGTCGAAGAGAATTTGAAAACGAACTGTATGAACGTTTTGGCTCACTTGTTAAGATGCCTCTCCTGAAGCCAGATAGGTAAGACTTTTTTTTCATTGTTTTGCACTGTTTTTTTTTTAATTCAACAATGAGCTATGCTATGCAGTTACAGAAAAAAGTTATGGAGATGTTCAGTACACTTATTTTCCAAGAAAAATGACTGCCTTCAATATTGTGTGCAAGGAAAATAAATCATGATGATGTGACTACTGTTTTCTCCTGATGATTTCAGAGCTCCATTGCCCGGTGCAGTGAAAGCCATCTTAGATGAGGGGATTAGCTTGTTCAGGATGCATCAGAGCAGGCATGGAAGGTATGAAACTGGTAGCCATATAAATGTTACAACCCCCCTTTTAGCACACCCGAACATTAAACAACACTTTGGTTGTGTAGGGCAGAATGCCTTTGTACAATAGCAGAGCATTCCTAAAAAAAGACTAGCATTATAGCACTTCTTGTATACATAGTATTACTTCATGTTTCATTCGTAGGAGGAATGCCTTTGTTCAATCTAAGACTAGCATTATAGCACTTCTTGTATACATAGTATTACTTCATGTTTCATTCGTAGGGAGGAATGCCTTTGTTCAATCTTCAATAGCAGTTCTTGTGTAGGAGGGAATGTTCTTCAAAAGCACCTTTTATCCAGAAACAGTAAATCACATTTATAGTAGTATTACTTCATCTGATGATGTTGACAGAGCTAGTGCTTCATTTCTGAATTCACATGTCTAGACTCTATATACATTGCCTGATGTTTTGCAAACAATGTCAAATTAGAGCGGAGCCGCCAAAAAGGTTCATATGCTAAAGAATGGGCAGTGTGGGAACAAAGGTTGCGTGCGACGTTGTTTGGGAATGCTGATCATCTTAACTCAATTCAGGTAACCTATTTCATTTATTAACCATTCACGAGCATAATGGTTGCTGAATGTTTATACACATTTTAACACGTGGGGCTACTACAAATCTATGATGACTACATAGTTTGCAGGAGTCATTTATTTATACTTTATATATGAGGTATCCTAAGGACTCGGAGGTTACTAAATTATGTCATGCAAGTCCTCCATACACCTCTCTTGCGTGTTTGAGGGAAAAAAAGTCCTCCATCCACCAATGCTATGAATTCAATATCATTAATAGAATTGTTTTCTTAGGCCAAAATAAGTTACTGGTAGATCAGTAGTCTAAATTGGCTCAACCTTATGTGCTAATGGGAGCACAATACTGATGTTAATATGATGTACAGAACCATTTTTCATTTCATGCGATGTGCTTTAATCAGGGATTTTGTTGGTGTACTATGCACTGATCCTAATCCTGTACACTTACGCCACAAGAGTCTGTTAAGCACACAGAAATCATGATTCAGTTCTGATGCTATCTATACTTTTTTCTAGGTTCCTTTTGACTATGCCGTGAAAGAAGTACTGGAACAGTTAAAAGCTGTTGCAAAAGGTGATCTCAAAACACCTGATACTGGCAAGCGGAAGTTTGGCAATATCATATTTGCTGCTGTTCGATTAACCCCATCTGATATATTGGGTGTTCTCCACAAGGTAAGAACTGCATGCTCAGCTATGTTTGAGAAAAGATAGTTCTGTATTTTGCTGTGAAGTGCTCATCCTAGCGTGTTCGCTGGAATCCTTCTCAGCCGTGGCCATGTGCTGTGCCACTAGGTTACCGTTGCAGCGCCGATGTTGCAATCTGACACTTGTTCTACCCTGCATTACTGTAACAGGTGGCAGAGAAGGACACAGCTGTCAGCAGTTTCCTTAACAAGATAAGACTGGAGGACAGCCTAAAGAAAGCTCACGTCACCCTTTGCCCACAAACGAGGCCATGGTGTGGCTGCTGTCGCAAGCTATGGCATCTACCAGCACCAGGAAGTCCCCGTCTCATTCACTGCATTGTACTACACTGACGAGATGGCCGCTCTTGAGGCACAGCTCGGAGCAGTAAACGATGAGCAGATCAATTCGAGGAACGAGTGGCCACATGCTACTCTGTGGACAGCTCCAGGTGTCGGGGCAAAGGAAGCAAATGTGCTGCCGCAGCTGGCTTCAGAAGGAAAAGCAGAGCGGGTGCCGATTGATCCTCCCATCACCATATCAGGGGTGGTGGACTTCTACTGATTGGCTACCTTGGTTTTAGGATACGGATGTGCAGAAGTGAAGATAGAATAAAGAATAGTTTGCTGCAGGTGGCCTTACATTAACAGCTGATCGTGGCCAAGACATGTGGTTAATCATCGAGTCTTACGCCACATAAAAATTTTGGTACATTAGGACAGACCTGACTACCTCATTTCTACTTCGATGTTGTTGCAAAAGTGCAAGATACCATCGATTAAGTCAGCTCTAGAGGAGATAATAATTGTCTGTATATCTGAGCATTCCACTTCTAGTGTATTTTGAATTTTCAGAGGCCGTTTGACACCAGGTGACATCTTGGTGGTATGTTGCTTTTGTGTACTTGTAAAATTGCAACATTAGCTAGATGGAACTGGAATACTTCTTTGTTGAAGTGAGTAGAAAGCAGAATCAGAGCGATGGCAGTAACATTGAAGCTGAAGGACTAGGGACTGTTGAACACGTATCAGGGTACTTTTTTTCGTGGCGCTGTTGCTCATTTTTCCCCGTCTCATTCTTCAACTTGCGTTCCCTTCTTCATATCCGGCTGGCTGACGGCTGACTTCCATCCTGGTTTGCTGGCTACTCATGTCTGACCAATGGGATTGGAAGTTCGGAGGAACTTTGGCGAGCGACTCCTTTTGTCCAATTCTTGCGTTCTTCGTCATCTCTGGCTGACTTCCACTCGCATTGGGAATTGGAGAGGTGGACTATAGTCATGTTGCAATTAAACAAGCCCAGTAAATAAACCCGTAAAATGTGTAAAATAGGCTTGCAGGTGGACAACAAGGTAAGTAAAAAAAACATTGCTTTTCTCTCACTTCGTCCTCTCCCTCTCATAAGTCATATCTGGTTGTAATTACATAATATACGTAATTCATGAGTCAGACAGACACACTGCTCAGCTTAGTCATGCACTTAGTCATCAGCTTGCTGGATCAAGCTGATTGGATGGTAGTCACGTATTTCAGCCGACTGTACCTTCTTTTTTTTAGCAGAATCATGAACTCATCGTTGAGGTGACTCATAATTAGTAAACTGTAATTTTTAAAATTTATATAATGGTAAAACATAAATAAATATGTACCCATTTCATTCATTGCTTTTCTCGAATCTGTGATAGTTTTTATAAAGTTCCTTTTATAAGAAAGGTATGTCGCGCAGGAAAAATTATGTCAATTATCCTTGCTTGGTCCATGAAGGCTTTAAATGGATTGTTGTTTGCATCTCATAAGGTGAAGAGCTTCCAGCTGTTGGATGGCGATTGAATGACATCTGGGTAAGGTAAAGTCACTTGTGACTTTATTGAAGCAAGTTAGAGAATCCCCGCCGATTTCCTAGTACAATATCCATATATATTCATGAACTGCAAATTATTCATGAACCGCAAATCAATTTGCTAAAGAACTGAACTGGCACGAGAATAAATTAAAAACTAGACATTTTTTTTTTTTTTTTTTTTTTTTTTTGAGAAATCGAGCCTTCCTTTATTACGTCACATTGTATGTGTTACAAACTCCATCGGGAGGCTCACCAAAACCAAACGTATCGACCGACCAAACAATTTACATGGCTTCTAGCTAAACAATGAGCATCATAATTGGCACTTCTACCTTCATGGATAAATTCCATTTTTATAAAGCTACTCATACCGTGCTTAATCTCCCCGAACCACAGGGGCCATACACACCGAAACCCCGGCCATGGATGCTTCTTACCGCATTACTGCAGCCACTTGCCACCCTAATCGACCGGCCGTTGGTTAAGATCATTTGCCGCTGCCAACCCCTCGCGGCAAGCCATAATCTCCGCTGTTTCAGCGTCTGAATATCCCTCGAGGACCAAAACTGATGATCCCAGGAAATTTCCATGCTCATCTCGTGCCACTGCTGCCATCGATACCCTTCGAAGTTTTGGATAGCGCAAAGATCCACGCTGATCTTGTCGCAGCCACCCGGCGGTTTGATCCAACGAGCTGCTGGATTTACCGCTGTTTGTTTCATTGTGCGCTTCGGGCAGCTACCTCCAAATCACTCAAGAACCGCTCTACAAAACAATGTGTCGAGCGGGCTCGAACTCATTCTCCAAAGACAAATAGCGCCGACGAGCATACCAGATAGCCCATAAACGAACAACAACCCTCGTCAGCTCCTCGTGCTTGAGCCCTTTCATCACCTCAGTTAACCAGGCTTTCGCGTCGGAGGTCTCCACTTGACAGATGAACTCCGTTATTTCTTCAGCCTGCCCAAACGCACTTAGCCAAATTACAATCAAGCAAAATAATGCCTCGTGAATCCATCATCCCACATAGCGAGCACCGTGCATCGGGTGCCATGTTTCGTGATGTCGCACATCCCCGCAGGGATAGAATGTCTTGCCGCCGCCACGTAAAGTGCCCCCGACCTTCGACGGAACTTTGACCTTCCACGATCGCTCCACTCCTTCTTCTCGGCGCTTGTGTTCGACCGCTTGGTCTATTGTCCAGCCATGCCGATGTTTTTCCCTTTGGCCGATAAGCATTCGACGCCGACCGACCGAGAAGCTCCTGCACTTTTCGTAGTGCCATGCCCAAAAATCGCCCATTGATCTCAAGCACAAAGGTATGTTCTCAATATATTCCCAATCGTGGAGAGAGAAGAATTCCCGCAACAGCTTGCCGATTCCAAATTTCGGACCCTTGATCAATTAGGTCTGAAAACCCAAACCGAGGATTCGGTTTCACCGACCGCAAAGTGGTCGCAAAGATGCCATCTCTTGGAATCCATGGTGACTCCCGGATGTTTGTTGTGGTGCCGTAACCAATACGACGGATAAGACCCCCGCGGAGTACTTCAACCCCGCCCACGATTGCTCTCCACACCCTCGAGGGCGAGGAACCTACACTTGCATCAAGTATATCGATTCGGGATAGTAAACCGCCTTAAGGACCCGTGCACTAAGAGATTCAGATCCCGTAACAGCCTCCACGCCGCCGAGCTAGTAAAGCCAGGTTAAATAGTTCAATGTTTCTAAAACCAAGACCTCCTGAGCTCTTGGGCATAACCATGTCATCCCAAGCTACCCAACATGCCTTTCTTTTACCTGCCTTACTTCCCCACCAGAAATCACGGAGTAGACCATCTATGTGCTTGCACAGGCCTCTGGGTAATCTGAAACAAGCCATGGAGTATGTGGGTATGGCCTGAGCTACAGCTTTGATCAGAACTTCTTTTCCTGCAGCCGAGAGGCACTTCTCCATCCACCCCTGTACTCTTTTCCAAATCCTATCTTTAAGGTATGAGAAAGCACCAAGTGTTGCTTGCCCGACATCAGTCGGCATGCCCAAATAACGTTCACTGAGAGCCTCATCAGACACTTCGAGTAATTCCTTTATTTCTTCCCTGATTACCTGTCTACAACCCTTAGCAAAATGGATCGAAGACTTGTCAAAATTTACCTTGTCCCCGCACGGCAAAGCATGATTAAGGGCATCTCTAATCGTCTCGCATTCCCTCTATCGACTCAAAAAAGCAGCAGGTCATCATCCGCAAAGAGTAAGTGACTGACCATCGGAGCCGACGGAGCCACTTTAATGCCCATGAGATCTGATGACTGAATACATTTTTTTAAAAGGCACGAAAGGCCCTCTGCTGCTAGTAAGAACAAATAGGGAGAAATTGGATCACCTTGACGAATGCCTCGGGATGGCTTAAATGCTTCCAGTTTTTTGCCATTCAGAACAACTGAAAACGAGACCGAGCTAATGAGTCTCATAATCATAGTTACCTACAAATGTTGAAACCCATCTTGATCATTATTTTCTCAGATAATCCCACTCCAAACTGTCGTATGCTTTCCTCATATCGAAGTTTCAAAGGTCGCAAAACCGGGTTTGCCACGCCCGCTTTTTTTTCTTCATGAAATGCGCATAACACTTTCGTAGGTCGTAATAATATTGTCCGTTATTAACCTCCCTGGTACAAAGGCTGACTGCTCCTCTGATATTATTTCAGGCAATATGGATCGGAGTCTATTGGCCACTGTCTTCGATGCGATCTTATAGATCACATTGCATAAACTAATAGGACGAAACTGTCCTAACTCTTCAGGATTCTCCACCTTTGGTATTAAAACAATATTTGTGTCATTCAAACTTGTTGGATCATCCTCTCCACGCAATACTCGAAGGACCACGGTTGACACCTCTTCGCCACACAAATCCCAATGTCTCTGGAAGAAATGTGCAGGAAACCCGTCCGGCCCTGGAGCCTTGGTAGGAAACATTTGAAACAAGGCCTGCTTGACCTCGTCCGGAGTAATCGGTTTAAGCAACCATTCGTTCATCTCCTGTGTCACCTTAACTGGCACAGTTGCCAGCAGCTGATCAGTATCCCTCGTCCCCTCCGTAGTATAGAGGGTTTTGTAGAAGTCCGTGGTCATGGAGGCCATCACTGTATCATCCTCCGTGACACTGCCGTCCTGCAGTTTTAACCTCGAGATTTTATTCCTCTTTCGACGCTGAGATGCTCGAAGATGAAAAAACCGAGTATTCTTATCTCCTTCTGTGAGCCATGTTATACGAGACCGTTGCTTCCACATGACCTCCTCCCGGTAGCTAAGCTCGACAATTCTGTCGGCTATCTTTGTTTCCTCATAGGAAGGACCCATCCTATTTGGTTCTGACCGGAGGCGCTCTAGGTCCTGCTTCAAAACCTTTAGCTCTCTGTTAACACTGCCAAAGGTCGTTCTCTCCCAGCCCCCTAGGTACTTGGAAATATATGACAGCTTTGATATTAGACCCTCCAAGTTGGTAGCCTGTAGCTGATTCTTCCAAACTTGTGACAATGAATCTCTCGAAACCTGCATGCGTTTCCCACATGACTTCATACCAAACCGCTTGCTCGAAACCCTAGGCCGCGTCGCTCGGCTGCCCATCGCACCGATAGGGCCGTGATCCGATGCTTTGACGACGGAAGTGACGAACCACCGCGAGCGGAAAGCGAGAACACCATTCAGCACACGCCAAAGCGCGGTCCAGCCAACCCGACGGTAGGGAACCCCCGCAATCCGCTTTTGACGCCCACCAACGCCCTTCGCGAAGATCGAGAGTCCGCACACATCAACCGCATCCCGAAAGCCCTCAATCTGGCTCCAACTCCTCTCCCCGCGCCCTTCGTTTCCGACGCAAAAAGGACCTCGTTGAAGTCACCAATACACATCCATGGCAATGCAGACGCCGACTTGATGAACTTGAGCATCTCCCATGTCTTGTGTCGTTTCGAACCCGTGCCTCACCATAAACACACGTGAGTCGCCAGGGGTCACCCCCATTCTCAGTAATAATAGTGTCAATGTGATACTGGGAATAGGGTAAAATTTCCACTCTAGTTTCTTTTTTCCAGAAAATGCCAAGGCCTCCACTACGCCCTGAACTACTTACAGCGAAAGCATAATCAAAACCTAGAGTACTTTTGAGACCTTCTACCCGTGCTCGGTTAACTTGAGTTTCAAGAACACACAAAGACGGTTGGGGCAAACTTCGCCGCTAAATCACGAAAGCTCTTTGACTGTCGCAAATTGCCCAAGCCGCGACAGTTCCAGCTGAGACAACTCATTGCTCTCGGCGATCCTCCTCGGAGGCCGCCGCTGACTTTGCTTTGTCCTGCCCATCCACATTCTTCTTCATCTTCTTTTTGTCCCGTGGAGACGTGTATGCTTTCTTCCCGTCGCCTAAGCAGAAGGCTTGGACGACGAACAAATTCTTCTCGATAAAGCGGAACGTCACCCCCTTCGTTGGGTTCCATGCTGAAAGCATCGTGGCCTCCAGAGATGCCACGCTGAATCTCTTCGACGACAACAACTTTGCCGCCGCCATCCACTTCACCGCCGGGAGAGACTCCCGGACCTCCTGATCTAGCACCACTCCATCATTCTCCGCTTCACTCAAACGGAGCTTACTCAGCAGATCGCCGACTTCCAGGTCCTCCCTAGGAGCACCCTTCTCCCGGCTCGCCGCCGCCATGACTGCTTGAAACCGTAGATCAACAGCAGACACCGCCAAGGCCGGGTAGCTGGGCAAAGCCAGCCCCTGGATCAGCCCGAGCGTGCTGCGTCGTCCCAGGAACCAAGAGACTACAAGGATCACACGCCAAAACCCTCACCGGAGAAAATCGCCAGCAAGGTCGGGAACCCTAGAATCTAGGTCGGGAACCCTAGAACCTAGGTCGGGAGTGCTTCTCATTAAAAAACTAGACATAACAGTCTTACTTAGAACTGAACTGACTCAGGTCCGTTTAATAGATCTTCTAAAAAAAGGTCCATTCAATAGAAAAACATTTTCAACTCCGGTAACAACAACAACAACAACACTTGCTCAGCCCGTTAAGGCCCAAGACTTGATTGGGCTTAATCCTCGGACCACATGCACCCATCTCAGCCCATCAGTATGGATACGCCAGGGAAGGAATCATCATGTTCTTCTTTTTCTATTTAAAAAGGAAAAGTCCCAATTCCTTCCCTCAACTATCATTTAAAGTTCATTTTTTCCTCAATTTAAAACGGACAAATCACCTCCCTTAACTTTTCAAACCGTGCAAATAACCTCCCTCGAGCGGTTTTGAGGCGGTATTGCTACAGTAACAGCGGTTTGCCTTTTATTTTTTTAAAAATCCGGTTGAACCTTTGAAAAATCATAGTAAATAACAAAAAATCATAAAATAAAAAATCTAATTTTATTAGACTCCACATGATTAGATCTACACATTGAATATATATATACGATATTATTTAGTACAAAGTTTTTTGTTTTCTTTTACTTTTATATTTATTTGGCTGCAACTTCTATAATTATTTTTTTGACTAAAGCATATCATATTATATATTCAATGTATAGATCTACTCATGTGGAGTCTAACAAACTTTAATTTTCTATTTTATGATTTTTCTGTGATTTACTATGATTTTTTAAAGATTCAACCAGAATTTTTTAAAAAAAAGAAAAGGCAAACCGCTGTTACTGTAGCAATACCGCCCTCAAAACCGCCGAGGGAGGTAATTTGCATGGTTTGAAAAGTTGAGGGATGTGATTTGTCCGGGTTTTGACGCTGAGGGAGGAAAAAGTGAACTTTGGTGATAGTTGAAGCTAATTTTGACTTTTTTCCATTTAAAAAGGTGCGCGGGAGAAGATCAGCCGGGCCAGTTCGCAGCGTTCATCGTACTGGAGCGCAGCCTAGTAACCTGCAGCCCAGTTCAGGCGACGGGGTTTTGAAAATTGGATTGCCGCCTCCAAGGACATGCATGGGATCCTAGTTAAGAAAAAAAAAACAGACATGGGTCAATTGACTATCAGTTAGAATCAATCGACTGTAGTAGAGGATCATTTCCGTTATTTTCAATAGCCCGCTATTTTTTCCCTTTGGTGTTGATGTGGAAGGTTTGTACCTAACTGGTGGTAAATCTAGAGCTACTCATTTTGATTTTTTTGAGCAGAATCCCAATGCACTCAACAATACGCTACTAGTGTTTATTTGCTTTCATGTGCATATCCAAAAACCGCCGTAGCGTTAGCACGTGCATTATACTAGTAGTGTGAGAGTGGTGACTTTGAGTCTGAATTTGATGAGGAGCGCTAGGAAGAGCATAGGCTAGTTGCAGAAGACCCCCTACTACTACCTATACCAGTTGTAGCATATGACAAAGAACATCCCTCAATGGGTGTGTAGGCAATATATACGCCAAGTTCCCAACATGCATGAGTTTAGGTTTGCCATAGGGAGATCCAGGGCACATTGTTCAGGGAAGAAAGACGAAGGGTGTTTGGTTTGAGGAATGATCCATCGTCTACTCATTTCTCACGTTTTTGTTTGATTTGTTGAATGGAATAGGTTGATGGATGCATCATCGCTTCATTCCTCACAAGCTAATAGCTTGCACTGGAATGAGGGCTGGAGTTATTCCACCAAATTTGGAGAATGAACTCATGATGCACCACCTCATCTAAGATCTGAGTGCCTCCTCAAACTAAACACCCTATAAATACTTTTACACTGAAGAATATATAAAGGTAACATTTTTCGTCTCGGGAACAATTTTTCCAGTTTAGTTTTGCAACATTTGATTATGGCATTCTTAATATTATTCTCCAATAAAAGTGTCAAACTCACTCACAGTCGCATGCAATGTCTGAAAGTGGCTTAAACCTACCCGAACCACTTTCCATTTTAGTACCTGTTCACTTTAGGTGAAAGACTGTGAAAGCATACCACACCACCTGTGTCCATGCAACAATGAATAGAATCGACACCCAAATCCCTTCTGCAAAGCAACAAGAAACTTCCAGATCTGAACATGTAGATAGTGCAACATTCCAATTCAGTGGTTATAATGTTGCCGTCATATGTGTTCTGGAGTTGAAAATGGCAAGGGATGTTGGATTGTCGATCGCAGCAGCGCGCTATATATTGCGTTCCTACTTGGTAGTAGTGAGCGTCAATCGTCACTCTTGTAAGTAGAAGATAGGTATGGGTAGCCGCGGCAGGCCGAAAGAGGTGTGCGTCATTGGGGCGGGCATGTCCGGCCTGGCGGCGGCGCGAGGGCCACGCCGTCACGGTCATGGAGCAGAGCGGCGACGTCGGCGGGCAGTGGCTGTACGACCCGAGGATCGACGGCGACGACCCGCTTGGAGCCAAGGCGCCGGTGAAGGTGCACAGCAGCTTGTACGCGTCGGCGCGGGTGATAAGCGCGCGCGAGTGCATGGGCTTCTCCGACTTCCAGTTCGTGCCCAGGAGCGGCGCCGGCGACGCGCGCCGCTTCCCGGGCCACCGCGAGGTGTTCTGCTACCTCAAGGACTTCTACGAGGCGTTTGGCCTCGCCGACGCCATCAAGTTCAACACCAGGGTCGTGCGGGTCGCCATGGCAGCGCCGCCGCTGTCACCTGACGTGAAATGGAAGGTGAGATCAGTGCACGTCGGCGGCGGCTGCGAAGAGGAGGAGGAGGAGGTGTTCGACGCCGTGGTGGTGGCCAATGGCCATTACTCGCAGCCAAGACTGCCTAGCATCGAAGGGATGGACGCGTGGCAGCGGCGGCAGCTGCACAGCCACTCGTACCGGGAGCCGGACCCCTTCCGCGACGAGGTGGTGGTGGTGGTTGGCTGCGGCGAGAGTGGCATGGACATCGCGACGGAGCTATGCGGCGTCGCCAAGGAGGTCCACCTCGCGGCGAGGTCCGTGGAGGCAGCCACGCCGCCGCCGCCGATGCTGTCCAAGTTTCTGGCCAACCACTCCGGCATCCGCCTGCACCCGCAGGTGGACCGGCTGTGCGAGGACGGGGCGGTGGTGTTCGCCGACGGCTGCCGCGTCGCGGCCGACGCCGTCGTCTACTGCACGGGCTACACCTACTCGTTCCCGTTCCTCGACACCCGGGGACTGGTGACCGTCCGCGACAACCGCGTCGACCCGCTGTACGAGCACACGTTCCCGCCGGCGCTCGCGCCGTCGCTGTCGTTCGTCGGCATCCCCATGCGGGTGTTCGCGCCGTGGTTCTTCGAGGCCCAGGCGAGGTGGGTCGCGCTGGTGCTGTCCGGCAAGGTGGCACTACCGCCGGAGGAGGACATGATGCGGGCGGTGCAGGAGCACTACCGTGCCAGAGAGATCGCCGGCGTGCCGACCTACCACACGCACGCCATCCCCGTCCCACCCGATCGCAGTGTATGTATATATATATATATTGCCACGAACTCCATGCTTCACAATGTCTAGCTTGCTGACAAGCTTCTTCATTTGGTCATGATCGATCAGGAGGTCTGGGAGTTCGTCTACAGGCACTCGGACCTCCCGCGCATGGAGGACTGGAAGGCGGAGCTGTTCTTGACTAGCCTCATGAACTCCATGGACGACCGGGACACCTTCCGTGACCGGGAAGACGACAGCGAGAAGGTCCACGAGGGCGTGCAGAGATGGCGCTGCCTGGCCGGTGCTCAATACGAAGCTGCCCCGGCTGCCGCCCGTGCCCATGGTGGTTTCTGATGCTGCGGCGCATGGCCATTGCCGGACCCCGGCCGTCGCAATTCTCAGGGTGGTGCGTTGGATGCCTTCGTGCGTTCTGGTCACTGACTGGACAAAAATTGTACGTATCTTGTTGGACAACCAGCACATGGCCTTTTCTTTTAAAAAATTGAACACCTGGTTCATGTGTGCCGCTTTTAGATAAAGTGTGCCGTTGAACTGTTTGGCTTTCAATTATTTGCCCATGTCTGAATTGTTGGGCGTTGGCATGTTGTCATCAATCAATCACTCAATTTTATCCCTGTAGAGATATTAGAGGCAAAAATAGTAGTGACTAAATAACAAAGAAAAGATGACCGACCTATAGTAGAACATGCTCGTGAGATTCATATGCTGGCTAATGAGCACGTACAGAACAATGAGTGTGTGTTACGCAACAAGTTTGTGATTGGCGGTATCGTCACCAAATTATTACTACCTAAATGATCAGGTTTTTGTTGCCACCTCTCTAAAGAGATCTAAAGCATAGGAGGCAGGAGAGCTTAATTAATGCAAGAGGGTGTTGGCGCAAAAAGTGGTTCCCAGGTTAACACACCAAACAAGCCGGAAAGCTAGCCTGAACGTCCAAGCTTGCCGGTCAATTTGACCTGTAATTGACAAAGAATGAGTTCATCCAAATTATAAGCGGAACATGCCGGGTGTTGCCGACAGTTCCGAAACCGTGGCTCAGAAAGCCAAAATCATGTAGCAATCGGCAATTCTACAGGGCGTACATGACATGAGCTCAAAATAGTCGACCTATGTGAGCTGTAGGATAAAGCGTTTAAAGTAAGTGTTGACGGATCCTTCACTACAACCGATCATACATGTGCGTTTAACCGACTATTACAGCTTGATGTGACATAGATAAACGAGGTCGATCAATCAATGTAGACATATATGAGGAATATCCGAACAATCTCGCTTAGATATATGAAGGGTAACACATGCATACATATCAATCTGAACATTAAAAGAACTTGGATCTATTCCAACTGACTACCGGATGGCTGGCCTTCCTAAACCCTTTTTGCTAAAACAATTAAACTATCTGCCGCTAGGACTTAAGACATCTTACAAGCTAGATACATTTAAGACCAGAATGCACATATTACTTGGGAAAGCATAACCGTGTCGGCTAAAATAGCCGAATCGGGGTCCATGAAGCGTGAACAAGCATATCTAAATACAAGCAAACTATCAGATTAAAACAAAGCTGGTCTAGTAGGCCGGCGGCTCTAAATTAACTCATGAATCGGGGTCGATGAGGACTGGAAGGTGGAGCTGTTCTTGACTAGCCCCATGAACTCCAAGGACGACCGGGACACCTTCCGTGACTAGGAAGACGACAGCGAAAAGGTCCGCGAGGGCGTGCAGAGATGGCGTTGCCTGGCTGGTGCTCAATACGGCTGCCCCTGGATGTTGCCCATGCCCACGGTGGTTTTCGATGCTGTGGGCGCATGGCCATTGCCGGACCCGCCGTCGCAATTCTCAGGCGCCCTTGGTGCATTGGATGCCTTCGGCGTTCTGGTCACTGACAGTGATAGGTCCCCAACTTTTTTTCAAAATTCCCATCACATCAAGCATTAAATGCACTAAAAGACGAATGTCCCGAGTATGAAATGTAGGTAAACAAAATAACTAATTACATAGTTTATATGTAAATTGCGAGACGATTCTTTTTGAGCCTAGTTATCCCATGGTAGGATAATATTTACCACAATTTACATATAAAAGAGTACCAATAAAGTTTTAAAAAAAGTACCGTAGCATTTTTTATTTGTTTGTGGTACTGAGCACCAGCCAGGCTGTAACAAACTTTGAAGAAAGGCAAGGGGAAAAGCAACTGATTTGTGTGTAATAGCTCTGAGCATCGGGCTAGGGAGTATGTAGATGAGGACAGCTATTTGTGTGTAATAACTGAATTTGAATTTGAAGAAAGGCAAGGGAAAAAGCAACTGATTGGTGTGTAATAACTGATTTGAAGAAAGGCAGCCAACATATGGTCCTTTGTGAATCTAGAGGACAGCGATGGTTTTAAAACTTAAAGACTAGAAATATGCAAATTCCTCCTAGTCGTATGATTGGTAGTTGGAAACTAGTGTGAAATTTTTTTATGTTAGATTTTACTCTCCATAGCCATGATGTGATAATGAGTTGCAACATGATTTTCGTTAAGACTAATGATGCTGTCATATTTTACTTGTACTATGATCTATGTTTATAAGCGCTTGTCATTAATTTAGACTATGTTCATGATCACCTAGGCTTGTCAAATTTTGTAGGTCTGCCACTGGGTGGAGTTCTACCAAAAACATTAGTGGGAGCTAAAATCCGCGGTGAAGCTTTTCCATGGTCGATCGAAATCAATGTTGGGCTTCAGATCTGTTTTCTGAGAACTAGAGCTCCGTCCCCCCCGAACAAAACACAACATGGAGGCTATGGAGACTCTCAACTCTCGAGTTCGAAAGGAGTACTACTTCCATGTAGATGAGGAACTGAGCCATCCGTGTGTGCCGTGCGTGGTTTGTGGCTGTAATGACGGTGAACGAACTGGATTCAAGGAGATAGGTGATGTATTTTATGTGGTGTTTGGTTCGGGTGACTTTTCCTATTGATACTAAAAAGTATCTGGGAAACCATGGACGGAGCTAGCAGTGGGGCGGGTGGGGCTCAAGCCCCTCTAAAAATCCGATAATCAAGATTAATTACGGTAGCAAAAACAAAATATCACCATTAAATCTTCATGCAAATTAACATCTCCTTTGTTTTAACCCCACCTAAAATTTTTCAGGCTTCGTCACAGGGAAACCAAACATGGAGGATTTTTAAAGACTTTTTCTAGAAGTATCTCCTAGAGCCCTCGAGGGAATTTTTTCAAAAGTCCTAGGACTAAAGTAAATTCTATGACTTTTGAAAACAATTGGGGCCTTGTTTTTTTTTCTTTTTTTTCTTCTTTTTTGTATGGATATAAGCTTGTTGGTGTCTTGGACACTAGCACCTTCATCGTTTGGAAATAAGAGACAAGCCATCAACTATGAAGCCTTAAAACTCAAAGTATATTAATTCGATAGGATCCAATTAGATTTGCTTCTAACAAACTACTCCATTCCCAATTTTTTTGAAGGAATTACTCCATTCCAAATTATAAGTCATTTTGACCTTTTTGGTTCATCCATTTGTTATGTATCTAGATATTATTATATTTTAGATGAATAGTAAATTGGATGTATAAAAAATTCAGAGTGACTTATAGTTTGAAATGAAGGGAGTAGAAAAAAAAAATCACATATAACCGGTTAGGATTCTATCTATTATAACCTTATATCCTTTTTTTTTTTTTTTTTTTTTGAAAACGTACCATTGGCACGTACTGCATTAAGAGAAATGGAAATGTTAAATTACATCCTAATGAGATTCCTTAGCGAGCTACCGGAAGCACATTAGCGACGACACACATACAAATGGCACCGACTAGAATGGTGACGCTTGCTTAGAGGGTTGTACTAAACCTTATATCCTCTCTGACTATACAAGAGGAGTAACGAGACCCTAATCGGTACATTCAACCGAATCATACCTCATACACATCCGTAGACATAGAGACAAAGGTCATGTGCACCATGTGCTAGCCCTTATATGGTTCCCTCTACATAAATCAACAAGCACTCCATTGACCATACGACATATTTAGGAGTTATAGGAGTGGCTAGGTACACGGTACGGGATTTGATTCTTGGTTGAATTCGAATGAATGATACGATCGTTTGCAACATGTTACCGTTTAGTACAACTCAATTTCAACAGCAAATCATTTTATTTTTTTCTTTTTTTCTTTAGCAAACGAGCACCTTTACCGTTAAGGCTAAAATTGTTTCGGTGAACGACAAAACAACTCTGTGTAGTTTTTTTCCTGCCAAATCAAAGTAAAACTATAAGACACACATGTGCTACTTGTCGATCGGAAAGATCTTCGCCATCGTCGTCAAAATCATCCTCATCGTCGTCTATATAGTCGCCGTCATTGACGTTGCCATAAGCTACGGTGCCAGTTGCCGCCCGTTCCTCCATCAGTAAGCATGGCTTCTGCATCTGCCTCCGCTTTGGCCTTGTTGTCATTCGTCGCTGGAACTGGAACTATCATCATCACTGAGATCAAGACAGACATCATCATTGGCCCCACGCATGACTCTGTTTCACCATTAGCCATTGCTTCCGTGCAACTAGGCTTATTCGCCGTCGCCGTACTGTCGCCTCCCTCCTCCTTCTTGGCAGCAACCTTCCTAACCCTGCGGATAGATTTCGCCCTTCGTCCACCATTGGTGGACGTATCATTTGGCTTGGCGTCCACTTGTTCCTCTTCAGAGTTCTTGCTTTCCTTCTCGGCGACCTTCTTCTTCAGCTGTTCGATGAGGCGCCCCAGGCAAGCGTCCGCGCCACGGTCGGTGCGCTTGGACACCATTAGGCACTCGGCGACGTCGGCCGGCGTGATCTCCACCACCTGCAGCAGCTCCCTCACGGTGTCGAACAGCGGGTGCGAGTCGACGCCGAGGTAGTTATGGGCCAGCGTCGTGAATGCCTCGAAGCAGCAGTAGGACATCTCGACGTGCATGTCCATCCGCCCGCGCCGGATCAGCGCCGGGTCCAGCTTGTCGACGAAGTTGGTGGTGAACACGATGATCCGCTCGCCGCTGTGCGCCGACCAGAGCCCGTCGATGATGTTGAGCAGGCCAGACAGCGTCACCAGGGTCCACCTCTTGCGCTTCTCGGCGATGGCGGCGGCGGTGGCGGCGGCTGGCAAGCTGCGGTCGGACCTTTGCGGCTCTGCAGCTCCGGTCGCCGGTGAGGTCGAGGGAGCAGTCGATGTCCTCGATGACGATGATGGACTTCCCCTTGGTCTCGATGAAGAGCTTGCGGAGGTCGCTGTTGCCCTGCACCATGGTGAGCTCGATGTCGTAGATGTCGTAGTTGAGGTAGTTGGCCATGGCCGCGATCATCGTCGACTTGCCCGTGCCCGGCGGGCCATACAGCTGGTACCCTCTTCCACGCCTTGCCGATCTGGCGGTAGTAGTCCTTGTTGCTGCGGAAGTCGTCGAGGTCGTCCATGATCTCCCGCTTCTTCGCCGGGTGCATTGCCAGGGTCTCGAAGGTGGTCGGGTGATCGAAGTTAATGTACCTCCATACCTTGGAAGAACTGCAACTCCAGAACGTAAACAATTTAAATCCGTAGCCATACAAGAAAAAGAAAATTATAGGGGGATTGGATTACGTACTAATCGAGGCTTTTCTTGTTGGTGTAGAGCCTCCGGCGACGGTTCTGGAACATGACGTCGCGGCCGCTCCGACGGACGTGCGGGAGGTACTCGTCGACGACGAGCTGCCGGTGGCGCTGGTCGAACGTGAGGCGGAGGCAGTACTGATTGCCCTGCTTGCCGGGTGGCACCGACGCCCACCACAAGGTGGCGCCTCGGAACTCGTCGACGAGCTCCTGCCCCTCGCGGAGGCTGAGCACGAAGCCGTCGCCCTCGGTGGCGCCGTCGGCGTGGAGCTTGCGCGCGTCGCGACCGCACGCCGCGCTCAGGTAAGTCTTCACCTCCTCGTAGGCGTCGCTGGACTTGATGGTCTCGTCCAGCGAGTAGACGGCGGCAGGTTTGCTGGAGGAGATGTCGATGCTCACCAGCGGGTCCAGGAACGGGAGCAGTCGCCGGACGCGATGCCGGAGGGCCGCCACCAGAGGCGCAGCCGCTGGCGCCAGAGCCAGGAGAAGCCACGACGACGAGCCCAAGTTGGCGGTCACCCACCGCTTCACCACCGTCGTCGTCATCATCATCATCTTCCCGCTGAGATCGATCAGCCCAAGGCGTTGCCCGTCTCACGCGGACACGTCTGGTTGTTACGTGCGCCGGCCGTCAATATAAAGGCTTCAAATTGGAGTCATCCAGGGACACGTTTTCCTTTGTCTCCCGTCGTCGTCATTTTGGTGGCCTCTGGGCACAGATCTCATCGATCTGTTTTCGTCTTTAGTTACGTACGTACCATGCAACGTATGTTTTGATTGAAAAAAAATGGCAACCTATGCGAAGCAATTAGCTACCTATAGATTTTGTAAGGAGAACTTTTTTAAAAAACATTTGAAATATTCCACATCATAATAAATTTTACGACAAAAGTCACTCAACCAGCGAGAAAGTTTATTCCGCCCTACAGGGCATGTGTTCTCGTGCATGCATACGTTAGATCAGCTATCTTGAGATGTGTGCAACTCAATACTAAATCTATATAGATGTACCTACTTTTTTTTTTTTTCTCTATATCTATATATTTTTTTTTGAACTTGCCGGACCCGGCTTAATGCATTGCATTAACACATCGACGCTCAGCCAAATCGCGAGCCATCACAGTCATTACAAACTCCGGGAGGGGGTCAGTCCAAATATGAAACTGGCCCGGGTCCCAACTCAACGCCCGACGAGCAAGCTCATCAGCACTCGAATTACAGGAACGAGAAATTTTTTGCAAGGAAACAGTGCTAAAACTATCACTCAGATGATCACTTATCTCTTGAAGAAGACCACTTTCTGGGGCTAAATTATACTGGGCCGGAAATCTAACCGCCTCCGCCAAGTGTAGAGAATCAGTCTCGATCATGACCTTGACATTCCAAAGTGCACTGCCGCCTCAATAGCCTGCTTTGCTTGAGAGCGGGTCTCAGCCATCATGGCACTCGGATGGAGCCCAGATTGCCGCCTCCTGCTAACACACCAGCACCATCACTATCGCGAATGACAAAGCCCCAAGCCCCCGCTTTCGAGTCAGCTGCAAAGGCACCATCAACATTGATCTTGAGTATGTCTTCTGGAGGTGGAAGCCAGCCAGGATTACTTGAGATCGGTTTACACGCTGAGGGGGCAGAGCCTATAATATCCCAAGTCATCTGCATCACAAATGCCACTGTATCTCGACTGGCAGGCATTAGCTCGCCCGCGTTGATTTTATTCCGCACCGACCACCAGCGCCAGACCAGAACCGTCATCAGAGTGCAGAGGTCCGGTCTGAACGACATGATCATCTTGACAAATTCAGTCCCCGACGTAGCAGTTAATAGCTGGGTCCTAAATGAGTCAAGTCCGAGCTCCATCATCACTTCGAACTTCTTTGCATTTTCAGAAAACAGTGCGCCGCATCCTCATCGAACCTGCAGCACACCGGGCACGCCGTGTCCAACTGAACCCCCTTCCTCCTAATATTCAGTTTGAAAGCAAGGCTATTATGAGCCACACGCCAGATGAGTTGCTTGATTTTTGGAGGCCCATGCAATCGCCAGATGGACTTCCAGACATTCTTACCCCTTCGTTTGTGCTCATTGGACTGCTCCCCGGGCTGTTTTACACGTTGGATTTGGGCATTATCCTGCAAAACATGATACGCTGATTTCACCGAAAACATTCCTTTCCTGTCATAGTGCCAAGCAGCCTGATCCTCCCTATCAACATGCACCGGTATAGTTAGTATATTCTTTACATCCTCTTCCCAGAACACCTCCTTCAGTAGCTCAGTATCCCAGTAGCCGGTGTATGGATCAATAAGTTCAGACACCTTGGTGATAATTGTTTGCCCCCTAGGTGTTATTGGTCGCCTGCTCCCACCAGCAGGAATCCAAGGATCCTCCCAGATACGAACAGCCATTCCATCCCCAATCCTCCAAATAATTCCTTGCTCCAAAGCTCTAAGCCCCCTCAAAATACTCCTCCATGTGTATGAGATCCCCGGCCCCTCACATGCTGACCAAATATTCCCATCCGGCCAATACTTTGCATGTAACAACTGTGCACATAAAGAGTTGGGCTGTTGGATCATCCTCCAGCCTTGTCTAGCAAGCATTGCTAAATTAAAGAGATGTAAATCTCTATAGCCCAGCCCTCCCTTCTCCTTGCGACTGGTGAGTGTATGCCACGAGAGCCAATGGAGCTTCTTCTCATTCTCCTGCTGTGCCCACCAAAACCGGCAGATCATCATACTAATCTCGTCACACAAACTCTTCGTCAGATCAAAGCACGACATAGCATAACTAGGAATAGCCTGTGCCACTGCTTTTATCAGTGTTTCTTTGCCAGCTCTCGACAATAATTTTTCTTTCCACCCTTGTATACGCTTCCATACTCTCTCTTTCAAATATGCAAACAGCTTTGAACGGGATCTACCCATGTACACTGGCAGCCCCAAATACTTCTCCGTCTTAGCTTCTTGAGACAACTCCATCGTGTCCTTGAACGCCATTCTTCTATCTTGATCACAATTTTTACTGAACAAAACTGAAGACTTGTCTTTGTTTATTTTCTGCCCCGA
Organism: Hyparrhenia diplandra; assembly: GCA_015847255.1. Classification (NCBI taxonomy): domain Eukaryota; kingdom Viridiplantae; phylum Streptophyta; class Magnoliopsida; order Poales; family Poaceae; genus Hyparrhenia; species Hyparrhenia diplandra. The sequence continues at coordinate 72,209 of JADLZK010008129.1, read as the reverse complement.
GCACTCCTCATATAGATGTAGCACATGCTGCAGGTGATTTGCACTCCGTTCATTGACTTTTAGGAGAAGCAAAGAATCATCTGCAAACAAGAGATGAGAAATACTCGGTGCACCTGCACATATAGTGACACCCTCCAGCTGTCCACTCCTTTCCGCTTCATTCAACAAGCACGAGAAACCCTCAGCACACAGAAGAAACAAGTAGGGTGACAATGGGTCTCCCTGCCGTAATCCTCTCGACGGGGTGATCTCTTCCGTTAGCACTCCATTCACCTTGATTTTATAAGAGACGGTGCTCACACATTGCATGATCATCTCAACCCATCTCGCATCAAAGCCCATTTTCTCCATCATACCCTTCAAAAAGTGCCACTCAATTCTATCATACGCCTTGCTCATATCAAGTTTTACTGCTGCATAGCTGTCACACCCGGTTCTTTTATTCTGCAGGAAGTGTGTCAACTCATATGCAACAAGAACATTATCAGTGATGAGACGCCCAGGAACAAAAGCACTCTGATTTGGCGAGATGATTTCATCCAATATCAACTTCAACCTGGCTGCAAGAACCTTAGATGCAATTTTGTATAAGACATTGCACAAGCTGATAGGGCGTAGGTCCTTCAAACTCTCTGGTTGTGGCACCTTGGGGATAAGCACAATCATAGTCTCATTCCACTCACGTGGCAACGCCCCCCCATTTAGAAACAGCATAACCTCTTTTGTAATATCTTCACCCACCACATCCCAATACTGCTTATAGAACAAAGTGAGGTCATACCGTCTACCCCGGGGCCTTGAGATCACCGATGCCTTCCAAGCCCGCCTTTATTTCTTCAGCCGTGAATGGCCGCAGGAGGTCGGTGTTCATTGCCTCCGTGACACGAGCGGGAACATGATTCAACAGATCATTCATCCTGGCACCTGTAGTGGCAGTAAATAAATTTTCATAGAAGTTAGAAACATGGTCCGCCATCTCCTCTTCATTAACCACCTCATCTCCATTTTCCTTTACTAACTTCCTAATTCTATTTCTTCGCTCTCGATCCGAGGCATATTGGTGGAAAAATTTTGTGTTACGATCACCCTCATTCAACCAGTGAACTTTCGCTCTTTGGCCAATAAATATTTCTCCTCTCTTCTAACTTCTCTAATTGGAACTTCAGTAACTCCTCTCGATTTATTGAATTTTGAGACACCCCGTCTCTCCTACAATTCTCCAACGCCTTCCTTATTTTTTTTTTTTTTTTTTTTTTTTCTCCATATCTCCCAACACATTCCTCCCCAATCACCCAACTCCCTCGCCACACACCGACAGCACCCCCACCGACTCCCCTAGCCTCCATTGCCGTCCCTCCAAGCATTCTCCACCACAACGCCACACTCCTCCTCCTTCACCCACCCGGCCTCGAAGCGGAAAGCTTGCTGCCCACCCCCACCTCTTCCAACAATGCGAGGGGGAGGGGGATTAGTATCAACAATCACCGGCCGATGGTCAGAATTACTTACTAATAAAGCGCGAAAATCTCCGTGTGCGACCCGTAGGATCATCCTGAGCCATTAGATTGGCATCAACGGTTTAGATCGACCGTCGGATAAGTGGGCCTATGGGGCAGCGTGGACCAACAAAATTGCACAGCCTGCACCCATGCGGGACTTTATATCTTGAGTATTGGAGTATTGAATAGGATTCCTAATCCAAATAGCAAAAGGATATATCTATTTCTTCTCTTCTATCTTTATCTATATCTTTATTTTCCTTCGTATCTTTTTCCAGAAAATGTTCAGACTTCTCTGATTTTTGCCGTTCTCAGTCATGAATTAGAGGACGTCAGCCATTTTTCCTTTTCAATTTATTTTTGTCGATTTCTTTTTAAATTCGAGTCCTTTTCCGGATTAATGTCTTTTTATTTTTGTTTTCTCTAACTTCAGTTGAAGCCTGCTTTGGTTTCTTTTTTTATATTTCATTTTCCAAATCCTTTCTTTTTTTTTTTGGACTGTTCTCATGATATATCAAGGGCTCATCCCTACAATACAACGACTCAACAAAATTGAATACAGTTTGTGTTAATTAAATTAGACATAAATTAAACCATATACACAAGGCACCGTATCCGTTGGCAAGGCGGCAAGAAAGTATAATGAGATCAGAATGCATGCGTTAGCCACGTCCTTTCGCATAATGTCGAGTGTGATAAAAAACATATAATGATATAAATATAAAAACTATAGCTCTCAACACAAAACAACACATATAACGTTGTGCATTTTTTCTCCTGTTGCAACACACGGGCATTTTTGCTATTGCAAGGAAATTTCAGGCATGCGGATCGTAGGATCCTCCTCAGCCATCGGATTGGCATCAACGGTTTAGATCGATTGTCGGATAAGTGGGCAACGTGGACCAATAAAATTGCATAGCCCAGGCCCAGATAGTAGAAGTTGAGCCCATGGGGAGTTTGGCAGTCCAAAAGGCCAAATAAACCATGTTCTCCATTCTTGTTTAGTCTCCTTTTCCCCTTTCTTTTAACATCTCCCCTTTTATTTTTCTTTTTGGTCAAACGGAGTATGTCTCGCTGCCCTACTACGTCGGGCATCCTATGCTCCTACGTTTCATGATTTGTTTTTAGTCTTTTTCATATAACTCACTTTTCGATCAAAATAAATAATAAACACCGTATTTTAATAAAATATAAATAAATACGTAATGGTGTCGTTATTCATCCCGTTGTAATGCATGGGCATATTTGCTAGTTACAATAAAACCTTAATACAGTGGTATATGTATATACTCGGTGGATCCACTCAAACGTTAAGGGTTCAGTGATGTGACCTGCCTGGCTCCATTTCCTTTTTTATTACCTCTGCGTTCCTCTAGACACTATTTAAAGTTGTTTACATCAACAAACATCCCATGTTTTTTCTTGGTAAAAAAACATAACTCCTAAAACCAACATCATAATTAAAATCCGATTGCATCGTGGTGTTCCTTATCCTTACACTAAACTTTTCAAAACAAGACCCCTTCATGGATATATTTCAGAAAAAATTAACGAACATTTATCTCCTAATAGACATGTATCTACTCCTAATAAACATGTATCTACTCCTATTGTGGACGTATCATTGCTTTTATGCGCTTCTTAGTATGCATGTACTTCAAACTAGAAGTTATAAAGTGAAATAACAGAAAGGATCGATTGTACCTGATGACTCAAGAGGATAAATTTCATCATGGTGAGGAGAGAAGCTGGGAGGGTGGAATCGGAGAGAGGAAAAGTGGAATAGGAGGAAAAGATGGGCAACAATTCAGCAAAGATTAAGCGGCACGAGCTAATGGTTGGTTGGATGAACAAGAGAACTGTCAAGTGAATAGAAAAGAGAGAGGAATGGAGAGCGAGAGTGACACAGAGATGGTGGTGTCAGTCTGTCATACTGAATTACTGAGTGTTGGAAAAAGTTTGGAAAAATACGGCCCATATACCAACTATAGATGTCCAACGGGCCGCAGCCGGGCACGCCCGCGGCCCGATCGCGCCGCGCCGACATAGCATATGCGGTCGTGCGGCCGCGCCGGGCCACGGCCAGCCGGGCCGCGTGCACCACCGTGCTTTCTGGCCACACGCCCCATGGTCCGGTCCGTGGGTCGGGCCTGCCCGAGGCACGGCGTGCCTCTGCGTGACGAGCGGCCCGATGTGCCGATTGACGCGAAGAGGCGCATTTAGGCGGCGGCGGTGCCATTGCTAGGGCCGGGGGGGGCGAAGACGCAGCAGCTCGGCGAAGAGGTGGAGGGGAGGGTCGCACGAAGACACTACCGCTGAGGGGAGGAGGTCATACGCCGGCGACGCCGAGGGGGGGTCGGGCGCAAGGCTGGAAGAAGAGCGGGCGGCCGGAGGGAAACGGCGCCCGGGAGGGAGGCTGCGCGGCGCCGCAGGGGCGTTCGGCGTGGAGGCTTGGCCGCCGGCGGTGCGCCGGGCGTGGAGGCGCCGGTCACGCGTCGCATGGAAGCGCTGGGCGCTGGACTCGGATCGGAGTGGAGGGGAACCGGAGAGGGAGTTAGGCTGAATTGGAGTGTTGGGCTGGGTCGATGATGGAGTTAGCATTGTCTTTTTTTCATACAAGATTTCATGGCCACCCTTCTCACCGGGCGCGCGCCGCACCGTGCTACGGGCTGGGGTCGCGCCCATGGCCCGGTACGACGATTGGGCCGTGCCTCACGCTGGCCCGCTGACACGGACCGGGCCAAAACCCCGTGCCTCGGGCGGGCCTCCGTGCCGCGGGCCATCTGGCCATATATAATACCAACTGTGGTGTAAGGCAGGCACGCATCTCAAAAACATGATCCTATGGATGCATGTGTAGGAGCATGTGTCCCTAAGGGCAAAATTTCTGCGTTCCTCAACCAACAACAAAATTGTGATACTTGCCATCTCTGAATCGTTCAGGCACATGGCTTTACCATTTGCATGTGCGTGTAGTCCCGGCTTAGCAGGACAGCAACACATTACTAGCCGCTACAAGTCTCATTACAAAAATTTAGGGGAACTTCACAACCCTTCTCGACACAGAATGAAATCTTTCCCGTGGGATTGAACTCCACTTACATATGACAAACCAAACTAGCGCAATCTCTTAAAAGAAAACTAAAAAGTGCAACATGATATAACTAAGTGGAAACCAAGCAGTAAGTGTAAGTCGTCCTATTCACCGGAATCCATAATCACTCAGATCTTCAGTGAGACCACTATCTCACGTGCCAAGTGTTGCTCCTCCTCCATCAACAGTCATGGCTCAAGGACACATCCTTCTTGAGCATGTCAGTAGCTTCTGCACCAAGCTTAGGGCAGCTCCAATGTGAAGTTCGATTTACAACAACGTGTGGACCTTGCAACGATCGATTTTTGTCACGGTTCGGTGCTCCAATGTGGAGTTTGATTGGCGGGTCCCATACAGTAGTAAACAATTGGTGCATCTCTTAACTTTTTTTTTTAATAAGGGAACAAAGTTCCAGCCTCTACCATTTTGAATGGTACACAGCTGGGTGCATCTCTTAGCTAGCGTGTGGCCCCCTACTTTCCTTGTTTGCTCTTCCTGCTGCATGCGTATTTCTTTGTATTGTTTATTCCCTCGGTGCGAACCCAAATGAAGAGTCGCTCTGAGAAATCGACGCGCACTCAGTTCGGTAGCTCCAGCGTTAAAAGTGAACCATACTATTGCTTCTCTCTTCTCTCGGTTCGATGGCACAACACACTAGAGTCTATCACAAAGAAAGTATGTTCTCGATCTGCTCAGTGAGACTGATATGCTTGGACGTTGAACTCTATCAACCCAATGATTTGAATCACAAGTTTGTGCTAAATCAGGCCATCTAATCAATAAGATATCATAGGCATATTGGGTGCCTTATCTATTTATGTCATATGAAACATCATATGTCCTATGCAGTAAATGTTGTGAGATGATACATGCATGACCCATGGAGTGGATATTTGGATATTGTATATCGGATCTTGAGATACTTGAGGAGTATCCCAAGAAAGGGATTGATGTTTGAGAGTAATGGCCCTTGAAAGTGGAAGGCTATTGTGATGTTGAAGGCTAGTTGTCTTGATGATCGGAAATCAACTTCAGGCTATTGTGTCTTTGTTGGAGGAAACTTAGTGTCACGGAGGAGCAATAAGAAGTCTCATTGTACCCCGTTCAACAACCGAAGAAGAATATAGAACGATGTCTCTTGGACTTTGTGAAATGTTATGGGTACATTTTTATTGGAATAAATGTGCTAAGAAAGTACCCATTGAGGATTTGGTGCGATAACAAGTCAACAATATTGTAAATAATCCCGTTCAGCAAACAAATATTGTGACAAAGACATGGAGATAGATCGTTTCTTCATCAAAGAAAAATTAGATGATGGAATACTAGAGCTAAGCCATCTAAGTTCAGGTGGTCAAATAGCTGATTGTTTGACAAAAAGGTTTAGGAGCAAAAGAAACTGATTTAGCATGTAGCCGAAAGGAATGATAGATATCTATTGTCCATCTTGAGGGGGAGTGTTGGGCCTTATTTGTGCATAATTGTGTAAAGGCTCATGGGCCTATGTACCATGTGTGTGTATACATGTAACCCTAAGCAAAGACTAGAATCAAAGTTCTAGAAATTTCCAAAAATAACAACACACACCTTTAATCCTAACAAATACATCTTCCACCAGTATTTAAATGCCTCCACGACTCACTTTGCTAACTCCATTGAAATCAATTTTTCTCCCTCACCTTCCGCTAGTGATTGCAATCACCCTTTATTTACTTATAAGTGCACAGTTGTACAAAAAATTGTAGTCACTCATTAACTGTTACTTGTAGGGTATATTGAGTCATCCAAAAAACGAAGCTTATGATTCTCACAATAGCGAGAAACTAAGACATTGAAGACAAAACTAAGCTAGAATGAAATGGGAGAAGGCTATAGTTGACATATATTGTGTAATTAGGAGTTATTAGCTTCTTTGAAACCAATATGGTAAGAGGTGGACCCTTCGATTAAAAATTAACTATTGAGATATAATATGTACAAAGTGATAGATCAAACTTGAAATTATATATGTACATGTAATCAGGGGTTTGGGTTTAGGGGTTATCTTGTTTGTGTATATCTTCCGCGCCGATTACCGAATAGGACTTCACGGCCACTCCAATGAAAATTTGGTTGTGGAACGTGAGGCAAATGTCGTCGGTGGAACGTAAGGCAAATGCCACCGTCTTGGTTGTTCGGTCATATCAATGACCACAACATAGTTGCACCGCCGAACTCCTTAGCAACTTCCTGATCCTCCAAGCGGCTGAGCACAAACCCGTCACCCTCAACAGCACCCTTGATCTGCATGTAGTTTCCATGCATTTGTTGAGCACGCTGGGCTCAGGTAAGCCTTCACCTCTGCATAAGCATCACTGCGCTTGAACCAATCATCAAAGCACTCGGACTTGTTGACGATGTCAATAGTGATAAATGGATCTAGAAATGGGAGGTGCCGTTGTAATGAGCCGACAAATATGCAAGTTGAAGTGCATCATCGGACCGCTCCGTGCAAATGCTCCAAACAACAAGTCCATCTTACTGATCACCCACCGCTTCATCATCACAATCATCTCACCCTTTCTACCTGCCATTGCCTCTTCCATGTCGACACCAATACCTGTCTCAAAAAGAGAATTTTACTTAGTAAGGCGTATGTATCAAATAATAATCTACTACACCTATGTAGACAAACCCCACTAGGGAGTTCTCTGGCATGTGGTGAAGCCACGTCATCCTTAGTTCTCACATATGCGCTAAACCTCGGGTCTTCATCCGCTACCTCTGTTCGGCTTCCCCACCCACAACATCATGCCTCGCCGACCGCCCGCCTCCTCCCCTATTAAAAAGCACCAAATCGGCGGTGTGGCCACCCTTTCCGGCCCTGCGAGCTCTGGAGGCCACTCGCTCGGCCGCCCCGGTTGCGGTCTCCTGCCCCGCCCAGGCGACGCGAGAGCCCGATGCCGGCCACGAGATCTACCGTGATGCAACTCTCCTCAATCCCCGCCCCGACCATGTCTCGGTGCTGCACCAACGATGCGCCGCCGCCCCACCCGGGTCGGGCTTCGGGTCAAGATCTCCGCTCACCATCCTCTTCCTCGCACTCGCATCAGCTCGGCTTGCAAAGCATCATGCAAAAGCAGCTCGCTGCCACCACCGCTACACATTTTCCGTCCCTTGCGGGCGATGTCGAAGACGGTCGAAGTTAAGTGATCTCAAGGTGGACGACCTGGGCGCGCGTAAGGGCTCGATCGGCCCATGACCTTCGGGCTCGCCTGCTGCACGGTGGAGATGATGCATGCCGGCGCGTCCGTTATGACTTTGACTGGTTCAGCGTCATCTTACGTCCGTCGTCGCACCAGTCCGATTGCATGATCGTCGCCCGGCACGCTCACCAACAAGATGGCCCTAGCCCTCCGTAAGTAAGTAACACAATCCTCATCTCAATTGATTAGGCAGATTTACGATTTCGAATTGGGGTTTAGGTAGGGGAATATGAAGCAATAGCTTTCTATCTCTGCACCGAAGAAATAGGATCCAGATAATTAGATTTTGACTACTGATTGGCCATAGCGTCGGTAGAAACCATGTTGTGCTCAGATCATTATAGCGTCTATACGTAAATATTGTTTGCTCCGAAGAACAACCTGTCGATAGAACTGTTGAAGTATGAAATGGTTATAGACTTGATTATCGACAAGTCTTCTAACAATGATTATAATTTGTATCAACAAGTTTTGAGGATAAGTGTAATCGATCAATTTGCATTGCACGGACAACCAGCCACACAGGCTTGTGAGGCTATTGTATATGGATCGTACTTAATACTGAGCTTCTGTTAATCCAAACCCACCATTTTTATTGTTTAAGTATTGTCTTCAGGAGTGATTGTTATAGTATGTGACCTTAGCTTGCATATCATACCAATCAACATTGCTAATTTCTTGGTATAAATTTGCAATGTAGTCATGACAGATTCAGCTGATTGCCAACATGAAGTACTTTTGTCTAGAAAATGCTTATATGTTGCGTGCAAGGAGTCAGACGCCGCGTCTTGGACTTGAAATTAAGAGTTATATTTCAATTATCTTTCTCGACGACTTACACACGCTTACACATATATGTTATCATGGTATTATGTTTCCTCGTTGCAACACATGGGCATGAAGTGGCCCATTCAAATGGTTGTTACTTTTTATCCATTGTCTCAATTTATCTCTAAAATTTCAACGCAACACACTATGTTGTTGATACATAGTATTATAATAAATTGTTTGAATAAGTTCTAATATACCACAACATGTAATTGTGATTAAAATCTAAAACTCTATAAATTCTATCTTCATACCCGCAACAACACGCGGAGAATCCTCTAATATTAAAAAGAGACAATGCAGCATGCAACTAAGTCATAAAAGTATGAATTCTACTTGTAAATGGCAGCAGCTATATGAATAGCAGCATGTAACTGCGCCAAGTGTCGGCTCTTCCATTCCATGGGCGGTCGCGGCTCAGCTCTATGGCCGTATATGGCAATAGCTGACCATCAACCCCTTTGCTGGTGGCGACCACACAAAAAGGTATGCCCCCACCTTCTCTTCTCGGTTTGTTGTGCCAAACTAACTGCTCAAAACCTAGCTTAATCCATTGTATTCAGATCTGATCTAATTGTAGTCTATTGTTCTTATTAATTTCAGTTTTCTAAAAAAAAAAATGATCCAATCTAGCAACATAGTCTATATGAATCCTTACATAATCTACACTTTATGCCTTAATAATAGTGTTCTTAGGACCCTTGCCCTTTTTACCACTACACAGTTCCTTAGATTTCATATGAGTTATTGTGTTACTAAACCTTCCAAGTGAATTGTTGTTAGATTTCAGTAGTTAGACATAGTGTGTTACTAAACCTTCAAGGTGAATTGCTCTTAAATTTTTATAATTTACAGAATTGTGTGGTGTTATGGTGTCTTACAGGTACCTATTGAATGCTAATTGCTTGGTTCGAGGAAACAAACGAAAGTGATAACAACTTCTGCTTTTGAAGAAAGTAGCGAGGGAACTCAGAAACCAGGTAATGAAAAACTGAAATTAAGGCACCACATTACCAACTAACTATGAACATTTAGATTCTATAGGTTGTCATCAACATTTACAACACCCAGATGGAGATAGCTCAGCAATTTTCATTTCCCGAAAATAAATCAAACAAAACATTGCTTCACACACTATATGAATATCATAGGTATGTCTGAACTCTTTCAGAAAATAAATGGTGTTCTTCTTGGTTGTAACTAATTTCAATTTTATAACAAGTGTATAGCTTCAAAAAGGAGGGCACTTAGTGTCAAAAGTCTGCAGTTTGCTAGGTACTATAGATCACTCTGCCAAAGTTAATGGGTACACATTCTTGCTCCAGTTACTATTATCCATTGTTGTTGCATTAAAAATATATATTACCTACTGGTGTTGTTTCTTCAATTTGTTATGTGATTATGAGGTGGTAGTTCCTATGCCATATGGACCTAAGTTAATCGTAAGATTTTCATACGCCCATACCATCTTGATTTGTATTATTCAGGTTTGAGATAAATTGCTTTCAATGCTAAAGATTATTGATTGGAACACCATTGTTTACAACGATGCTCATTTCAGATTCCCACTACTTTATTGGGGCCATACTCATGATAGAGTGGAAAGTGTTCTCCTAGTCATATAAACACTACAAAGGTGGCCTAACGTATGAAAATAAAGATTGTAGGTACAATGGTTTGTGAGATCCTATATTTGGTTGTGTTCCTTTGCAATTGTTGTTCACCTGCAATTTTGGACTTAGAGTTTGGTGGGTAGGATTCAAGGTTTAGAGTAGGGGTCTTATCTAACTTAGCTAGCTAACCAAAAGGAAACTTTTTCGTTTCACCATTTGTTGTTGGATAATTAGCTAAGCTCTTGCTGTTGTTTGATATTAGTAGCTAAACTTTAGTTACACTAGAAATGTGTAGAAAGTTGTAGCTACAATTGTAAGTATATTTTATAAAATGTAGAAGAGTCTGGACAACAGGTGTGCAACAAACTGTACCAATAGGACTAAGTGTAGAAGAGTGTAGAATATGTGTGTGTCCAGAGTCTTCCTTCCTTGTATATATATATATATATACCCCTTTGGGGCCAATGAAAAGGTTGTCGAACCAGTTCAGTTTTAAGTAGCAACAAGCATTCTGGAGTCCTTTCCTTTCTCTCTCATTTCACCCCTTTCCTTTCTTCCTCATTTCACACCTTTCTTACTAACAGATGTATTTATTAGGATAAGAACATCTTTCACCACTATTTGCATGCCTCCTCAACCCACCACTAACTCTGCTGAAGTCAAATTTCTCCTGCACCTTGCGCATAGTGGCCGCACCCTAACACCTTGTGGCCCCTCTAAACGCAGCATCAATTTCCATCAACTCATGAGAGGAGGAGCAACATGACCGATTGAATTGAAAAAAATAGTGCAAAACCTCTTCTAGACTGATTTTACTAAATTCCGTCAAAAATTAGGGCTGCATTACGAACAATCGAAACGCGTGGCGTCTGTAATCGCTAACCGCTGTACAGATCGAAAATACCCTCATCAGCCCGTGCACCGCTGGTTAGACGGAGCGCACAAACCCTGACTCCTGCGAGACCGCGCGGCTGCCTGGGAGATTGGTGAGGCGGCGCCAGCGACGATGCGATGCCGCCACGCCGAGCCGCCAAGTGTCGCAACGATGCGATGCCGACGCGCCAGCCGCCAGGTGTCGCGCCGCCACTGCCGCCGCAGCACGCTAAGGGGAATGCTTTCACGCCGCTATGCTTAGGAATTGGGAGCGGTAGGGTTTTTTATGGGGTCCCAAGTGGGGAATAGGGAATGTTTATTTGTTTCTTTCTTTTTGAATCAGGGAAGAGGGAATGATGAGGGTGGTGTGGAACAGCTCTTTATTTTTTTCAAACTTCGCTTAGAAGAATGGAATGAATATTTTGCCTTGTTTGTTACTTGATAAAAAAATATGATTTTTGTATAATAAAAATTCTTTAGAGCACCACCACCGCAACATACCAATCAACCATCCTAGAAAAATTTGTCTTATATATAGGATTAGTTTGGTTCCCTTGCTGGCAAGAAGGTTGTAAAAACATTTCGAACAGTGATACCTAAAACAGTCTACCTACTCCCTTCGTCCCTAAAAGGTTGTCACTATGCTTCCCGAAAAACAAATGCCAGTAGTTGTATATTAAAATATATAAATATTTATGCTAAGTAATTAGCATCGTCGGAAAGATCTTTAAGTCTAGTTTTTTAACAAATTTATTTGAAGATTTAAATGTTCCACATATTTTCTATAAATTGAGTCAAACTTATGGCACGCATCCCACTCACGACATCCTTTTAGGGACAGAGGGAGTATTTCCTTGTTTAGGTAGCCAACCATTGTGATCCTACCTATTTTGTCCCTTTCAACTCTAGCAGGGCTACCTAAACCATGGCACCCAAATTCATCCCCCAGTCCATGACATGTTGGGGCCCACCTGTCACCCCATTCATCTCCTTCTCTCGATGGACTCGGGCAACGCCCACATGTCGCGCATCCACCCGCATCCTGCCAGCTACCAGCATCCTCCAACGTCGCGCATCCGCCCGCATCTTGCCGCGCGAACGGGAGGCGCGTCACAGCGCGGACATGTTTTTCTTTGCACCTTGTCGACGAGCTTTAGGTGCTACTCTCATCCTTCCCCTGTTTTACAGTCTATCGGCTTATTAGTAGCGGCTGGTTTACCTTGCTCGACTTGGCCTATTAGTGGCACAGTTCGCCTCGACTCATTAATGGCTCGCCTTAGCTCGACTAATTATGGGCGTGTTTGATATGGGCCAAAACCATGTGCCCGTGCCTGTGGGAGCCAGGTGCTCATGTTTGATATCGTTGTGCCTGTTCCCCAACCTGGTTCCTGCTATGCAAAAACGTCGTCTCTCTCCGGCTCGGCTGCACGCTCCTCCCTTGCGTTCCACCTCGGCTGGCTCTGGCCCGCCGCGCGGGCGATTTTTAGCGACGTCGGGAGCTGGAGGGGAGCTTCGCACCGGCTCGCGCGAGAAGTGGGATACTTCAGCGCGCTTCTTGTTCGCCATGGCCTTCTTAACCCCCCTCCTCCCCACTCAGTTCCTTTCCCTCCTCTCCACAATCCACTCCCGTTAAGTCACCATCGACGAGGTAAGCTCCGTTGCCGGCGCGTTCGTTGTCTTCCTCGGGCTTCCTCTTTGTCCCCCGTGTCGATCTGCGTCCAGGCGGCGCGGCTCTCTCGCGGGCTCCGGCAAGGTGGTCTTCTTCCTCCTCTTCTTCTCCGGTGAGGCAGTGTTGGTGCTCTTGGATCTGCCGGATCTTCTGCTTCCCCGTCCAGATCTGCTACCTCCTCCCCACCTCCCTCCGATTTGAGCAGCATCTGCACCCCCTCCGCCTCACCCGTGGTTAAATCCACTATTTTCCCCTATTTCTTTGGTTCACAATTAACTATTGGCTCGGATCTGAGTATTGTTTGTTGATGTTTACTATTTTGATGGTTAACCTGACCGTATTATACTTGATTAATTGTTCTCGTTCATGGCATCATTTGTTTCATCTTGTGGTTGTTCTTGCCTATTATCTTATTTTCTTGGTTCTGGGAGATGAATGGTCGATGATGACATATGCTCATGTGCACTGGGAGGCATTAACCCTAATGCAGACATGCCTTGTTTATTTTGAATGCTTACAACTGATGTGCAATGATGTTTGTTATTAGCTGAGGCCATTAATTTAGTACTTAATAAACCATTTCATCTTGTATTGCTCTTGATTTCTGTTGAATTGTATCAGTTACCTCTGCATTTTTGGCCAGGCCCGAATCAAACAATGTCTCCCTATGGTAGTTAGAGGTAGTTCGGGTTGGGCCAGGCTCTAGGCTGTGAATCAAACAGAGAAAAGTGTTGGGTCAGGCTGATCAGATACAATGCAATCAAACAAGTGCACTTAGCCCATTCCACCTGGGGCCAGAGCCATGATATCAAACACGCCCATGAATGTTCAATTGACAAAAAGTTGCATCAATAGATTATCAAAATTAAATTTAAGATGGTGTTAATTTTGTACTCCCTCCGTTTCAAATTGTAGTTCACTTTGGCTTTTCTAGATACATTGATTTTGTTATGCACCTAGTTATACACTATGTCTAGATACATAGTAAAAGAAATGGATCTAGAAAAGCCAAAGTGAACTACAATTTGGAACGGAGGTAGTAGCAATTAACGTTAATGAAATTGAAATCAATAACCGAAATCTACTTTCGATGACTTTCTACTTCTAAACTATGCCTACCAGATGGAAGGATTAATTTTTTTGTATAAAAACACGACACCGTACTAGAGCTAATTAACCTTTTCCTTGGTCACTACTGTATTACTAACACTAATACCATCATGTTTCTCCTCTTCTTGCTTCTTCCCGCGGTTTCTTCTTCTCCTACCCTTCTTCTCACCAGCCGATCTATCTGCTTCCGCCGCCGTTGCCATTGTTGTCGTTGCCGTTGCCGTTGCCGCCGCTGTCGCCGCAGCCTGTGCATCAGCTTCTGCCTTGTCCTTGGCCTTCTTCACCTCTTCTATGAGGTGCTCAAGCGAAGACTCCACTCCACGCCCCGCGCGCGTGGACGTCATCAGACACTCGGCGACGTCGGCCGGCGTGATCTGCACCTCCCGGAGCAGCTCCCTAATGGCGTCGAACAGCGGGTGCGCGTCCACGCCGAGGTAGTTCTTCGCCAGCGTCCTGAACCCGTCGAATCCGCAGTAAGACATCTCGATGTGCATGTCCATCCTGCCGCGGCGGATCAACGCCGGGTCTAGCTTCTCGACGTGGTTGGTGGTGAACACGATGATCCTCTCGCCGCCGCACGACGACCAGAGACCGTCGATGAAGTTGAGCAGGCCTGACAGCGTCACCCTGCTACGCTTAGGCTTGCCATCGTCGTCGTCGTCGTCGTCGCAGAACCCGCCGCCGCGCTTGCCCGTCAGGTGGAGGGAGCAGTCGATGTCCTCGATGACGACGATGGACTTGTCCGTCGTCTCAGCCAGCAGCTTGCGCAGGTCGTGGTTGTGGCGCACCACTGTCAGCTCGATGTCGTAGATGTCGTAGTTGAGGTAGTTGGCCATGGCCGCGATCATGGTGGACTTGCCCGTGCCAGGCGGCCCGTACAGGAGGTACCCGCGCTTCCATGGCTTGCCCGTGCGCGTAAAGAACTCCATGTTGCTCCGGAACGCGTCGAGGTCGTCCACGATCTCCTTCTTCTTTGTTGGGTCCATGGCCAGCGTGTCGAACGTCGTCGGGTGCTTGAAGTCGATGTGGCTCCATACTCTGTCACTTGCGAAGCTATTTGGAAGATCGATCATGTCAGGGCCTCATGGCATCAATTAATCTACATTATTGCTAAACAACTATAGATATGCATGGATGGATGAATTAATCTAGCTACAAATTAATAAAGATCATATATACCGCACCTGTAGCTGTTGATGATGTTGTTTGTGTAGAGCCGTCGGCGGCGAGCGACGAAGAGGGCCTCGCGGCCTTTCCGGCGAACGTAGGGGAGGTACTCGTCGACGACAAGCTGGCGGTGGCGGCGGTGGAACGTGAGTCGGTGGCACTGGCGGCGAACGAGCTCACCCTCCCTGGCGTTCCCAATGCCGGCCTCCTCCCCTGGCCTCGACGCACGACCACCACAGCACGGCGCCACGGAACTCGTCGGCGAGCTCCTGGCCGAGGCGGAGGCTGAGGACGAAGCCGTCCCCCTCGACGGCGCTCTCGGCGCGGAGCGCGCGGGCGTCCCGCGAGCACGCCGCGCTCAGGTACGCCTTCACCTCCACGTAGGCGCTGCTGGACGCGATGCCGATGCCGTCGTTCTCGACGTCGAGCCTGGCGATGTCGATGGTGATGTAGGGGTCCACGAGCGACAGCACCGACCGGGCGTGACGCCACACGTGGTGGTTGAAGTAGGACTTGAGCAGCCGGTGCGGCACGTACGCGGCGATCAGCGGCGCGATGATGAACCACGCCGTCGTCAAGTTGGCCAGCCACCACGAGTCCATCGTGTCGTCGTCGTCTCGCCGACGTGACGCGCCCGATACGTTACGTTGACGCGACGGACAATGTATGTATATGGTGCAGCAATTTGTTTTGTTTTGGGATCCTAATGTGTACTTACTCGATCTGCTCCTAGATATGTACACGTATGGCTGAAGAAATGTGAGATCGTACCAACATCCAACAGGACACATGTACATGACGTAGTGGCTACGGTATTTGCATTGTCCTAAATAAACGAAACTACTCCATCAACTAAGGCCAGTCTCAACTCTCAATGGAAGGTTTCATGTTTTCTAAAAACATGAAACTTTCATATAAAATAAGTGTCTCCCTTAATACACAGTTTTATGACACAATTTATAGATTATTTTACTCTTATGGACCCCACGGTCTCTCTCCCCTCTACTTCCCTCTTCGCCTAGCCTAGCCGCGACGAACCACACGGAGTCGTGCCATGATAGAGTCCATCTTTCTCTTCCCCACAAGGAGTCGAGGGCTGATGATTCTGAGCAACAAGAGCAGGATTCTAAATCACGGCGCTGGAACCCGCGAGCTCACCTAGCACCTCACAATGGTGCTTGCTCCGCTCATCGACTCATGGCGGAGGCGGGGACCGCGCCAGCGCTGCGCGGGCGAAGAGGTGCCTGTGGCGCGCACCTGTCACCCTCGCCCATCTCCAGCGTCGTGGAGCGTGAGGCCCCGCACGCCGAGCCACATCGCGTGGTGCTGGTGCTCGGGATTCGCCCCCCCAAATGCATCGGTCCGCGGCGGAGAAGCTCACACCGCCTCGGCTTCATACTTACCGTCGACTACACCGGGCCGGACTTCATCCTCGCCATCCCGCGACACTGCGTGTCATCGTGTTGCTCAGCCTGCGGCGGAGCCGCTCGCCCTCGGCGAACTCGCTCACCCGACCCGCAATGGAGGTGAAGTCGCCGCGGCGCACTACGCCCATGAAACTAATCACCCGTCTCAATGCGGATTTCGCCTGATTTCCCAAACGTTGGAAACACTGCTCGTTTCATGAGAAAACTTCTTATCTGCTCGATTTCCCAAGTGTTGTGGGGATGAAACGATCTTCTTCTCTCTCCCGCTCGTTTCATGAGAAAACTTCTTATCTGCTGATGTGTCACCTCATTTAATGTGCATAAAACCCCTCATTAAACCCATTGAGACTCGCCTAACAATGCACCGACTATACAATTATATGTTCAAATGGTCTGCTTTCGATCTAGCTTTGGTTTTGGCAATTTACATGGAGGCCCAGCCCGGCCCCTAACTAACAGAGACTTCCGAGGGCCCATCTTCCATGAAGGCGTATTATGTTTCTTCACGGGGTGTACTTTTCAAAAAACATGAATAATGCAAAGTTATCTACTGAACACGTGGCGCATAATTTAGCTAGAAGAACGATGCAATCAAAACAGAATTATACTTGGGACAATGAGCCCCCTAGCTTTATTCTTGATTTGCTAGCAAATGATGTAACCACCCTGAATGAATAAAGTCTATGGGTCTGGTCTGCAAATGTTGAAATTGACAAAATTAACATAAACATCTAACTCTTAGGTATGTTGTGTACTAAAAATGAATAGTGTCATTATTTTCTATAATAAATAAATTTGTAAAAGTATGGATGCCAATATTGAGGGCCCCTTTGGATGCTAGGGTAGAGATAGGATAGGAATATGAAAAGTACAGGCTTGAGGTGGCAGGTTCGTTTGATTCCATAGGTAGTGATCCTGTAGGAAAACGGGTTACGACTGTCTTTGGTAGCCATGCCAGCTCCATCGCACGCACAAGTTCAAAAAAAGAAACGAAAAGAAAAGAAAAGAAAAACCATCATCGCCCACGCCTTGCCTACCAGGAAAAACTTCAGCTTCTCATCTCTGTCCAGCTCTTTCGCCGCTCTAGGTGGGCTGTGGGCGCCCACCTCCCCTCCTGCCGGGAATGGCGGCCCCCACCATCGGATCCGGCCACCCACCGCCGATCTGGCCGCCCGGGTGGACGACAGCACCCTCCCCCGCCCATCCATCCCCGGCGCTAGGGCAATCCGGCGGGCGGATGACTCATGTCCCCTCGCGGCTCAGGTGGACGATGCCGTCCCACCTCGTCCCCCCCCCCTGGCTCTCTCTCTCTCTCTCTCTCTCTCTCTCTCTCTCTCTCTCTCTCCTCTCCGGCTGATCTAGGAGCTGGCCTCGAACACGAGGCTAGGCCAGCCGTGGACAACGGGTTGTGGGCAAAAGTGCATGCCGTACCGCGGCTTCCTCCTCCCTCCGCCTTCTGGCCATCAGCGTCGACGCCATCAATCGAACACCGAGGCCATGTTCCTTCACATCCGTCAGCCCTGTCAACGGCTAGCTCCGCCTCTGCTTTGAGATCCACAAATCGTCCGCACCAAAGCCTGGGGAGGCGTTGGCGAGGGTCAAGACCTCCCTCCTCCAACAAGTTGGTTGCCATTCAAGAGGAGGAGGGCGAAGCAACACCCAGTCTGAGCAGGAAAGTTTCCATGAAGTGCAAGCTCTGTTTTTTTTTTTTCCTATGGTATCGAGGTATATATAGGATGCTATTCCTATGGAACCATTCCTGTGGTTTTCTACCAACCAAAGGGCAAGAAAGGAAAATTTCCTTTGGGATTCCTGTCCTCCTAAATTCCTTTGGGCCCTGAACCTATACCTCATTTAAAACTATGTAGAGGGCTTAGATGAAAAAAAAAGTCTGGCAGAAGAAATAGGTGTGGCTCCCATCACCTTCCGCGTGGTTGTGGACACTATAGACAAGGCAGTGACCATCAAAATACTGGAAAAGTATGTATTACATGGAAAAGAGTAGTGGTTGCGCCGGCCGGCCGGCAACAAAGTAAACGGTGACTGGATGTTGCACCCATATGTCACAAGTCGTCGATGTTACGGGCCAATCCTCCTCATCATGTCGTAGGATATGAGTATGGCAACAAAGCAGCTGGGGCCAGGAGCTGGTCACACTTTCTCAAGTTTGTCACTGACATGAGCTAGTACTTCAGTTTCAGGCTGGTGACGCTGACCCGCGTATAGGAAAACAGCTCCACTTGCACTTGTGCCTTGGCTCCTGGTCAGAGAGGCTGAAGTTTCCTGGTAGGCACGCGCGTCCTGTGACAGCTCACTGTCGTAACGGGTAGCGACACGCAGCCTCGTCATTCCGTCTGCCACCACCGTCCATAGCGAGTGATTCTAGACCTTTTGAGAAGAGTAAATCCATGACCCGTGCTTAAATTTGTACCATGTGTCGTCCCGGTGTCTAAACTTACAAATTGACTGTTCAGGTTGTCAAACTTATCCATCTGTAAACTTGGTTTTGACTTGGAAATCATAGACCTAGGTCCTCAAATTTAATTACACTAAAGAATTTCAATTCGAAAACTTTTCAACAACAAAGCTATAGGTCACGTCGAGAGATACAATTTTGACATAAAGCTTTGTCTTCACCCGATTTAGGAACCAGGATGACACGACGAGACAAGTTTGAGGATCTAGACAGATGATTTACAAGTAATTAGGGGCTGAAATAACACAGCGAAATAATAGTTTGAGGATCTAAACGGTCGATTTACGAGTTTAGGGAATGAAATGATACAATACAAACAAGTTTAGGGACCGGTGATGCGCTTTTAATCTTTTTGTTTGACAAATGAGTTGATTTCACTTAAAATCAAGTCGATTTCATTTTAGACGATAAAAGGAAAACGAGTTGAACTAAAGAACTTTTGAGACGAGCCACCAAGCTAGCTAGCTTAAGAGCTTTTCGTCTAGCGTGCGCTTCTAGAGGAGAATATAAAGTCAGGGTAGATTCGCCTTTTCATGCTTGAAGACAGGAAGAAAAATCTAGAAAAAAAATCTTAGAATCGTTATTTGAATTCTTAGAGATTTTAAAAATCTACACAAGAATCTTAGAATCCCTACTAAATTTTAAAATAACGTACAGACAGAGAATTTAATAAAGAACTTTTTTACTTTTAAATATATTAGATTCCTTTTTATTTAGAATCTTAATAAAATCCCTAATAATTTAAACAGGACCAAAAGCTGCTGAGGCTGATGGATTCGAGATATCGGGTATTGCAAGCATCGAGATTCCAGTCATATGATTATTTCTCATTCTCATCCCTTCTAGACACTCTCTACCGTTCGGACTTCCTAAATTTTTGTTAATCTGATCTTCAAAATCCTAAAACCATTCAAACAGGCCTTCAAGATTACTAAATTCTCATCACACATCCAAACTTTGTGTTCGTCGTGTTCAATTTCAATCAAAATCACCGTGGGCTGCCACGGTCCCTTGCGGCGGCCGCAGCATTTGCTTCCACCGCCGCCCTGGCCTCTGCTTCGACCGCCGCCCTGGCCTCTGCCTCTGCTCTCGCCGTGGCCTCTGCCTCGGCGGTGGCCTTCTCCACCGCTCTCTTCTTCAGCTCATCGATCAATATCTCGAGGCAGCGAGAAGGCTCGCCGGAGCCTCCAGCTGCGCGCCTGGCCGTCATGAGACACTCGGCGACGTCGGCCGGCGTGAGGTTCTCCTCCACCAGCACCTCCTCGACGGCGCCGAACATCTCGTGGTCGTCGACGACGTCACCGAGGTAGTTCTTGGCGAGCGTCTGGAACGCCTCGAACCGGCAGTAGGACATCTCGATGTGCATGTCCATCCTTCCCCGCCGGATCAGCGCCGGGTCCAGCTTCTCGACGTGGTTGGTGGTGAACACGACGATGCGCTCGCCGCCGCACGCCGACCACAGCCCGTCGATGAAGTTGAGCAGGCCGGACAGGGTCACCCCTGGCGTCGCGCGGCGGATGCGCCGGCGGCGGCCCGAGCTCTCGTCGGCCTCTCGCCGCCGCTGCTGCCTGGTGGCGCGGTCGCCCGTGACGTCGAGGGTGCAGTCGATGTCCTCGATGACGATGATGGACTTGCTGGTCGTCTCGATGAGGAGCTTGCGGAGGTCGCTGTTGGTGTGCACCACCGTCAGCTCCACGTCGTAGATGTCGTAGTCGAGGTAGTTGGCCATGGCCGCCACCATCGTGGACTTGCCCGTGCCCGGCGGCCCGTACAGCAGGTACCCGCGCTTCCACGGCTTGCCGGCGCGCCGGTAGAACTCCTTGCTGCTCCGGAACGTGTCCAGGTCGTCCATGATGTCCTGCTTCTTGGCACGGTCCATGGCCAGCGTGTCGAACGCCGTCGGGTGGTCGAAGTCGATGTAGCTCCTGTTAGCTTAAGTGTTGCAAGAGTCTGCTCGGGTCTTCGTTACTAGAGTCCAGTCCGTGTTACACTGTAAGTCTAGTGTGTTTAGGAGTAGGACTTGATCAATGTCGTGCTTGGTCATGTCTGTACTTGAGTCGGTTTGTAACTCCACGTCGTGACGTTCTAGGCGCATGAAACGTGTACCACTCGGAACGGTGTCCCGTTCCTCGCGCGGCACGGCGTGGGGAGGCTCACGCATATATATATGAAACAAAGGTGTCGTGAGGGGCTGCAGGTTGGGCAGCAACAAATATTCTATTTGCCTGTGTTCTTGTTTTTCTCTAGTTTCAATCTACTCGCTGTTTCGCCGCGGTCACCGCGACGCCGACGTTCTCAACGATCTCGACGTTCCAAGCTGATCGGGTAGTGGTCGTTCCAACAACCGTATCGGAGCTTTGGAGAGGACGCGTCGGTGGTGCTTGAGAGGTTGTAGAGGAAGCAGGAGGAAGCCGTTCATCAAGATACGCAAGGAGTTCGCCGGAACACAAGTGTGGTCACCATGGGCGACGGCAAGAATGATATGGACAAGACGTTCAGTCCGACCGCGAATTTGACGTGGCCGGTGCTAACCCGATCAAATTATCAGGGTTGGGCGTCACACATTCAGTGCAATCTTGAAGGGTTGAATCTTTGGGATGCCGCCGAAAGGTGAGAAGGCGGAGAGACGTCAAGATCGGTTGGCGTTGGGATCTATGCTCCGGGCGTTCCACAAGAGATGCACTCCATGTTACTCAACAAGAAGACGGGCGAAGGATGCTTGGGAGGCAATCAAGACCATGCGTCTTGGGCGGACCGTGTTAAGGAAGACAATGCACGAAGCTCTTGGGCGAGTTTGAGGCGATGGCGTTCAAGCCCGGGAGTCTATTGACGACTTTGCACTTCGCATAACCAAGTCGGTTACTGATCAAGGCGGTCTCGGTGAGGAGAGCGTGACCGATACAAGGGTGGTGAAGAAATTTCTCCGTAGTGCCGGTAAAGTACTCTCAGTGGCGGTACATCGCCGAGATGGTCAAAGATCTCAAGACTCTCACCATTGAAGATCCGGTGGCACATCTCGTATACGAGGAGAGATTTGATCCATCAATTGATCAGTTACGAGAAGGCCGAAGCTCTTGTTGACGGAGGAGGAGTGGGCTGCAAGGAACAAGAGTAGGATGGTGACGTAACCATCGGCTCAAACTCCAAGGGGAGTGGAGGAGGAAGCTATCGAACAAAGACAAGAAGCACCGGAAGCCACGTTATAACAAATCAAGCGATGGCGACGCACAAGAACCCGGTCCGAACTCACGGGAACGCCAAAGCGGCGTGGCAAGTGCGGGAAGTGTGGTGTCTATGGGCACCGGGCGTAGAGAGTGCAAGAAGAGGACGCAAGGGGAGAAGCAAGACGTTGCTCATCATGTAAATAACAAAGGTGAGAACGGGGGCTCGCTGGTTGCGCAGGTCTCCAATATAGTGCGCTTCAGGAAGCTAAACCCCAGCGTGTCTTCCTTAATCAAGATCGTGTGCACCCAATGATCTATGATGCCGAACTTGGGTGCTTGACACGGGAGCAACAAAACCACATGACGGGTGTCGGGAATCTCTAGCATCGCTGGATGAAACGATCAAGGGGGCAAGAAATTCGGAGACGGCTCCAAGGTGGAGATCTACGGGATCGGGCGGTAACTCTCTCGCGGGAAGAATCAAGATCACCGAAGTTCTTACCGAGGTATACTACATACCATCTCTCCGTTGCAACATTGTCGACCTTGGACAGCTCGAGGAGGCTGGATGCCGCGGTGGAGATCGACAAAGGAGTCATGACGGTTTATGAACGCTCACAAGGAGGACTGAACATGCCGATCAAGGCCGAGAGGAAGAATAGGCTGTATGTCATGAACGTGAATCCGACAAAGACCGACCGCTTGCTGTCCCAAGATGGATGATGAAGCCCGGCTCGCACGCGCGGTTTGGACACCCTGAATTTTAGGTCGCCGTGACCTTGGACGTAAGAAGATGGTGGAGGGGATGCCTTTGATCCAAATACGGTGAACAGGTTTGTGATGGGTGTGCATTGGGCAAGCATCACCGCAAAGCCCTTTCCACAAGCATCGGGCTACGAGCAAAGAAAGGCCTTGAGCTCGTTCATGGTGATTTATATGATCCCGTGAAGAAGCAATTACTAATCTCTCGGGATGTGATCTTCGATGAAAAGAAGAGTTGGAGTTGGGGGTGACAGAACGTAAGCAACGAAGCACATCGCACAACGGCAAAGATTGATTCAACATTCAGTTATCCCGACGACCTTACTCAGTAGCTGGTCCGACATTGACGAAAATTCAGATTTGTCGCGATACAGCACTTCGGGGTCGATTCGAGCCGGGCTCGTCTGTTCCATCAACTCCATCTCTCGGGGTGCTAGTGGATCATCACCACATACCCCGGGCAGTCAAGTGGTGGTTCGACCGGTAATCAGCAGATACAATGGGCCACTCCACCTACCGACGGCGATCATCGATACAGAAGGGGTGCCATCAAGTTATCGGACCGTCTCGGATTTACCGACTCGACAAGATCGCTTTACCGGATTACAAAGGTGGTGTATGTTTGGTAGCAGCCGAGAACCAAGCTCGGTGGGCGCGGCTTTGACGTAAAGTCAGCCGGAGAGATGCGATGCAGGCGTAGATGCGTGCCATTGAGGCAAATCGAACTTGGGATGTCGGCCGAACTTCCAAGGAATCGAGAAGGCGATTGGCCTCAAGTGGGTTTTTAAGGTAAAGAAGGATCCCGATGGCAACATTGTTAAGCACAAAGCCCTGTTAGTAGCAAAGGGATATGCGCGCAGCGCTATGGTGTGGATTTTGAGGAAGTTTTTGCACCGTTGCCCGGATAGAAAACAAGTGAGGGTTTTGGTTGGCTCTTTGCAAAGACACGGTGGTTGGGAGGTCCATCACATGGACGTTAAATCCGCATTCTTGAATGGTGATCTCATGGAGACAGCCTTCACGCATACAGCAACCACCGGATTTGTTGTTGGCAAAGGTGACAAAGTTCTCAAGCTCGAGAAAAGCACTATATGGACTGCGTCGCACCTCGTGCATGGAACTTCAAACTTCGATAGAGAGTTGACAGCTTTGGGTTTTGTGAGAAGCAAGTTGGATAATGCCGTGTATAAAAAGAGGAAGCAAGGAGTCTCTTCTAATTGTTGGAGTATACGTCGATGATCCGATCATCTTGGGACCAAAGATTGAGGACATCAATCGGTTCAAGGAGGAGATGAAACAGAAATTCAAAGATGAGCGACCTCGGACTTCTCGGCTACTATCTTGGTATAGAGGTTAAGCGGGGAAAAGGAGGGATAACGTTGAGCCAAGGATCCTATGCGTTGAAGATTCGGAGAGTGCTTTGGGATGCAAAGATCAGAATCCTCGTCCGACACGCCGATGGAACCACGGTTCAAGCTTGGCAAAGGAAAAAAGACTCGAAGCTTTGAATGTGACGGCATACGGGGAGTGTGATAGGAAGCCTCGTGTATTTGGTAAATACCGGACCGGATTTGGCATATGCGGTTGGAGTAGTGAGCAGGTACATGGAGGCTCCCGGGAAGGCACACCGGGCAGCCATCCGCTGCGTGTTCGAGATATGTGAAAGGCACCATCGCTTATGGTTGCGGCTATGAAAAGGGACTGAACTGAAGCGGGTCTTGCTTGGGTTCGATGATAGCGATTTTGCCGGAGATTCGAAGATAGAAAGAGCACAACAGGTGTGATCTATTTTCTTGAAGTAGCTTGGTGACTTGGGCATCTCGTAAACAAAAAAGATTGTCACCTTATCATCATGTGAGGTCGAGTATGTGGCGGCGGGCCGCCGCAGGCAAGGTGTTTGGTTAAGCCGACTCATGGCTGACTTGTTGGGAAACGAAAGGAGGCACCGGTCAAATTGTTGATGGATAACATGTCCGCAATTGCGTTGAGTAGGAATCCAGTTCATCATGATCGCAGCAAACACATTGACACCAGTACCATTTCATACGTGAGTGCATCGAGGAGGGCGAGTGGAGATTGAGCATGTCGGGACTCTTTGGACAGCTTTGCCGATATATTCACGGCCGCTCGGGCGTGTCAAGTTTGTTGAGCTGCGCACTGCTCTTGGTGTCGTAGATGTGCAACAACTTAGGGGTGATTTGTTAGCTTAAGTGTTGCAAGAGTCTGTTCAGGTCTTCGCACTAGAGTCCAATCCGTGTTACACCAGAGTCTAGTGTGTTTAGGAGTAGGACTTGATCAATGTCGTGCTTGGTCATGTCTCGTACTTGAGTCGGTTTGTAACTCCACGCCGTGGACGTTCTAGGCGCATGAAACGGTACCACTGGAAACGGTGTCCCGTTCCTCGCGGCGGCACGGCGTGGGGAGGCTCACGATATATATATGAAACAAAGGTGTCGTGGAGGGGCTGCAGGTTGGGCAGCAACAAATATTCTATTTGCCTCTGTGTTCTTGTTTTTCTCTAGTTTCAATCTACTACTGTTTCGCCGCGTCACCGCGACGCCGACGCTCAACGATCTCGACGCTCCAAGCTGATCGGTAGTGGTCGTTCCAACAGCTCCATGCCTTGTACTCGTAGTCCGCCGCTTGACGAACGAACACAAATAAAATCAGCAACCAATTGGATCGAAATATATAGCTTGTGATCGATCGATCGAGTGCGAAAGGCGACGCGCTAGGCGCACTAGGTCGCGCGACTTGCTGTTGGTAGAGCCGGGCGCGCCGGGTTGCTGAAGAGGATCTCGCCCCCGGGCGGCGGACGTGGGCAGGTACTGCCGACGACGAGCCCGCGGTGGCGGAGATGGAAAGTGAGCCGCTGGAACCGGCGGTCGCCCTTGCGCTGGCCCCTGCACGCCCCCGACGACGACGGAGGACCACCGAGCGAGACGCCTTGGAACTCGCCGGGCGACGCCCCGCCATCGCGCAAGCCGACGACGAGGCCGCCGCCTCCCCGGGCGCCCTCGGGCGCTGAGCTCGCCGCAGCGCCCCGGGCGCACGCGAAGCGCCAGTACGCCTTCACCTCCTCGTAGGTGCTGTCGCCGCCGGAGACGGGCCGCACGAGTACCGACCTCGCCGCCGGCTCCGAGATGTCGATGGTCACGTAGGGGTCCACGGCGGCGCCGCCCAGCTACCGGGCGGAGGAACAGGTTGAAGTAGGTCAGGAACAGCCGCCGGGCGCCGTAGGTGGCCACCAGCGACACCACCGGGCGCTAGGATGAGCCACGTCGAGCCGAGGTTGGTGTTGGTGAACAGCGCCGAGAAGGAACCCAGGTTGGCCAGCGCCCACCGCCGCCACCGCGCCAAGGTCCTGTTGCCGTGCTCCGCCATGGCAGCTATGGGTAGCTCGAGAAGCAAAGTGCTTGCTGCCGCGGACACACACACTTCACTACCGTCTAATATAGCTGTCCTACAAAGTTGCAGGTGCTATTTTCCAAATTTACCCATGGTTGTCAATTGATTCACAGTTCTGCAAGTGTATATTTTTAGTGCCGAATTATCTATTGACATATTTTATATAATGAAATATGTCACATTTTATATAAATACGGGCCGGCTAGAGGCATGAATACTTGATCACAATCAAACATATAAAACAAGTAGATTTAGTAGAAAAAATAAATCAACGGATAAATATCAAAAGTCTTCTTTTCATCGAAGGTAGCCAAAAAAAAAGAAGCAAGGGTTGGTTCTTTGGATGAAATTGATGTGTGTTGACGATGGGCCCGTGGAAAATGAGCCAATAGATAGTAAGTCGGAGCCCCGTTATGATTAGTCTAGATGCTGAACTAAACTTGTAATTATTAGGTCAGTATCAATGGAGGCTGACTCCATGGAGAACCTGCTCCCTTGTATCGAACGGTTCTTCTCTTTCTTCACTGTTCCTCGGTCTCTTTCTTATTGTGGGTGCTCCCGCCACAACGTTGAGCTCATCGTCGGCCATGGACGGAGACATGGAGGAAGAGCTCGTCATTGGGAGAGAGGATGGTCGGATCCACATCGTTCCTGCCGGCTGTCGTGGGGCTATCGCCCCGCCGGCCACCACCACCGCTGCAAGCCGCCGTCGTCGGCCACCGAAGGAGCCCCCGTAGAAGTCCTAGATCCGACACAGGATGAGCTCGTGGCGTAGGAGCCAATGGGGAGCGAGTCATTGAGGAGGCTGCACCACACCATTTCTCGTGAGAAGCTCGCCAAGGCTTCTTCGCGCCCAGTCGAGATGGCCTAGCACCTCCACCACGAGCGCGCCGTGGAGCCTCTCAACCAAGCCGCTACCATTCTCTCGTGGTCTTGGAGAGCTCACCGTTAAAGTTGTCGCCGTCCACGACAACTGAGGCTTATTCTCCATTATATTGTGTCCTCCATTCCCTTTGCTTCTAAGCCTGGCCGGTTTGATCGTGGGCTCCACAAACCACATGATGTGTCCTGCTTTCAGCTCCACAATGTGTAGAACCGTATACCTGGATCCATATGTCGGACCCGCACAACAAAAAAATATAATTTCCTCATCCACCTCTTTCCCCGTCTCCCACGATCAAACCGGCCCTTGTGCTCCACTGTTTATGCTCTAAAAATGTATGGGGGACTAGAGTAGTGGTAGGGACCATCAAGGGTAAAAAGATGGCAGTATGCCTCACCTGTAGGATTACTGGCGTTGGTGGTAGCCCTTGAATAGTACCTTTTTTTGTGAGGCCACTAGTATGGTTTGCCTGCATTGCAGCTGCCTTAATTGTTGGTCGGCTACCATGCACACCATGGTGGCAGAGGAGACCAAGCAAGAAAGGAGCCTAGGAGAGATTTTGAACATTAGGAGAGATTTCACATAGAAGGGGAGAAGGGGACTGGCAGCAATGCTGTGGTGCTATTGCTAGTTGAGGCACCCCAATCACCCCTATTCGGCATTACAAACACGTCCCCAATAGGCATAGCCGCAGCCGTATTGCGAGGGATGATGGAAGAAGGAAACATGCTTTGTGGTGGGCACTAGTGCTCTAAAGGTATGTTCTCCCCCACCTAAAAACCTTGAGCACTCCGTATCGTACCAACAAACAACTTTAAACATGTCTTATTATATTATATACTTAGGTTTGCTTGGCATAGTTTTTAGAGATTTTGATCCCTGTTGTTAAGGATACCATAGTAACCCTAGCTAATTTTCTCTCTCCCCATAAAAAGCACTACTATTGAGGCCGGGTTTGTAAACTTCACTAACTGCTGAGGACATCAGGCTTCACTAACTCTAGATTGTTAGGCCTATGTTATTACTAGAGCTAAGGCCCCACAAGGCATGACAAAGAGAGACCCTTAGGCCAGTCTCGGTGGTGAGTTTTATTGCGTTGTTTCAAAGATTGCCATGCCATATGAAATGAAATGAAAATTGGATGAAACCCCTACTCCCAATGGGGGTTTCATTTTGTGGTTTCATGGGCATTTAATTTCATGACTCATAGATAGTTGGTATTGATATTGTCAAAAGAGTTTCTTATTCATGAAACTCATTTCATCTCTCTCTTCTTAAATACACAGCCATGTCATCAAAAAATTTCTATGTGGCAGCCTAATTAATGCAAATGAAACTCCCATGACACTTCCACTAAGACTGGCCTTATTAACATGCAAACATGGATGCTATTTTTATGATTTTATATCAAGATCATATATTTTAAAAATATTTTTTTCACCAAACTTTCTGCATGAGGTGTCCAGTGTGGGTTTTTCTCTAAAATCTACATCATTCTGATTCTGAATTTTTGTATGAGAACCTATAAGCAAGCATTGGCCTTGATTTTGTCTCTGGACAATCATCATGTACTCGTCAACTGTTGCACTATGACTTTGCTGGCAGCAGGTAGCCTGGGGCAAAAGACCAGAAAGCGTTCTGACCTACTGAGCCTGGGAGAAAGCAGTGCTTTATCCTATCCTCGTCCGGCGGCCAGGCAGCTGCCAACAGCAGATGCTAGAGGGCAATCCTCTGAAAAGGCTAGTAGTGGATCACGACAAGCTCGTGCTGTACTTCGTTCAGAGGATCATGCCGTCCACGTATGTCCTCCATCCAAACTCTAAAACATGGCAAAAGTCACACTGCACGTAAATGGTGAAACTTTTGACCACTGTTTTACTTGAAAACGGGGTGAAACCCTCATTGAGATAGAAATAGTGTTTCATCATAGAACTATGTAATTAAACTATGCAATGAGAGAGACTGTGGGATCTTTAAGTCTGTAAAACTGTATAATAAAACTCTGCATCGAGGGAGACACCTATTTCATACCAAAGTTTCACATTTTAAAAATCGAGAGATAAAACTCTCCATTAAGACTGGCCTTAGCGCCGATCCGATTTGAGTTTTGTTCCAAGCCGTAGAGAGATTCCAAAACAAACCCAAATACTAGTGCCGTGCTAACCTCAAATCAAATTCACCAGTGAATGGGTCACATATTCACTTGAGAGCTGAGCATGAGCCCTCGATGGTAACCATTAACCTTTCATGTCGTGGGCTGTGGCTTAAAGCTAAATTAAGTCTCTAAAATAAAGAGACGGACGTCTAAAAGTTAGCTCTAAACTTCCGCCTCATATTAGAGCTTAGATCTAAGCTAATAAGTTGTCCTAAAAGTTTCTAGAGCTCTAAATTCTAGATGAGAGGAAAACATACGCTAACTGATTAGTCGCTAATATTTAATTTAAAAACTTAATTTGAAACCATTCAAGATAGATGTATTTATGGTGAGTCTTAGCTAAATTTAACTGTCTGAATTGAATAAACCTAACTAAGGGTCTCTTTGGTTAGGCTTTTGGCTATGGCTTTTACCTCCAAAGCCAAAAGCCTAGCCACAGCCAAAAGCCAACCAAAGTGGTTGGGCGCCATCTAAAGTCATAGTAAAAGCAGTTTTTGCTAAATACAAATTTAAAAGCAGCTCGGGACCGTACTTTTTAGCTGCTTTGATCACAAAATTACCCACCTACCACTCGTTACAAACGAATCATTATTTTTCGCCTTCCCTTCTATTCGCATCGCTTACGCCGCATTGCTTCTTTCCACCGGGCGAGCGCCGTGCCTCGTGCAACTCCATCCTCACTGGTTTCGAGGCGGGCAAGTTCTTCGCCCCCAGCCCATCCCCATCCCCATCCCGGGCGAGCATGGTGGCGTGCCCCAAACGGCAAATAGCCCCTCGGGGCGAGCCCCACCCCTCGCTCCATCTCCGCGGCCACCGGCTAGCATGCTTCACCCCGGCTCAGCGGACGGGGCGCCGAGGAGCCCCTACCCATACCCGACGAGGCCCACCCATACTACACAAGCGCCCCGCGTCCATCCCCGACCTGGCCCGCCCCTCTCCTTCCGTCCTTGGCTCGCGTGAGATCTCTGCCGCCGCCGCCTATGCCGGGCGCACGCCGGGTCCGGCGGGCGGGCCTCGCTCTGGCGCGGTGGCGGGCGCATTTGCCCCTGGCGTCTTACTTCCTAACAAATGACACATCCAGTTGGCCCCGTCAATCTGCATCTTTACGGTGGATGGCGCCCTCCGTCGCGGAGCCGCTATAGCGGACGGTGTAGGCCCACTTGCCCTAGTCCCGGCGAGCCACGCCATGGCCATTGCCGACGAGCTCGGGAGATCTCCGGTAAGCACTGCCCTAGCCCGGTGGGTGTGGCATGGGCATTGACAGTCCAATACGGCAAGACGAGAAGAAGATACTTCGTGTGTATGACATATAGGGCCTGCGTGTGAGTGTGACAAACTTTTCCAGAAGTGACAGCTGATCAACCAAACGGGCTTTCAGCTATCCCACAATAGCTTTTTCAAAGCACCTTTTACCAAAGCTACAACCCACAGCAGCTTTTACAAAAGCCACAACCAGCTTGCCCTAATATGCACTGACTGGAGTTACCAAACCCCACACTAAAGACGCCCTCTAAGCTTGCCCAAAAGACACTTACACGCCTCATATGTTGTCTCATACTCTGCCACCATATTAGGGTTGCCTGCCTTATCACCACACCCCTACTTACTTGAGCATGCTCCTGGACGAGTATGTGCCATTGCCACCACACGCTCCTCTCTCATAGGAGAGGCTGAATTAAGAAGGAGAAGATGCCACACACGATGGACCCACAACGGTCATCGCAGGACACCATGGACGGGGTAGGAGCTAAATCTCAGCCACCCAACCGCATCCTTGTCCTTTGATCCGTCGTGGCCATGGCCAAGGGAGAAGCCAAATCTCGGCTACCCAAACACTGCTCTAATAGGAGGATCAAGGAATGATATTGGCAAAGAGACCTTGAGCGAGACATGCTAGGTGGGATCAAAGTATAAATAAAAATGATGAATTATATAGTTTATCTACCTAACTAAACTTTGATCCTGCGAGGTGAGATCAAAAGTATAAATAAAAATAATGAATTATATAGTCTATCTACCTAACTAAACTTTGATCCTGATTAATTCAAACAAACTCAGATGAGTCAAGCTTTTTTTAATTCTAATTAATTATATATTAAAGAATAATAATATTTATAAAACATAATTTAGTATCACTATATAGATAATTGAATATATTTTAATGACAAACTGGATTGGCGATATAAATATTGCACGTATTTTTTATAAATCTAGTCAAAGTTAAAAAAAGGTTGACCGATAAACATCCCAATACACCCTATATTTTAGGACGGAAGGAGCAAGTCTCTGGCGGCCGCGGCGTCCTTGAAGTAAATATGAAAATGGGCAGGAAGGACTTTCCATCCCCCTCCCCTTTTTTGGTTTGTTGATGACGATGTAAAACAAAAGTTTCCATCATCTTCATCTTGGCACATGGAAGCGACGGTCTCCCAGGGCAATGATATTCTTTCACATGTACGTGTCCGTCACGAACACGGACCATATAATAGGTAAAAACCCGTAGACTTAAGCGTTGACCTCTATTCTCATTTTTTTCTGGTCTAAAATTCCCTAGTCAAATAACGAGCCAGATATTGCAGATTCACGAGAGAAATTGTAAAACGAACTTAAAAAAAATAGACATGACATTAAAACGTTACACCATGGCGTTAGACATGGTGATATGATGGAACTTTCCTGCTTTTGCTATGTATAATGAAATAATACACTACATCTAGAATCTAGATATATAACAAAATTAATGTATATATCTAGAAAAAATACAAATATCTTATAATTTGAAAACGAGAGTACAGTTCATATTAGATAGTTCTTTCTAGCGGAGCAGTGTCCATTTA
Organism: Hyparrhenia diplandra; assembly: GCA_015847255.1. NCBI lineage: Eukaryota > Viridiplantae > Streptophyta > Magnoliopsida > Poales > Poaceae > Hyparrhenia > Hyparrhenia diplandra. The sequence continues at coordinate 39,996 of JADLZK010008129.1, read as the reverse complement.
GAGGGCGGCGCTACGCGGCGCACGCGCCCGCTATCCGAACCGGGCGCACGCCCTTCTTCCCTTCCTCGTTAAGCCCGCCGCCCCGCCCCGCCGCCCGCGGCGCCCTAGGGCTCGCGAGCTCCGGCGACCTAGGGCGCGGCCCTAAACCGCCCCTAGGTCGCCGGAGCTCCGGCGAGCCCCAGGCCGGCGGCGCCCGCCCTCCCTCCCCCTCTTCTCTCCAACGCCGGCGATATCGCAGCCGCGCACCGCCACCGAGCCCCGCCGCCGCCATGGATTCCGGTGAGCTCCCCGCCGCCCTACATACCCACCGGATGGGTCCTGCCACAGCCCGCCGGCGGCGCCGCCGCCGCCACCGCCGGCCGATCCGCCACCACCGCCCCGCGTTCACGACCGCCGCCGCCGGGCCGGCCGGATTCTATACCCCAGGATTCCTCCCCGGAACCCTAACCGCCGCCGCCGCCCGCCGTCGCCCTGGGCCGGGCCCTAAAGCTAGGGGATGGTGGTTGAACCCTAAAAACTAGGCACGCGGCGCCCTCTCCCGCGCCCGTCCACCCCGCGGCGGCGCCCCCCGCCGGCCGCTCCGCCCCACCCCGGGCCCCCTCCCCACGCCTCCCCCCTCCCGGCGCCGACGCGGCGCGCCGCGCACACGCTATGGATAGCGGTGCGCGCGGCGCCGTATAAGAATCCTGCCATTTAGACTCGATCGTTGATATAGGTGCCCATATTTTTTTTTTTTTTTTTATAAGGGAATGAGAAGATGCCCACCTATGAACTAACTAGTATAATGCCCGTGCTAACGCTACGGGTTTATTTTAGGGATGCACATAAAAATAACCAAACAATAATTTTATAGTTCAACTTTTTACAATTGTATGACCATCTATATATGATCCCAAAAGCACTTATGCATAACAAGCATAATAATTATAGTGCCTATGCTATCAAATCCTTGACAAAGCGACTTCCTAGTGATCGGAAGATCACTGGAATATTTACAACCAAACGCCATAAGGGTATCCAACAACTTTATTACATGGTAGTCAATGACATATTTGAACTCTAGCATCTACAAACTCGGACATTGGATGAAGTCTCAGCTCAGTAACGATGCCACCCAAGGCCGATAGTCTATGTTCAGCACATGAATTGATTTTGGGCCAAATAATTAAAATTTCAAGGGCCTAGAGAATACTTGTGTGCAACATACTTGGAGGACGTATCTGAAACCTTAATTTGTTGCCCTTAATTTATTGCTCAGCTACTGCTGGATAGCTCTGCTCACCTCCAGACAACAATGAAATCAGCCCCTGCAGATGCAAACCAACAATCATTCATCCAAGAGATGCTAAGAACAGTGCCGTCAAGGTTGTTCTGTGTGGTGACGTCGTATAATCTGCACACAACACAAAAAATCAGAAGTTCTGTGAAAACTGCATGAGCAAACAGAACAACACATTCCATTAATGAGTTGATTGAGTTTACAATTGTTACTGATTACAGTTGGACATTGGATATTGACACTATTACTGTTGATGGTAATATTCTACTGAAAACATTTCCATCTTACACAAAGTTAAACGGAAAAGATGAACATGAGTAAATTTCGGTAAGAGAGCATACTGTTACTGTGTGGCCCTGTTTTGCCTGGATGAACTTGCCATCATCCTCCAACAAACTAAACCTCCTTTTGTTATCCCATTTGACTGACTACAAAAAAAAACATTTCTCATCCATCTGAATACTACTCGTAAATGAGTAGTTCACGGCAGATTTCACAATCAAACGAAATAACGGGCACATAAGCAAACAATGTGTAGCACTGAGAGCCTAATAAGTTCAAGATAAGAACAAAATAACAGGCATTCAGGTAAAAAGTAAAACTTCAAAAAAATCATCAAGTAGGGTCTAGAATCATGCCTTCTCGGCAACTTCAATGATGCCTTCTCGGCATGTAAGCTCAGAAAGCTTCAATTTCTTTATCTCACTGCAAGATAACATGCAAATAGTAGGGTTCAGAATCAATTCTGAGGCACAAAAACAAGAACAACCCAAAAGGTAAATTTAATACAGTGGCATTTGACAATATTTTTGTTAGCAAGATTACGGAACACAGAGGCTTAAATCTTTGCAGCCTGTTTTGATTTGAAAAAATATAATGCCTGTAGTTTATTTCAGTGGTACCATTGAACAGCTCTATAATACTGTATCTATTAACATCTCAAATCCTCTCTATGGGTGAGTGTTTCCTACACGTATTAGATCAGTCAAATCTGACATGAATCACTGATTTGCAAAAAAGATCGTCGAAATAGGTAATACTGCCATCAAATCAAATCGAGTGGATCAGAGTATGACTGGATCTTGGATTTAGGCATCAGTGACACTGAGTGACTACATCATGGAGCAAAATACAAAACAAGATTAATTAATATTAGCATATTATTCTAGAAGAGTAATGGATTCCAACATTAGCATCGGGAGGGAGGTTTAGGGTTACAAAGCAGCAACCTGTCCTGGGATACAAGGCAGCAACTCTGTAGTCTGCACATCCTAAAGCCTGGCCTTGTCTCCAGATAACGCCATTTCCGCTTCCTGCAATCAGCACAAGCTCCCTTGGGTAAAATGCAACTACCCTGAATCCAGCTCGCAGCATTTTGCGACAATGTGGATTGATTCTATTACCTATAATTGCTGCTGCGCAACAGAGTATTGCCTGTGCTAATGCTCTGGTTGCTCCGACACTGGTCCAATCATAGGTATACCACTGTTTTTGCAAAATTTGTTATATTCAATATATTTGATGCACTGATGCATGGGTTTACTGACCTTGAGAAGCATCCTAGAAATGCATATTAGATTGTAACTAATTCCTGGGGATGGCACCTGAAAGGGCAAAATATAAATCATTACTTCACCATTGCAGAATATACGACTGGATCACTTCTGAAAGGGCATGGTTAGAACATTAGTATTTAGTACTCCATCTAAATTATAGACTGTAGGCGCACAACAATTTGCTGAAGATTCAGTTCTCTAATTTCCCTGACACAGAAATATAAGCTCTTGTATGGATAGCTACATTTGGAGAAGGAAACCGAGCTTGACACAACTTTAAAAACCACAGACCAAACATTGTACACTCATGTGATGGAATTAGGCAAACTGGTTACAGACACAAGGAGTCTGGGGTCAAAGTTCCACAAGCGTCCAATAACAAATGTAACACAGTTGCTTAGTACCTTGGTGCAGATGCATTGCTTGACCCCATGAGTGTGCCTTCAACTCTGCCATTTTGTCGAACATCTTCAGGGCATAAAAAGGACGTTCCTAACACCTTCAGGGAGCACAAATCCATGGCAAGAGAACATGAAGCCTATTGGATTACGAATCAGATGTGGCTCAGTTAAGGGAGAGGGAAGAACCTGCAGGGAGGGCGCCGCCGCGAGCATGGGTTGGGCCGGCGAGTGCGGCTCCACGCGAACTGGCGAGTGCGGCCGCCTTGCAGCCTGGTACAGGGCTGCGGACAGCCTGGCGGGCGCCGCCGCCGTGCATCCTAGAGCGGGACGTCGAGCGCGGCTCTGCGTGGCCTGGAGATGGGCGGCGAGTCCTGCCGCCCAGCGTCCCCACTGTCCTGAGCCCGCACGCCTCTGCTTCTGCATTCATCCTCAAGCGCCGCCGTTCTGGTCCTGTGGCCACTTGCCTCCGCGCGTTGGAGAGGAGGAGGAGCAGGGTGTGTGGTGCATGAAGGGGAGGGGATGGGAGGACCGCATGAGTTTGATTGTTTGAATCCTGTCTTGGGAAACTGAGGAGTCACGCTTGTTTAAGAGTTGGAATTGCGCCTGGGGAACGGGAACGGGGCAGTCATGAGTGCGCCTGGAGAGACTCGCGCGTGCAGTGGGCGGGGAGGAGGGATGGTGGGTGACGAGGATTGATCCCAGCAATTTCGGCTCTTAGATGTGGTGGGTGAGTGAGAGAAAAAGAGCTTTAGAATAGATCCGGATTATTCATTTCAAAAGTTGTTTAGTTTTGGGGTGTCTTTCTTTGGGTGCACTTTTTGGCATGTACAACCCACGTGACGGCGTGTTGTCTCTAAAACCGCCGAGTTAGCATACGTACGGATATAAAGACAAACTTGATAACCCACGACAAGGGTTGTCGCATGTGGCCATGATCAATCATGAGTATTATTTTTGTATACTATTGTGTTGCTAATTGATGCAATTTAGATCAAGCATAAATACGTGCAATATGATTGCAAAATTTTTCCAATATATATAGTTTTTTATATTTATTTATATAAAAAGTCATGCTGATACGAGTAACAAACAATTTTCTATAAAATACATTAACAACAATTACGCAAAACAAAATACGTAACCAATATTCAAGGTGTAACATTTGTTTTATTGCAACTATATTATAGTTCTGATCAAACGAAGCTAAATAATTTTGAATCATGATTTTTAGATTTGATTTTGATTTTTAATGGATTTATAAGGTTGAGAGGATATGCACGTTGTGTACTAGATATGGGAAGAAGATACACGGGATCAACGCTGGTAGATTGTTTTCTCGGAGCACGGGCCGAAGCCGTCGACTCGTGAGACGACGCCTCTGCCTCGGCTGTAGCGCATGAAGGGGCTTTTGCAAATATTTCATGATACAGACGGCTCATTAATTAGTGTTGTACATGCCCTTAGGGCACGTACAACGCGTCGATTGCCTCCGTCTGTATAGCGTTCTTTTTGCAAAAATCCCCCCGCGTCTGCCCATCGACGGCCTTCCCGTCGTCTGGCGAGACGACGCCTCCGTCCCGTTGCCCGAGGCCAAGCAGACGACCTCTCCGTGCGTTGTACGCGTCGTCTTCACGAGGCGACAGGACGCTGGGATCCTACACGGGGGGTGCGCGCGGGGAGTTCTTCGCGACAAATCGCGGAGGCAGAGGAGAAAGGAAGGAAGAGGGAGAGGGAGGGGCCGTCCCGGATCCGAGCGCCGCGCCGGCTGCCGTCGACCTCGCCGCCGCCGGCCGTGATGTGGAGCAGCGACCCCCAACTCGCGGAGGACGAGCCCAGCGGGGAGGAGACGGAGTCCGCCGGGGAGGAGGCCGCCGCTGCGGGAACGAGGCCGACGCGAGCTCGGCATCGCCGCCTCCACGTCGTCGGCTTGGTATACGGCTGCTTAGAGCTCCCCTTCGGCACGGAGCAGAGGCGGATGGCCACACGGAGGGCATGGCCGGCGGCGGCGGATGATTTCAGTTTTTTTAATCAGAGCTCTCTTTTTTGTGTACGATTCGTGAATGAATAGCTTTCCAGGCTGGGCCTCTGCCTCTCTTTTTTGTCTACGTTTTATTGGTTTCAAATTGGAATGGTAAATTTTAGTTGCAGATAATAGCTTCCAGTTTCAGCTAGTGAATGTCTCTATCAGTTTGTGTTAACTCATTTGATTGCAAATATTCAGAGTTGATTTGTCGGTTGAGTTGCAGGCAATGTCATTTCAGTTAGTTGCAATGATATTTCAGGCAATGTTATTTCAGTTAGTTAGCAATGATATTTCAGTTAGTTTGAATGATATTTCAGTTAGTTCATCATCCTGACAAGTGACAACAAGCTACTTGTTTGGTTCAAGGCAAGCAATTTACAAGCTGCTGCTGCCGTGCATCTGCATTGATCTCGATCTCACCTCCAGGTTGAGACTTCTGTCGTGGAGACTGAAATTTTTTTAAGTTCTGAAAGTAGCTTTCAATGGCAATATTTACAAGCTGCTGCTGCTATTTGAAGACTGCAATATTTACAAGCTGCTGCTGCCATGCAGCTGCCGTGAAACTGATTGAACCTGTGAACCTGCGAAGCTGCTATTTTTTCTTTTTTTTTGAATGTGAACCTGCACTAGTATTTGTCCTGCTACTTATTTTTCTGAATGTGAAACTGATTGCCAGGCTCCGTTTGCACTAGTATTTTTTTTGAATGCTACTTGCTACTTGATGGTACCTGCTACTTGAATTTGCATCATTTCTGAATGCTACCTGTGAATCTAAACAGGTTGTTTATTGCCGCACTGGGTGCTTGATATTATTCAATCAAATAGCCACACAATGGTATACACAAATACATTTATAGTTAATCTTAAGCAACATGCAAAGCATTAAAACGGTTCTGAGACGGATCGGTACCGTCGTTGGGTTGTATAAGTAGTCTTTATATCCGTGCGTATGCTAAATTCGAGGTTTCTATAGACGACGAGTCGATGCGTGGGTTGTACATGCCCTTAGAAAAGATGAGGAGAGAGAATGATGCGCGTGTTGTACTTTGTTGGGTGGCTTTAGAAAAGTTTTTTGGTACATTATATGTAGTAGAGATAGAGATAAACTTATCTATAATAAAAGGCAATAATGCAAGGAAAGGCCTCGCTCAACCAACATTAATTAATCATTGTCCAAGATGACTCTATAATGGTTGTTATTTTATTGTTTTCCCAAATACAATCCAAAGGAACCATATAGGTGTGGTACATAATAAACAAAAATTTCTTGAACAACAGGATTCGTCCTTGTAAAAAAGTGAAAAGTTAATTAATTAGGCCTAGTTTTGATGGGTGGAAACTCAAAGGAAATTGCATGAATTAAAAACAGAGTAAAAGAAGTTAGCATGAGCGTTAATTCGGATCAAAGGATGATTATGAAGATTCAATTGCTAGCTCGCTAGCTATTTCCCAGGAAACAAAGCATTCGCTTCAATTTGTGGTTTTCGTTCCTTCGCGGCTGCCTATGAAGAAGAGAGAGAGAGAAATAAAGTTAGAAAAATACTGTTGTTGCTGCCAACTCGTACATGAAGCTTCAGCTGCTTGTACGAGCAACATATGTCAGTGTCAAAGAAATGCAACTTGAGAAGCTATGCACCTATTGGATTTTTTTGTACGAGTACATGTATTTTGTTTGACTTTTTTCTATACGTGGAGCCCATCTAATTCTTGTTTCCTGTATTTGTATGCCTTTGTTTTCTTTTGGTTTTCCATTGCTCGATCGGTTTTCCTATTTCTTTCTTATCTTATTTCTACTGGGTTTTTTCCCTCATTATTATGTTTTCTGTATTCCTGTGTTCTAAACAGGACTTGGAGGATAAAGAGTCTGTTGCCTCACAAGAGTTTGAGTCGAGTAGGGCTGGTCATGCCAGGGTTGGGCAAAAACAGCACACCATGGGCCGGTGCTTATGGGCCTCGAGCTCTGTGGTCGGCCTGTGGATACTTGCAGGCCGTGGGGTTCCCTTTGGAGCATGTTTGTTTCATGTTCAAATCCCTAGTCTAGGTAGCCTTTGGAGCCAGGCTAAACTTAGCATGATTTGTGCAAGCCACAACCGCTTGTTTGGTTGAGTAATTGTTCAAGCCTGGCTAAAGTTTGAGTGTGTTTGGTTAGCTGGTTTGGCTTGAGTACACTAACCCCCTTCGTAGGGAAAAACTTATGTGCACCCCTCTTGTCCACGTGGGCACAATCTTGATTGCTGTTGCATTTGGTAAGAGCTTGGCTGTAGCACTGGGAATCCAAACCAGATTCATGGAATAACAAAATAATAAAACATTATTAGATTCAATGAGATGGAACGATTAAAATAGAAGCTTGATTGATGTTACATTTGGTAAGAGCTTGAATGTTTGACTGAAGTGTTAAGTCTTTCTTCCTCCACTACTCCGAAGTTAACTTGATTTAAATTTGTTTATATGGTTGCAGGCGGTGGGTGCAGAGTATGGTGAAGGCATTACCAATGGCTGAGATTTGCTTAAGACTATATTTTCTAATGACACTTAACTGATGTAATTTTGGTGAATGACGAGATTTTGATCATTTCTAAACTAGTAGTTGATCTGTCTGTTAGACATATGAAAACGGTTGATTATCACATTTGTTAGTATTCATTTATGGTGAATGTGAGAAAATTTTGTCAGGCTTGTTTGTTTTGAATGATATATCTATTTGGGGTCAGCTTTGTGAACACGTGGAATGTTGTGATATGACTATTGTGAGCAGGCCTGAAAAAATGTGACGTGAGTTGGGCTGTAGAAATATGGGCCTGGTCTAATTGAATGCAAATGTGGGCCAAATTTGTTTTTGTGACAATTATCTTTGTCATACTCCATGTCAGATGATGACACTTGTCAACATCTCACCTAATATATTAGGGGTATTGGTGTTTTTGCCCCCATTTTTGAGGCAAATGGTGATTTTGCCCCTTTTTTTTGATATGTGCGATTTTACCCCTGTTATTTTGAATTGAAGGTAAGTTTTACCCTATTCCGTTAACAAAGACTTGACGGTGTTAAAAGGACCATGAAAAGACCATTTTGCCCTTGCGTTTTTGCCCCTACTTTAGATAGGTTTTTTTTGCATGATTTTGATATAATCTCAGCAGTAATTTGGACACAATTTCAGCAAAGATTTTCACACAATTTTGACATTATTTCAGCAGTAATTTGACACAAATTTGACACAATTTCAGCAGACATTTTCACACAATTTTGACATTATTTCAGCAGTAATTTGACACAAATTTGACACAATTTCAGCAAAGGGCTAACATATCCATAGAACCACATGCATATGCATACTTACATGTCACATATCATGTCCTAACCATGTCTAGATCCCATCCATGGCAATATACAACCATTCAAGTCAACAAAAGCACGAAGCATACAAGTGTAGCAAAAGATGACCAACCATTAGAGAGCTATTACATGTCTAGTGGCAAATATAGCATTCATGCATCAAAACCTAACAATGTTGCCAAGCTCCCATATCTTTCCCTTCCTCCTCCACGTCCTCTTCTTCCCCTTCCCCTTCCTCTTCTTGTACCAGTTTCATCAAGACTGCACCTCTTCCCCTTCCCTTCCCCTTCCCCTTCCTCTTCCTCTTCCTCTTGCACTTGCACTTACACTTACACTTACACTTACACCAAAGATCTCGCACCTACACTTCCACTCGCACTTGCACTTGCGGCGCAAAAGAAAGAAGAAAAATTGTTTTAGCGAACAAGTTGGTAATGAAGTATAGAAATAAGCAAAACAATTGACTCACGGTGATGCACGCCGCTTCTTTTGACTAGTAGTGGGACCTCCTTGGCAATGCTTAGCCGTATGTCCTAGTTCATTGCATTCTTAACATGGCCTCTGTTTCTTTGTGCCAACTTCATCATATGCCTTGACTCTACCATGCCTTGGTCTCCCTGGTTTTCTCCTCAACTTAGGCTTCTTAAGTTTGTAGCCTAAATCAACTTTTGGCCACCGTCTTTGGATGCCATTGGATTGAAAGTACCTTCATGTGCCTTCTTGAGCCTATCAATAGAGAAGTATTCGTGGACAAAGGTATCCATCGGTACTTTCCTACTTAGCTTTGCAATGAAAGCTAAAGCATGGTTGCAAGGCTTTCCAGTCACTTGCCAAGCTCTACAAGTACAAGTCTTACGCTCCAAGTGGATTTGCAAATCTAAATCACATCATCACATTTACTTCAGCTTTACCGCACCACATATTAGCACATCATGGTCTTTGATGGTCTTGGATTTAGCATTTAGTGCATTGGTAATAGAAGGGATGATTATTCCGGATATTTTACTAGCAATCTTGGCCCTCAAAACAAATCTTTCAATGATCATTTGTCTTATCTTATCATGCATGTCCACAATTTGAAAATCCTTGCATTTTGATATCCAACTATTGAAGGATTAAGAGATGTTGTTGTTGATGTAATCTACCTTGCAATCTTCGCCAAACTTGCTTCTACTCCACACAAATGGATGATTGTCATCCAACCACTGCGTGCACTAGGATCCTTTTTTCCTCTATCTTTTCCATGAAGTAGTCAAACTTGTCACTTGTGAAGCTCTTGGCAGCTGCCCACATATTTTTGCCATAGAGCTCTCGAGTAAACCCATTTTTCTTCATGTTTTTCCACAAATGCCTCATGCACTCTCTATGTTCCACTCCTGGATATACGTCATGTACAGCCCCCTCTATTCCTTTGCATGCATCTGTACTAATGACCAAACCTGTGGGATGACCAATAGCCTTCTTCAAGTTGCTCACAAACCAAGTCCAACTTTCCGTAGACTCTGTCTCAAGCACTCCATATGCCACTTTGGAAATAGACAGTTTTGACCATCCACTTTACAATCGCTGGCCGCCAACCGGCCTCGTGATCTTCCCCGTCAAGTGAGTGGCATCCATGGCAATACGGGGCCTACAACCTTTCAAAAACCCATCAATGCATGGCTTTAGAGCAACAAAAGATCTCTTGAAACAAACATTACCATTGTGATGTTCGATGTCTAGCTCAACAACGCTACCCTCGAACCGATCTCAACAACTTCGGCTTGATATGTAGGCAAAGAACTCATAACTATCATCCCACTTCCCATAAATCATGTCAAAAGCTCTATCCTTGCCTCTAACAACCCCTGTAATATGGAACATCGATGGAGTACCTTTTTCGTAGCCTTTCATGCAACTCCGGTTGGCCCCATTTCAGGTTGTTCTCGCAAAGAAGTCCACCACTCATCGCTACCCATTTGTTTGAGGCCATTGTGTCACCACAATTGTTGGCGAACCCACAAGTATGTGTTGGGCCACTTGTCTTAACCTGCAACAAAGACAACAACAAAACAACCACTTTTTGAGAAAAAAAAAAGCAAGAAAACAACCATTTTTTGAGGAAAAAACAGCAAGAAAACTAATTACCTTGCAGCCACTAAACTTCTTGCCGGTAGTAGCATAAAACTTCCACTCACAACCCATATCGGCCTCAAGCATTTGGCTCTAAATCTCTTCTTATCACTTTTCAAAATCTCAAATGCATGATCATTCAAAATAGCATGGTGAGTAACAGCAGATTTGCATTGACGAGTGTCCGGAAAATAACACCAACATCAATGCATGGATGGTCCACATCATATGAAAAGGGAGGAGGATCAAACTCATCATCATCATCAACTATTTCAACATCGGGATCATATTCGTGGTCGATTCAAGACGCGAGCCAAATCGGTGTCATAGTTGCTATCACTTGGCACACCATCGCCTATGTCACCCTTCTTTTTTTGATTTGGATTTGGCTCTCACATTTTTGGCTTCCTCTTTTGTGGCTCTATTCCGTACACAAGGATGACACCTACGTTTTGTTGGTGAACACCGCAATGGGCCCTCAAAATCATTTATCTGGGCAGTGATATGAACTACTCCCTTCTCTGTATTGAGTTCAAACCATTCATGCAGCTGCTCATCAGACTTTATCTCAATGGAATCATTGTCCAACTCACGAAATAAGCTTGTCATTTGCTTTGAACCCCACATGTAGTGTTCAGCTATGAAATCAACTAACTGAATAAGACTATAGTTATGTGGGTCAACCATTTGTGTTGGCAATACCTTACCCTGCTGCCATGACTTTGTTCCCCCCATCAAACAAGCTAAAGAATGACCTAACTCCAACAACAAGTTGCATCCACATGTAGTATTTTGGCCTAGAAATCAGAACACTACATCACAAGTTGCTCTCACGTAGTCCGTTGAAGGAAGAAAATTCGAGATAAAATCATCAAAAATAAAAGAAAGTACCTAGCCGTGTCCATCCTGGGGAGTAGCATCTTTGGGGGCCAGCGGTGGCGTCGGGGACCGTGCATCCGCCCCCGCCACGCCGCCTGAAGCCCCCCAGCCGTCGGCCCTTTGCCTCCCAACGCAACGGGCACGAAGGCCCTGCGGGCGCAGGCATGGAAGGCCCCCTCGCCGCACGGGCGTGACAGTTGCGCTGGCCTGGAACGCCTACCGCTACCGGCAGGCGTGGCAGCCGCTGGCCGGAAGGCGACCTCGCCATACGGCAGACGGGCCAGCCGCCGCCGGCTCCTCGACGCTACGGCCAGAAGTCTCGCAGTCGGGATCCGCACGCCGACCACATCTTGCCCCGCCGTCATCGATCCCGGACCGCAGCTCGGATCTGGGCGTCGCGCACCGGGAGCTCCCCGCCGCCGCCCTAGAGCTAGGGGTTCCGCCGTCATTGGTCGCCTACGATGGGGACGGGACTCGGGAGCGGGAGGAGTCGCTGTCGCTGGTGTTGGGAAGGATCGAAGGGCATTCTGGGACGGAGCTGGACTGTTGGTCTTTTTTTTTACATCTCCCACTCACACCGTAAAAAACAAAACGGAGCTTTCAACCGTGAAACACAGGCAAAATCGACAGAACCAAAAAAAACAGGGGCAAAATCACCATTGGCCTCTCAAAAAATAGGGGCAAAATCACCAATTTCCCAATATATTATGACAAATATAGTGACAAATACCATTGTCATAAGTGGAGACAAACATGCAATTGTCACTAAGATTAATGACAATTGGGTCTATTAGTCACGGAAGGAGGAATATAATAGGGATTCAATGACAACAACTATATTGTCGCTAGTGTACATGTCATAGAAGGAGTACAATGACAAGAAATAACCTTTAATTGTCATAGTCAATTAGTCATAGAAGGTCTAAACTCTTGTAGTGGTTGTCCACGTGGCTAATCCATAGGAGGGGCTCACCCAGGCTTCATGAGCCCCGGGTGCACTCGAAGCTTTTCCCCTTCTTAGAGAGCCAAAGCTCCTTTGAAACATTGAATCGAACAACTAGAGTGCATGGCTCAGGGAAGAACACCATCGATGGCCCTCGAAGAAGACCATCAAGTGTTGTCGCCCATGGCCTTGCCAATGCAAATACTCCTTGTCTAGTCATCACATTCGTCCATGTTCGGGAAGGCGAGGAGTAGCACCATGGCACAGCGAACATGAGGACGCAAATATCGACGACAAACGACGAGGATTGCCACCTCGCTGAGCATCACCCGCCTCCTCACGGTGGGAGGCGGCGGCACACCTGCAACCCTTGGTTGTGGCGCAAACTTGGTCATCACCGGGGTTGCAAAACCAATTCCGAGAGGTAGCACTCCTTAGTGTCGAAGACAAGCACCTCGAGCCCACCCAGGGAGCCAGCTGCACGGCCATACGCCACGAGATGGTTGCTCACCGAGAAGGCTGTGGCCGGGGGAAGTTCGCTGCGGAGATCCGGGAAGGGGGGGACCGCGAGCTCCGACGACTCCGCCGTAGGGAGGGATGGAGAGAAGGACCGCCACCGGTTGAGAGGAGGAGGAGGGAAGAGGATGAGGACCGGGAGAGAGAATAGAACGATGAGCCGCTGGCCAACAAAAGGCGTGAGCAAGCAGACCGCATGGGAGGTGACGAACTCTGCGCGTGGTGTCGGACGTGACCAGCGACTGGATGGAGGCTTGGCCTAGCTTTTTTTAGGGGAACACCACTTTATTTATTCATGGCGATTAACTTGATTACAAACACCAGGAGGCGGTGCCAACAGCCAGACATGTCTTCCTGTCTCCAAAACTAAAGAACCTCTAGCTATGTTATGAGCATCTACATTAATTTGATCTCCTATTCTCATGCACAAACTCCACCGCTAGAAAATCCTTAGCTCTCTCTCTCTAACTTCATTAACAATTTGTCCATACTGGCCCAAACCTGGCCCTCTCAGGTTTCTTATCATATTCTCACAGTCAGACGCAAACTTGATGGAGTTCAGGTTCAAGTCCGCCGCGAGGTCGAGTCCTTCCTGACAAGCAAGTGCCTCGGCAATTTCCGGATCAGTTATTCCTTCCATCACCAGAGCTGAAGCTTCCAGGAACAATCCACTATGGTCCCTTGTAATAGCTGCCATTGATGCCCTCCTGGAGTTTTTTGAGATGGCTGCATTAGAGTTAATCTTTACAGCTCCCTCTCCCGGCGGTAACCATCTTCGTGTAGCACTTTTCGCGGACAAAGCGCCGGTGTCTTCACCGGTCTCGAGCTCTTGTAGCTCCTCCTCGCAAAGTATTTATTGACAAAAATATGAGTTGACAGAGGGCTTTGATAGATCTTCTCATGAATCGCCTTCCTCCTCGAAAGTACCAAATCGCCCATAGTGTGACGGCAACCCGGACTGCTTCACCATGAGGTAGAGTTTCAAACAAATTTGTTATTCATCCCCTCGCGTCGCTTTCCTGTGTGTTGCACAGATGTTCGACTATCTCTTCCTTCTCAAGCGCCCACACACACTTGGCCATATTAAACTCAATTAAGGAGTGTCTCCATGAATCGATATCCCCACAAAGGGGTGCATCCGCTATTATCCGCCATGTTTCTTCGATGTAGGGTATCACCGATGGTAGAGAACTCTTCGCAAGTCTCCATAGAAAGATGCTCACCTTTGCTGGCACCCTGACCTGCAACAAGGATCTCCACTTTCCTTCTTCTTTCCTTATATCTGACCTTGATGCATTGTTGGCCAGAGAATTTTTGCGACTCAACATCCTATATGTTGATCTGACCGTGAACCCGCCGCTCTTCTCGTAATACCAGGCCCAGAAATCATCTTGGACTCTATGTCTCAGCGGGATATTTAGAATAACATCCACATCTAGCTGTGTGAAATATTGCTCAAGCTTCTACCAATCCCACGATGTTTGTGGTGCGGTTGATATCCCCATTAACTGTTACTTGTAGGGTATATTAAGACACTGAAGACATCACTAAGCTAGAATGTAATGGGAGAAGGCTAAAGTTGACATATATTGTGTAGTTAGCAGTTATTGGCTCCTCTGAACCCAATATGGTAAGAGGTGGACCCTTCGACTAAATATCAACTATTGAGATATAATACATACACACAGTGATAGATCAAACTTGAAATTACATACATGTAATTAAGATTTGTAATTATATACATGGCATTAGGGGTTATCTTGTTTGTGTATCCTCCGGCATCGATTACTGAATAGGAATTCACGGCCACTCCGACGGACATGTGGCAAAGTACTCATTGACAACGAGCTCCCAGTGCCGCCAGTGGAACGTGAGGCAAATGCCACTATCTTGGTTGTTGGGTGACATCAATGACCATAACACAGTTGCACCATCGAACTCCTCAACAACTTCACGACCCTCCGAGAGGCTGAGCACAAACCCGTCACCCTCAACAGCACCCTCCGCACGTAGTCCCCATGCATCTGTTGAGCACGTTGCGCTCAGGTATGCCTTCACCTCCGCATAGGCATCATCATTGGTCTTGAACCGATTATCAGAGCACTCGGTCTTGTTGACGATGTCATTAGTGACAAATGGATCTAGAAATGAGAGGAACCACCGTACGAGCTGACAGATGTGCAGGCTACATCATCAGCCCGCTCCATGCAAATGGTCCAAACAGCAAGCCCATCTTGTTGACCACCCACCTTCATCCTCACAACCAACTCACCATTTCTGTTTGCCATTGCCTTTTCCATGTCCCACACCAATACCTGTCTCAAAACGAGAATTTTAATGAGTAAGGTGTTCTTAGGACCCATATTTTCTTACACTACGGTTCCTCAAATTTCATATGAAATATTGTGTTACTAAACCTTCCAAGTGAATTGCTCTTAGATTTTAGTAGTTACCAAATGACTATGAACATTTACATTGTACATGTTGTCATCAACATTTATGTTGAAACTGTGGCTCAACTGTAGGAACACCTCGGCTAGGGTGGTGCTCCGAGTAGAGAAAAGTGGCTAATCGACTAAGTCAGGAAACTTGGACAACACAACAGTATTGTATATTAATGTGTTCACCAACCAACCAATACTCCTTATTTATAGCCCTCCATTATAGCCAATGTCGAATTACAAAACAACCCTCTGTATATTCCTAGGATATTCCATACCCTCTGTATAATCCAGCAAGGGCATGATGGTCATTCTCTCTTGGTCACCGCTTTAGCTCTTGGGCCTACTATCCAGCCCATTCAGGGCTTGGCTTGCTGAGGAGAGCCGTGTTGGACCTTGCTTCCATGCTCGCTATCTCTACCTCCTTTGTGTTTTTTAGGATACCTCTATTTGCCTCTGGTCTTCTCTCGGAGACTTCCGCCACCCTTCTAGGCCGAGACGATGAGGTGTGAGGTAGGCGAAGGTTCAGGCGGAGATATCGTGTTTGCCTAGCGAACTAGAGAGCTGCACCCGGTCCTGCAAGGAGCGCCTCAACACAAGGTTAATCCAGAAAACTATACAAAGTTTTTGAATACCTCCACCTACTGTTGGGATCATGTCCCAATAATTTACAGCTCCTAGATGGAGATAGCTCAGCAATTTTCATTTCCAGACAAAAATCAAACAAGACATTGCTTCACACACTATGAATATATCATAGGTATGTCTAAATCTTTCAGAAAATGAATGGAGTTCTTCTTGGTTGTAACTGATTGTAATTTTATAACAAGTGCGTAGGTCCAAAAAGGGAGGACACTCTGTGTCAGAAGTCTAGCAGTCTGCTAGATACTATAGATCACTCTACCAAAGTGAATGGGTACGCATTTTTGCTTCAGTTACTATTATCCATCGCTGCTGCATTCGGAAAAAAAAAATATATTACCTACTAGTGTTGTTTCTTCAGTTTGTTATGAGATTATGAGGTGGTATGGCATATGGACCTAAGTTAATCTTAAGATTTTCATACGCCCATACCATCTTGATTTGTGTTATTCAGGTTTGAGATAAATTGCTTTCAGCGCTAAAGGTTATTGATGGAACACCTTTGTTTATCACCATGATCATTCTAGATTCCCACTACATTGTTGAGGGCCATACTCATGAATAGGGTGGAAAGTGTTCTCCCCGATACTATAAACGCTACAAAGCTGACCTGACGTATAAAAAATAAAGACTATAGGTACAATGTTTTGTGAGATCTATATTTGGTTGTGTTCCTTTACAATTGTTGTTCACCTGCAATTTTGGACTTAAGAGTTTATTGTGTAGGGTTCAAGGTTTAGAGTAGAGGTTTGATCTAACCTGGCAAACCAAAAGGAAACTTTTCAATTTCACCATTTGTGTTGTAAACTTCCAAACCTTACTGTGTTGCTTCACTTCTACTTTACTGTAGTTTGTAATGAACATGTAAATGTTATTGGTTCCAGATGGAGACCAAGATGCTTCCCATGTTAAAAACTTCCCTACTCAGGGAATCTTGGATGTTTTATTTGCCTCTACTCTATTTCCTATGATGGTCCACATATTCTAAAGCATGCTCCATACAATTACTACTATATCTATAATAAATTTCAACGGTACTCGCACCAACAACCTTTTTTTGTTAAATCCATATCAAGTTTATGCTACATGCGAATTATATCCGGTTAGCACAGTCAATTATATGTCTGCCTACACGGTTCCAAGGTGTTTTCCTCTAGTACCTCTCTAATCATGTTTCAAAACCATACTCCATGACAAGCCTCACTCGCCAGGTGAACAACTCTGCCAAACATGCAGATATGAAATCATTTTAGCAATCTTTTCCTTCCACATATATCCATTCAAATAATATTATAATATACTATATTTCCGATGGCTTTTTTTTCCCGTACCTGCTAGTATTTCCTAATTCTCTGTTAACAGCCTCACTCTCGACCCTCAGATAGCCCTAATTTAAACCATCAAGACATACCTCTTATCCTAATAAATACAGCTTTCACCACTATTTGCATGCCTCCTCAACCGACCACTAACTCCGCTGAACTCAAATCAGGCGCACTAGCGCCCGACGTCCGGACGCCCGCCCCTACGCGCCTGGCCCACTGGGCCCGCCACATCTATCCCCGCCTGCCTGCTTGCACGCGTGCCACCCCCTGCCCCCACCTGCCCGCCAACCCCGGCGGCCGGCGCGCAGCCATGAGGGGAGCTCGAGCTCGAGCTCGGCTCTATCATGGCAGCAGCATGTAGCAGGAAAAAGTGGAAGAAGGTGAAACACCTAAACTACTTTTGAAACAGCCAAGGACTAACAGATAAAACATACACATGAAGGTAGTTAAAACACTTGAAACTTCAATCTGAAACACTATGAAAACACACCCGATCTACCTTTGAAACAGCTTGAAAAAAACAGTTGAAACATACGAGTGAAACTAGTTGAAACACTGAAACATCCCTTCTGAAACATCCATGAAACATATCTCTCATACATGTGAAACACTCGATGTACTTTTGCAGCACACAAATGATTCGGTTGAAACATCCCTTTGAAACAACTAAAACAAAAAAATTGAGGAATCCCCAAAGACCGGAGAAGGCCTAGAAGGTGAACCCCGTCCAGGTATGGAGGCACCTAGGGCTCATGACGATGTAGGCGAACTACGCAGCGATGATGAGCCACCAGCTGAGGCTGAGCACGAGGGAGGCCCCAGCAGGCTGAGGCCGAGCTTGTGGACGGCAAGCCAGCTGAGGAGCAGGTGCAGCGCCAGCGTGGCGGTGGATATGTAGGTGCTCGGGAGCACGATGCTCTGTGTCTGCATGAACTTTTGGATCGGGAAGTTGATGGCGTACGTGAAGATCTACGGGATCAGGCCGCGAAGAGGGAGGGAGGGAGGAGTAGCACCGCAAGCAGCGGAGAGGGGCGGCATGGCGTCTGTCCCAAGCGTGGCGAGCAGCGCGAGGAATGGAGGTCGGTGAAGGGGAGGGAGGGAGGAAGCCATAGCGTGGGGAAGCGAACGAGGGGAGTCGCGGCGTGGGGGAGCAATGGTTGGGCTGGAAACGTCCGGACGAGTTGTCGCCGTCCAGACGTATGTAACCAACCATTACCAAAGTCAAATTTCTCCCTCACCTTGCGCATAGTGACCACACCCTGTCACCTTGCAGGCTTGCAGCCCCCTTAATAACAGCACCAATTTCCATCAACTCATCAGAGGAGGAGCAACTTGACCGATTGAATTGAAAAAAATAGTGCCAAACCTCTTCTACGGTGTTTTTCCTCGATTCCATCGAAAATTAGGGCTCGATTATGAACAATCGAGAAGCGTGTCATGTATACCCTTGTCAGCCCGTGCACCGCCGGTCAGACGGAGCACATGAACCCTGACACCCGCGAGACCGCGCGGCTGCCTGGAGCTTGGTGAGGCTGCGCCCGCGACGATACGACACCGACGCACCAGCCGCCAGGTGCCGCGACGATGCGACGCTGAAGTGCGAACTGCCAGGTGCTGCGCCGCCGTAGCACGCAAGGGAATACTCGCGCGCGGCCACTTGCGTTGGGACTTGGGAGCGGTAGGGTTTTGCTGGGGTCCCAAGTGGGAAACAGGGAAGTTTTTTTTCTTGCAAACTTCCCTTATGAGAAAAAATGAATATTTTGCCTTGTTTGTTACTTGATGAAAATATCATTTTGTATAATAAAACTTCTTACAGCACCACCACCGCGGACATACATAACAATTAATCAACCATCCCAGAAAAAAAAAGTCTTCTATGTAGGATTAGTTCGGTTCCCTTCCCTTTGCACCTTGTTGACGAGCTTTGGTGCTCCTCTCATCCTTCCCTGTTTTACAGTCTATCGGCATATTAGTATAGCAGCGGGTATCTTGCTTGACTTGGCTTGTTAGTGGCACAGTTCGGCTCGACTCATTAATGGCTCAGCTCAACTTGACTCGTTAACGGCCAGAGAATTTTGCAGACTCAACATCCTATATGATGATCTGACCGTGAACCCGCCGCTCTTCTCGTAATACCAGGCCCAAAAATCATCCTGGACTCTATGGCTCAGCGGGATATTTAGAATAACATCCACATCTAGCTGCGTGAAATATTGCTCAAGCTTCTGCCGATCCCACGATGTTGTGGTGTGGTCGATAAGCTCGCTTACCAAGTAGGAGGATTAGCAGCTGTACCTGGAATAGGCCGACGTAAACTATCAACCGGTAGCCAGTCATCAGACCATACAAGTGTTGTCTCGCCATTCCCGATTCTTCTTATAAGCCCTAGCTTAATTAAGACCTCTCTCCCTTCCAGGATGGAGCACCAGATCTTGGAGGGTACAGACCCCAAACTAGCATCCAAAAACTCATTTTCCGGGAAGTAAACCGCTTTTAGAACCCTGGCACTCAAAGATGTCGGTTCCTTTAGTAATCTCCATGCTTGCTTGGCAAGTAAAGCTAGATTGAACAGCTCAAAATATCTTAAGCCCAGGCCTCCAAGGAACTTCGGCATGACGGTGTCGTCCCATGCAACCCAGCATGTCTTCCTATTGCCTTCTTTGCTGCCCCACCAAAAGCTTCTCACTAAGCTCGTTAGATGTTTACATAAACCCCTGGGTGGCTTGAAGCATGCCATAGAGTAAGTGGGAATCGCCTGTACTATTGATTTGATCAGAACTTCCTTTCCACCGCTGACAGGCATTGCTCCATCCAGCCCTGGATTCTCGCCCACACTCTATCTTTTAAGAACTTGAAAGCACCATTGGATGAGACTCCAACGTCTGAAGGCATCCCCAAGTATTTTTCGCTAACACACTCATTCTGAACATTGAGGACTGCTTTGATTTCATCTTTGACTCCTTGGTGACACTTCTTTGCAAAATGAATAGAAAATTTCTACTCATTGATGTGTTGTCCCGATGCATCACAGTATATTTTCAGCACATTTTCCACCACAACCGCATTCTCCCTATTAGCTCTAAAGAACAGCAGGCTGTCATCTACAAAGAGTAGGTGGCTTACCATCGGTGCCGTTGGTGCTACCTTTATTCCCTTGAGCTCTGATGACTGAACACGATTTTTTAAAAGGCACGAAAAGCCCTCTGCTGCTATTAAGAATAGGTATGGAGAGATCGGGTCTCCCTGGCGGATTCCTCTAGTTGGTCAGAAAGTCTCCAAATTATCTCCATTTAATAAGACCGAGAAAAAGATATTGTTGAGACTAACCTCATTACTGCTAAAATCCCAGCTTGGTCATAATTGCTCTCAAATAGTGCCATTCAACTCTATCATATGCTTTTTTTCATATCCAGCTTCAGTGCGTGCACAACGTCTAAGATCAGTCGGTTTAACTTGCTTCATAAAATGGTCGGGGTCCGTTTTCTAGGAGCGCCTATACAGCGGCCCGGTAGAGCCTGCCTGGCTGGCCCGGCCCTTATTTCTGCGCCGAAAGCCTTTATCGTCAACAACTCATCCATCGTCACATATTCCAACTCCCAATGGTACACGGATTCGAAGCCCTACTGGGCACGTACTACGCCCGGTCCGGCGGTGCGCGTGTCCCCATAAAATCTCCTGTGCTCGCGATCAAGATCGTGACCGTACGTGCGACGTGCAAGAAAAACCTAGCTCTCGACGCCGCACGCATCACCATGTCTCCCTCCATGGATAATAATCTCGGCGCATTATTGGGGGTGCCGGGACGAGTGCTGGCCAACCTCACCTCGTCGTGGTTCCTCGCGCCGCTGTTCGCGGCGACGGCGTACGCGCGGCATCGGATGTTGACGACCTACTTCAACCTCTTCCTCCGCCGCCACACGCGGCGGCTGCTCAACGTCGTGGACCCCCACGTCTCCGCGGACATCCTCGAGTGCCCGGCCCTGCTGTCGCGCTACTCCGCCCTGCAGGAGCCCCTGGCCGAGGTCGACACCACGTACGAGGAGGTGAAGGCGTACCTGAGCGCCCTCGCGTCGTGCTCCCAGGATACGCGCGAGCTCTGCATCGAGCGCGCCAAGCAGGGGAACGGCATCGTCGTCAGCATGCGCGACGGCCAGGACGTCGCCGACACGTTCCGTGGCGCCAAGCTATGGTGGTCGTCGGTGGTGCTGGACGAGCCGAGGCTGCTGGGCCAGCCACCCAGCGGCGGCAGCAACGACGGCCACGTCAGCCGCCGATGCCAGCGCCTCACGTTCCACAAGCGCCACCGGGCGCTCGTCATCGACGAGTACCTGCCGCACGTCCTCCGGCGAGGCCGCGACATCCTCTTCAGCAGCCGCCGCCGCAGGCTCTATACCAACAACAGAGGACTCGAATACGCTAGTTCTTACCATAAGTCGTGGAACTACGTCAACTTCAACCACCCGACCACGTTCGAGACGCTGGCAATGGAGCCGGCCAAGAAGAAGGAGATCATGGACGACCTCGACTTGTTCCGGAACAGCAGGGACTTCTACCAGAGCACCGGCAAGCCGTGGAAGCGCGGGTACCTGCTGTACGGGCCGCCAGGCACGGGCAAGTCCACCATGATCGCGGCCATGGCCAACCACCTCAACTACGACATCTATGACGTCGAGCTCACCGTGGTGCGCAACAACAACGATCTCCGCAGGCTGCTCATCCAGACGACCAACAAGTCCATCCTCGTCATCGAGGACATTGACTGCTCCCTCGACCTCACGGCCGACCGCCGGGCCAGCAACCCGCCGTCTGCGTCGGCGCCGCCGCCGCAGAGGCCTGGCGACGACCGGAACGCCGTCACGCTGTCGGGCCTGCTCAACTTCATCGACGGCCTGTGGTCGGCGTGCGGCGAAGAGCGTGTCGTCGTGTTCACCACCAACCACATCGACAAGCTGGACCCGGCGCTGATCCGGAGTGGTAGGATGGACATGCACATCGAGATGTCCTACTGCGGCTTCGAGGCGTTCAAGACGCTGGTCAAGAACTACCTCGGCGTCCACTCGCACCGGCTGTTCGGCGCCGTCGAAAAGCTGCTGCGAGAGGTGGACATCACGCCAGCTGATGTCGCCGAGTGCCTCATGACGGCCAGGCGCGCCGCCAGGGGGAAGGACTCTTCCATGGAGATTTTGATTCAAGAGCTGAAGAAGAAGAGAGAAGAGGCCTTCAAAGCAGCTGCAAAGACAAATGTGAAGAAGGAGGAGAAGACAGCAAAGGCAAATTAATCGGTGTCCAAAATAGACGATGATGTAACATTCGATCTTTGTGCATATACTACATGTTTAAATAGTGCATAAAGCGTGAACTTTTAATTCTTTTTTATGCTATCATGTGTTGCATCATGTAGCAAATAGTACAAATCTAGGTCAATCTTTCCCCTTTTTTTTTGAATTTTGCTTTAGTTCAAAATACCAGCTTAAGTCTTTCTAAATAAAACTTTTCATAATATGCAGTGTGAGAACTGGGTGCCCTACATGATGGTACTGTTTTCAACATACATGCTTCTTAGTTTTTGGTGAAATCCATTTTTTTATGATCTTGCAATTGTTGGAAATCTTTTGAAGTGGCCTACAAGATTATATATAAAAAAAATCCTTTCCCTACCAAAACTGTATTAGATGACCAGTAAAATGCAACAGACGGTTCGCGAAAAAAGAGTCAAAATGCACTAGACCTTCCTTTGTTTAGCACAGTGACTTCTAAAGTAATTTGGTTGTTCATTCATAGATGTTTCGATATTTTCATCATATATTTTTGCTTACCTATTTTGATGTTTAACTGCTCTCTGCTCTCCGACGACACTTGCAGTTCCAAATGGCATTCCATCGCCAATTGCCATCATTTCATCAAGAGCATGATCGATCGCATCGTTTTGCTGAAACTGATGTACCAATAAACAAGGCTGAAGTCAAACTAGTTTAATGGACACGTATCAAGATGAAGAAAATCCTTTAAACCACAAACAAGTAGTGCATTACAAATTAAATGCAACTCCAACATACACATATTGCAGCTTCCAAATTAAGGGGGTGTTTGGTTTGGGCAGCTAAACTTTAGTCCATTTTTTTACCAAACACATGGACTAAATGAGAGTTCAAGGAGGAGCTAAAGTTTTGCAACCAAGGGGGAGTTAAACTGGACTAAAGTCCATGCTGCCACACCTTTTAGTCCATTTGATCCAAACATTCTGGCTACACCAAACCAAACAGGCCCAACTAATTAAACTTTAGCAGCTGATTTACCTAGTTAAATTTTAGGTCCTTTGAACCAAACAGAGTGTAGGTACCAAGACAACACGACGCAGTTAAACAAACAACATTGTTATCGAAGAGTAGGTCCATCAATGGCCTCTCGGATCTCCCACACTTCAGTTCTGCAACAAAAGCACAGTAAAAATTCCAAATGGCGTTCTGTTGCCATGGTTTCATCAAGCGAGCCTGAGATCGCCATGTTTTGCTGAAACCAATGATATATGTATATACCAACAAACAAGGCTGCTAGTTTAATTCAAGTCTGAAGTTGAAGAAACTCAGCTCATTATTAAAATATGACATTAGAAATGCAACTCCAACATGATTGTGTTGCTGCAGCTACAAAGTACCACTGCTAAAGCAACAAGAGCCAAAAAGATTGACAATGTTATCAAATTAAAAGTCAAATCTTGATCATCCACTTTATGACACTAGCTTGACCTGATAGATGTAAAAGAGGATCTTCTAGCGGTAGAAAGGATTGAGAACTTTTTTTTTGTGATAAGGAAAAATTCCAATGATACTAAAGCAAATTACATCTCTCATTACAAAAGTAAACCAAACTACTCCACCTCCATTGATGGGAGCTAATTGATATGTCATTTTCTGTAACAAACAATTCTAGTTGGGATGAGATGAGCTATATTGACTTTGACCATCCTATCACCTTTGGCACCCTTGCCATGCACCCTACCAAGAAGCACAGATCGTGGATGACCTTGACGACTTTTGCAACAACGAGGACTACTACCGCCGCATTGGCAAGGCATGGAAGCGTGGCTACCTCCTCTATGGTCCATTAGGCACAGATAAATCCACCATGATCGCTGCCATAACCAACTACCTCAATTATGACATCTATGAGATTGAGCTCGTAAGGGTCCACAACAACTATGATCTCCGTAATCTCTTCATCGAGACGACTAACAAGTTTATCATCATCATCGAGGACGTCGAATGCTCCGTTGACTTGACCGGACAGGTGGACATCATGAGAGGAGGGAGCATGATAACGATAGTGACTTTGTCGACCAACTCAACTCGATTGATGGTCCTTGGTCAGCACACTATGGCGAACAGTTAACATATTCACAACCAACTTCCCGGATAAGCTTGAGCTGGGCGCTGATCCGGTAGGGATGAATGGTCATGCATAATGAGTTGATGTACTACTATTTAGAGACCTTCATGATGCTGACCAAGAACTACAATGGTCCGGAGGCACACCTCATGTTTGGTACTGTCAAGGAGCTGCTGCATGGGGTGGAGATAACACCACCCGATGTTGTTGAGTGCCTGATGATTTTCGACCGTGGGGGTGGGCGCTTGCCTTAGGCACTTGATCGATGACCTCAAAAAGGCATCCCTGAAGGGGAAAGAGAAAGAAAAGGAGAAAATCGGGTGGTAAGGTTTCCAAAGTGACAAGGATGACTTACACTTAAAACTCGGTTTCCATTGACAAGGATGAAGTTATGATGTAGGGAATGCTACAAATAGAAAAAAATCTATTTACTTATTTTAAGTTCTCCTTAAAGAAGCAAGAGGCGATGAATTTCTTTTTTGGTTATGTGTTTGTTTCGAGCCTAAACCTTTGTACCCTGGTTGCTTTGAAAGGAAGGGAACCGAACCGAACCTAGGGAAGGAACTTGGTTCTTTGAAGGAAGGGAACCGAACATACATCGACCAAACGAACATGGAAAGCATGGGTCAACGGAAATGAGCATTCAATCCCCTCTCCCCTTCCCCCTCTTCCCCATTTATAGGGAAGGTGGGAGGGGCTATACTCTTTATTGCCCTTAGAAAATATTAATAAATTTTACATAAGTTCCATTGAGGGCTTACAAAATAGCCTAATCTCTACATGTTGGACCCCTAATCTATTCAATTGGGCCCAAAACACAATATTGGGGGTGTTTACCAACATAAACAGATTATGTTGATTGCTTTTACGTAAACATAGATGAATAGATCTATTTCAAGGCCTAAAGGCTACAAAAAATTACGATGAGGGACAAGAAGCTGGGAATGTAGGTGCATGAGGACGCTCCCGATCATGAGATGAAATCTCATGTTTGGTTTTGGCAATTGATGCAACCTCTTTATGCTAATCCTCTACTCTAAGTGTGCTTATGACATAGGATAGCATGGATGATGTAGAGCTACATGATCATGAACATGAACTATGTGATGGACATGATGGACATGATGGATCATCAAGCTCGCTCGTTGGAAAAGCAAAGACCCGGAGATCAAGGAAAAGGTATACTTGATATGTCTTTGACTTTTGGTGATCAAGACACTATAGGGGGTGTGATCACATTTTTGGATAGATAGCCGACTATCAATAGGGGAATTCCACGGCTAATCCAAATTTGAATTGCCTATAGATTCATTATGACTTGCATATGCATTAGAATCTAGCGCACTAACTTCGCCTTTGAAATTGATTATGAAATTGCTAACACACATGCACATGGAGATGTACACTTGGTGGTGTTGGCACATTTGCAAAGGCGGTAGTGGTTTGCAGGGTGAGTTGGGTTTGGGTACCGCTCATCCTCCCGTTGAGCTTTTGAGAAAATTAGATGACTATTTTCTATTGTGCCGGATGCAATTTGTCGGAGAAATCTTGCTAACCCTCGTGTGCAAGTTGGTATACTTGTTAGGTAGCATGATGGAGAAGTTCGCGTTGACGATGGGTTGTAAATCGATATTTTACTAAGCGTCGGACACCGAAGGTGGAGGGCGCCGGATGCCGGGTGTGCATCCGGCGCATGGTGGCGTGGGGGTCGCCGCTGAGATCGCCGCGCGACCGACGCCGGCGGCGCGTCCGGTGGTTGCGCGTCGGATGCTAGGGTTTCAACCCCCAAAGATCCGGTCGCGTCTTGGTGTCGCACGTCCACGTGCGTGCGTGTGGTGTCGGACGCCGCGAATCGCGCACGCCCGGGCGCCGCGCCGACGCTGGTCGAGAGCCTCACAAGTGGGTTGTCCGTCGGGCGCCGCACCGCATAACCGATGTTTTGCACCGGACGTAGTCCGTGGAGCCCCACAGGCGGGATGTCTTTGGCTCATGCATGTGGTGAACGGACGGCCCAAGACTCACGCGAAAAAGCTTGTCTCGACCCCCAACGGCTCTATCTCTTTGGGGGTTATAAATAGGGGTGTGGCTGGTCCATTGGGACCTCTCTTGCACATTTGATGATTCTAACATCCTCTTGTGCTGTGAAAACTCCCCTCCACTCTCTCCCTTTCTTGATTGTGAATCATTGGTGAGATTGAGTGAGATTCAAGTGCATATTGTTTGATCATTGCATCTAGAGGCACTTGTTCTTCGGAGGAGGAGCTACGGATTCTTGTTTCGTTGGGAATTTGCTCGGTTCCCTAGCGGCTTGGAGTTGGTGGTGGTGTTGAGCTCGATCGGTGATTGTTTGAGGTTCCACACCGGCTTGGAGTTGGTGGTGGTGTTGAGCTTTCCCGGTGATTGTTTGAGGCCACACCCGTGGATTTGTGAGGGGTATTTCCCTCGGAGATTAGTAGGCATTGCTCATGGGCTTGTGGATTCCCATCTTGTGAGTGATTTTTACGGGCTCCCTCCGAGGGATTTGGCACCGCCATTTGCTTGTGAATCATCAAGTGGGTGCATCGCCACAACGGGGGACTAGCGTGCCGGGCAAGCACGTGAACCTCGGGAAAAATCATCGTGTCAAGTGTGATTTACTCATTGGAGATTTCTTATTGGCATCGGTGATTGGCTTCAACCCCTTCTCTACTCGGTGGTATTGTATTCTAGCTCATCTCTACTTTACTTAGTTTATCTTGCTTAGTTTTCTCTCGTTTGTCTACATGGATAGTGTTATCTTGTGTTCACCTAGGAGTAACTTAGTGACATAGCTTTGGTGTGTGATTAGAGATAATAGAATTGTTAGGTGGCTTGCATAGCTAGTTGTAGCTTAAGCTAAATTCGCTACGCCGCCTTATTGTCTAATCATCTTGTCTTAGTGTTGTTGTAGAAATATTTATTAGGCTATTCAACCCCCTCTAGCCATTTAGGACCTTTCATGAGGTCGAGCCCAGTTCATGCGGGCGTTCCATGGGGACATGTCCTTTAGGAAGCTAAATATTCTCGATGTCCTACTCAATGGGAAGTTTAACCCAGCGCCTTAAACCTGAACACGGTCGGGCTAGGGCCTTAAGATGGCATGAACAAGGTGCATGGCTACCCTCTTGTCGCTAATTGGCTTTATGTAATCATGGCATGAGCAAGACTGCATGCTTGCGACCCATCTTGTCGCTTGTTGGCTATTCTACTTAATCAACTATGCGCCTAGGCGTTGTTCAAGAAAAAAAATTACGACGACGGGATAAAAACAAAATGTGTCCCTTGACGACGCATGTTGTAACAATTTCTCTTTCAGCATGACGTGTCGGCGTGAGTTGGGCAAGGCCGGCCTTCGGCTGATCTCAGCGAGAGAACGACAAGACGATGACGAAGGTGAAGCGCCAACTTTGGCTCGTCGTCGTGGCTCCTCTTAGCGCCGTTGGTCGCGACATGCGTGCTGAGCCGACTAACTAAGATGTACTTTGACCATGCACCGCGTCCGCCGGATGCTGCCGTTTTTGGACCCGCTCGTCAGCATCAACATTTCCTCCACCATGGCCGTCACGACACGCGCAAGCTCCACACTAATGGCACCGCCGAGGGGCACGAGCTCGACGACGAGTTCCGAGGCGCCACCTTGCAAGGGCGTCGGTGCCACCTGGCAAGCAGGGCAACAGCGACAATCAACACTGCCTCCACCTCACATTCTACCAGTGCCACCGGGAGCTCGTCGTCGACGAGTACCTCCCACATGTCCGCTGGAGCGGCCGCGACGTCATGTTCCAGAACTGTCGCCGGAGGCTTTACACCAAGAATAAAAGGCATCGATTAGTAAGTAATCTGATCCTCCTCTGATTTTCTTGTATGCCTATGGATTTGTGACACAGTTGTTTACAGTCTGAAGTTGCAGTTCTTGGAAGGTATGGAGGTACATTGACTTTGATCACCTGAGCACCTTTGGGACCCTGGCAATCCCCCAGCGAAGAAGCGGGAGATCATGGATGACCTCGACGACTTCAGCAGCAACAAGAACTACTACCGCCAGATCGGCAAGGCATGCAAGAGAGGATAGCTGCTCTACAGGCCGCCGGGCACGAGCAAGTCCACCATGATCGCGCCCATGGCCAACTACCTCAACTCAACTACGACATCTACGACATCGAGCTCACCATGGTGCAGGGTAACAACAACCTCCGCAAGCTCTTCATCAAGACCAAGGGAAGTTCGGCCTCGTCATCGAAACATCGATCGACGGCCTCACGGTCGGCCATGCGGCGAAGAGCCGCCCGTGCCGCCGCAGAGGCCAACCAACGACGACACGCCGTGACCCGGCCTGCTGATCCGACGGCCTGGCGGGATGGACGTGTTCACCACCGAGATGTCCAAGCTGCCCGGCTTCCGGCATGGCGGATGGACGCTGGCCAAGAACTACCTCGGCGTCCACTCGCACCGGCTGTTCGGCGTCGTCGAAAAGCTGCTGCGAGAGGTGGACATCACGCCAGCCGACGTCGCCGAGTGCCTCATGACGGCCAGGCGCGCCGCCAGGGGAAGGACTCTTCCATGGAGATTTTGATTCAAGAGCTCAAGAAGAAGAGAGAAGAGGCCATCAAAGCAGCTGCAGCTGCAGCTGCAAAAACAAATGTGAAGAAGGAGGAGAAGACGGCAAAGGCAAATTAATCGGGTGTCCAAAATAGTCGACGAGGATGTAACATCGATCTTTGTGCATAAATACATGTTTAAATATATAGTGCATAAAGCCTTCATAATTTTTAAATATGGAATGTCAAGACCAAATTAAACTATCTTATGCTATTGCATCATCATGTAGCAAATAGTACAAATCTAGGTCAATCTTTTTCCCTTTTTAATTTTAATTCAAAATACCAGCAAAGTCTTTCTAAATATAACTTTTCATAATATGCAGTGTGAGAACCGGGTCATATACGATGGTACTGTTTTCAACACACATGCTTCTTAGTTTTTGGTGAAATCCATTTTTTTATGATCTTGCAATTGTTGGAAATCTTTTTGAAGTGCCCTACAAGATTATACAAAAAAAAAGATCCTTCCCCTTCCAATAATGTATTAGATGATCAGTAGTTTTATGCAACAGACGGTTCGCGAAAAAAGAGAGAGTAAAAAATGCACCAGACCATCCTTTGTTGAGCACACTGACTTCTAAAGTAATTTGGTTGTTCATTGATAGATGTTTCGATATTTTCATCATATCTTTTTGCTTACCTATTTTGATGCTTTGGTCTTGTTGGAAAGGTTGGGAATAAAATCTCAAACTTGAACCTGATATCATGATACAAGTACAATTCAACCATCTCTCTCTGTTTTTTTATCCTAATTCAACCATCTCTTTCTCCCTACTAATAGAAAAGCCCTTTGGACTCGATCCCTCTTTTAACTCGGTTGGGCCGGCACTGCAACAAGTCGTCATGCCATTTTTTGCAAAACGATGGAAACATAAAGTTGTGTGTAAACACAACTGTACTCCCATGATTCCTATGGTTCACGGTGTAAAGTAGGTCCTACCATGACTCGCCGTCGGCATAATCTCAACAAGCAACTCAGAAAGATATGCATCTTTTGCACTGGTCAAAGCCACGCCTCCCCTGAACCCTTCTCCTGTCACAACCACGAGGCCTGCTGTTTGCATCCCATTCTCACGAGCAGCATATATAGCATAAAGCAAACATAGTCGCAAATAATTATTTGAGGTCAGCCATTGCAACTTTGATATTAACTATGTGAATTATTTGAGGTTGTTTGGAAATTTAAATTTGGATTTCATAACCTAAGAACTTAAAACACATATTTGGATAATTGGATCTCTAAAATTTGTATTCATCTAAATTCACATGGAATGTATTATTTTTTAAACTAAGTTTTTAGAGACGTGCCTTTGAAGATATTTGCATCTCCTAATAAATTTTAAGGACGGGCCCTTTGAATACTTTTCGACACTCAAATTGGCCCACGACAGTTTTAGCCCAATCTAAAAAAAACCTCTATAACCGACATAACAATAGTACCGCATTGGTTTTCCCAACAAGGGTTACCACCCTTAATCCCCTATAAAATAAAAAGGACGCCAATTGAATTGTCACCTATCCAAATGTCAAACAAACACATCTATATACTTCTCATTCTTCGCCGGTGTTGCGTGGACGATACATCGACAACTCTACCATCGTGTCTTGCATTTCACACTTCCCTGTGAGGCTAGCTACTTCCGCAACATGTCTCATTTATCGCACTTATCATCGCTTTGCACAAGGTCCGGTTGTGGACATCCCCTAGACACCGCCATCCTAAAAGTCGGCTATATATACATCGAAATGATTGTGGTTTTCAACTAATGTAACAAGTATTTATCTGTTTAATATGTGGACATCCAGATATGAAAGCAAAATAGGCAAAATCGTCCCTAAACTCTTGGCAAAGGGTCAATTTCGACCATTACTTTTATTTGGGCCAATTTAGTCCTCCAACTATCAAACTTGGGTCAGTTACGTCCTCCGTCCACACGCCGGCAACCACATTTTGCAGTTCATATGACGTTGATATGCTTGTTTGGTATATATATATACACGTATATATACCGGTATATACCGTATGAACAACAGATCATAACCAGACGAAGTGGTGGCATACT
This sequence comes from Hyparrhenia diplandra, assembly GCA_015847255.1. Classification (NCBI taxonomy): domain Eukaryota; kingdom Viridiplantae; phylum Streptophyta; class Magnoliopsida; order Poales; family Poaceae; genus Hyparrhenia; species Hyparrhenia diplandra. The sequence goes on along the minus strand of JADLZK010008129.1, from coordinate 8,475 downwards.
ACGTCCCGGTGCTGGCGCCGGCACCGTCTGGAGCGCCGCTAAACCCGCTTCTTCGCCCTTGGCTGACGCCGCACGAGGCCGCCGCCGGCCGCGACAATGCAGTGGCAGCGACCATCCTCTATAACAACATCACTCCACCGATTCACTCAGATTTAATAGAATCCATCCATGGCTAACACGACTGGCTCTGTTCTTGCTCTTGGCGGCGTGTGTCTGAAACAAACCTTGGCATATATGCAGCTGGAGTCCCTGAAGAAAGTGCTGCGCAAGTTCTACAGGGGACCCGCTGCGGTCACCGGACCTGTCACGCATCGTTTTTTTTTTTTGGACCATTCACCCGTTTTCATTAAGTGGGCCCCAAACCCAAACAAGGCACAAATGTCGAGTAGACATCAAGAAGGAAAATAAAAACAAATCGAAAATCAAAACTATAGTCTAGAACGAGACGGTCCCGACAAATACCTTCGGTGGCCAAAGCGACGAGCAGCAGCTGTGAGAGGATTTATTTTACAGCAACCATTGTATTGTTTCCAGCCAGTGTTAAACCTGAAAATTCAGAATCGCAAACGATGCCCCAAATTTCACCACATTTATTTACCGCCATGTTGCAGAAGGATCGCCCCTACATTGGTGCTGGATGTCCCGCTTGATTCTTCGATCATGAAGAGGGAGATCTTTGGGCCCCTGCTTCCTGTAATCACGGTATATGATTGAACTGAAAAAGAAAAACAGAGAAAAATGCCATGTTGGATCAGACGTCTCTTTCCTGACTCCCTCCGTTAAACATTTGTTTGTATTATAATAATCTTGAACCACAATCTGTTGTCTGTACTGTTGCTGCTAGGTTGACAAGATGGGCGTATCTTTGCCGTGATCAGCTCCATGACCAAGCCACTGGCAGCAGCCAGACATCCCTTCAACAACGACAGCCGATCCTAACAATAGTTCGAAGGCCATACAGCGGGAGGGATGATATTCAGCAACACCGGCATGCACGTACGAGGACTCTGGACCGTTTGCATGCGGTTGCCGACATCCTAATACGAACATCTAATGTTTGATCAGTTGGAGGACTAAATTGACCTAAACAAAAGTACAAGGACGAACTTTGACCTTTTAAATTTAGAGAGCGCTTTTGCCTATTTTGCCTAATATGAACATCTAATGTTTGTTTAGAGGTGGACATTTGCCTTGAACTACAAATTCTACTCCCTCCGTCCTTATAATGTTTGTCTCATGGGTGGACATTTGCCCAAGCCCTACAACTTGTTTGTCCTAAATATTATCAAGTGATGTTCTCGCTTAAAAAATAATCATTGGCAATTATATATTAAAAATACATAAATATTTATTTTTTACCTAGTATTTTATAGAAAGATATTTAAGTCTAGTTTTTGCTAAATTTATTTTCGATATATATGAGATTTTTATATAAATGTGATCGGGAGTCAAAAAAATTTTGGCACCACACCCAAAACGACAATTAATCAGAGCATCTCATAGTTGCCCCTAGCATAGTAAACGTTGCCATAGCCTGTGTCCAGTGCCCATGTCATGACAGCTGTAATGTCATGGCAGCGGGGTGCTGCACAAAAAGTCCTCTGAACCGGGGAGAAAGCACAGTGCCTGAACCTGAATTTATGCCCATCCATGGGAGGTGCGTGGGACTGCGATGCGAACTGCGAAGCCACGAGAACTACTGTTGGATTCACTAGAAGAACAGATGAAGAAGAAGATTTGGTTAGGGTTTCAATGAGGTCTCACTCCTTAACCTAAAGGGGATTTGGTTATTCACCAATCAATGTCACCAGTTAATCCTAAAGCCATCCATCAGAAAAGCTAATTCAGCCCATGCCAGCCAATTAATCCATGATTCCATCCATACAAAAGCAAGACAAACATGACCAAAACACCAAATGAGTGTTTCTAAAGCCCAGATTTACCACCAAACAAGGATAATCAAACTAGGTTAATTCATGTCCTGAAGATGAACCTGAAGTCACAAACCACTACAGTACATTAAAATGCAACTCCCATAAGGCCACAAGGATTGCAGCTACGAACATAAATAAACGACATTAAAATAAACGACATTGTTATCAAAGGCCTAATCATCTTGGATCATCCTCCACTACCTCCGCCTCGTCGTGGATGCTGCTGCAACTGGCGCCACCGGCCTGGGCAGTGGTAGCCTTCTTGGCCTTCTGAAGCGCAGTCACGAGGCCAGCCAGGCACGAGTGCTCGTCGTCGTCGGCGCACTTGGGCGTCAGGAGCTCCGCGACGTCGGCGGGGGTGATGTTCACCTCTTGCAGCAGCGCCCTGACGTTGTCGAACAGAGGGTGGGCGTCGACGGCGAGGTAGTTCCTGGCCAGGACCTTGAAGGCCTCGAAGCAGCAGTAGGACATCTCGATGTGCTTGTCCATGCGGCCGCGCCGGATCAGCGCCGGGTCCAGGCGCTCCACGTGGTTCGTCGTGAACACGATGATGCGCTCGCCGCCACACGCCGACCAGAGGCCGTCGATGAAGTTGAGAAGGCCGGAGAGCGTCACCTTGCTGGCAGACCCGTCGCGTGGTGAGGACTGCTCGCCCTCTGTCGTCGTCACCGCCTTCGTCTCGTCGTCGCCGGCGGGAGCGGGGCCCGGCACCGGCGCCTTCTTGCTGCTGCGCTTGCCGGTCAGGTCGAGGGAGCAGTCGATGTCCTCAATGACGATGATGGATTTGCCCTTGGTGTCGATGAACATGCGCCGGAGGTCCGTGTTGGTGAACACGGACGTGAGCTCGATGTCGTAGATGTTGTAGTCGAGGTAGTTGGCCATGGCGGCGACCATGGTGGACTTGCCCGTGCCCGGCGGGCCGTAGAGGAGGTAGCCGCGCTTCCACGCCTTGCCGATGCGCGCGTAGTAGTCCTTGCCGTTCCGGAACGCGTCGAGGTCGTCCATGATCTGTCGCTTCTTGGCCGGGTCCATGGCCAGCGTGTCGAACGTCGACGGGTGCTCCAACACCACGTGCCTCCAGTTGCCGTACCTGTTGTTGCCACGAAGAAGACAACACGGCGGCGCCCGGCGCAGGGGTCAACAATGCAAGAGGGCGTGGTGCGTGGCGCGGGCAACAACAAGAAGGTCCCGGTCCCGGCCTACCTGTCGCCGCAGTTGGTGAAGAGCTTCCGGCGGCGTTTGGCGGCCATGATGGCTTGCCCTCGCGGCTGACATGGGGAAGGTAGGATTCGACGACGAGGTCACGGTGGCGCCGGTGGAACACGAGGCGGTACGTGCGGCCGTCGTATTCCGGGACGGTTCCGCCGCCGCCGCCGCGGTACGACGGCACGGAGTGCCACCACACGGTGGCGCCTTTGGAACTCATCGGTGACCTCCTCGTTGTCGCCGAGTGTGAGCACGAAGCGGTCGGCGTTGCGCGCGGGCTCGGCGCGGAGCGCGCGCGCCCGGCGCGCGCAGCGGTGGCTGAGGTACGCGGTGGCGCGCTCGTAGACGTCCCCGCGCTTGAGCCGCTCGCCGTCGTGCTCGGCGACGGTGACGGTGAGGTAGGGGTCGGCGAGCCCCAGGAGCCAGCGCGCGTGGCGCCGGAGGAAGCGCCCGGCGAAGCGGTCCAGAAGCTGGCGCGGGAGGTACGGGCGCAGCATGCTCCACACGAGCATCACGCCGGCGAGCGACGACCACAGGCCGCCGAACTGCTCCAGCAGCCTCGGCGTGACCAGCGCCGGATTCCTCATGGCCCTCAGCCTCAGGTGCGGCGGCATGTGGGCTGCTCTGCTGTGGACGGTGGACTGTGGCGTGCCTGTGCCAGGTCCCGGGTGGTGGATATGTGCAGATGAAAAGGTGCCTGTCAGGGTGTGGGACCACTGGGCACTGGCTGCCGTTGCTCAATGCTCGTTTCGTACTTGGCGATGGGCTTCGGCCTTTTGGATACTTGCTGGTGATTATCATAAGCTCGAAAGCACTACTAACATTCTCTCAAAAAAAAAAAAACACTATTCAAATTTGAAATTCAGAGCTAACATTTAGGGACATGCTTTGGTGTGGTTTATGGGGGCTCGTATGGACTACTATAGTAGGAGCATGTGAAGTCTTAAAAAATCGAAATGAGCCCTTTAGGGACATGCTTTGTGTGGTTTATGCTCCTATGGGCTTCTCGAGTCGACGGTGTTGCCCCATGGGCTCTCACGACGCCGTCCCCGCATCCACACTAAAGCTTTATGCCACGCCAAATTGTGGCCTTGTAGAGTGGGAAAGTAATAGGAACAAAGTTGTGGCAATGAGGCCGCCGATTTTGCTTGGACGGTTGTAGAGAGAGAAAAACGCGATTAGAACTAAGAGCATCAACAATGTATGGTTTGAAGACGGTTCGATGCAAAGAAAGACTCCCATACACAACGAGCTGGACTCCATGGAGGACCTCGCTCCCTTGTATCGAACCCATTCTTCTCTTTCTTCACCGTTCTTGATCTCCTTCTTGTTGTGGGTGTTCCCACCACAACGTTGAGCTCGCCGCCGGTCATGGACGGAGGCATGGAGGAAGAGCTTTTCGTTGGGAGAGAGAGAGAGAGAGAGAGAGAGAGAGAGAGAGAGAGGAAGGTGAAATGTCCTAATGGCTAGAGGGGGGGTGAATAGCCTATTAAAAAATTCTTGCAACAACACTAGACAACCGAAAGTTAGACAATAAGGTGGCGAAGCTAAATAAGCGATGCAACAATCTAACTAAGCAAGCCACAAGTCAATTCTATTGTCTCTAATTCACACAAGGGCTATGTTGCTAGTTTACTCCTAGGTGAACAAGCAAGTCTAACTAAATTACCACTAGGAGCTAAACAAGACTAAGCAAACTACACAAGCTACTCAAGCTAACCAACTAAGCACCCTAACAAGATATACTACTAAGTAATGCAAAGAGGTGCTAGAATACAATACCACCGCGGAGTGTAGAGGTGGAAGCCAATCACCGTGATCACCAAGAAGTCTCCAACGAACAAGAACAAGTGACACGATGATTTTTCACCAAGGTTCACGTGCTTTGCTTAAGACGCTAGTCCCGTTGGCGCGACACACCCACTTGATGGTTGCTAAGCAATAATGGCCGGTGCCAAATCCCCTGGGAGCTCAAGCACACCAATCACAAGAGGGGGGTACAACAAGCCACGAGCAATCCACTAGTGCTCCTTTCGCGAATCTCCCGCGGGGTAAGGAACGACCCCTCACAAACCACCTGTGTGGCCTCGAACAAGCTCCAATCGAGCTCAACACCGCCTCTTGCTCCAAGCAGCTAGGGAACCAAAAGGGCAAATTCCCAAGAAAACAAGAATCCCGCGGCTTCTCAAGGATGAAGTGCCTCTAGATGCAACCGATGATGCAATGCACTTCTATCACTCTCAATCTCACCAAGAATTCGAGTTATGGATGGAGAGATGAGTGGAGAGGAGTCTCACAAGCTCAATAGCAAGTTGGAAGCTTCAAATGTGCAAGAGTAGCCTCAAATGGCCGGCCAACCAACTATTTATAGACCCCAAGTCGAAATAGAGCCGTTGGCCAAAAGTTGCTCTCTCGTCACGTCAAGTCCGGATTAACACCGCCGGACGCCAGGCCAGCGGTCCGCCGGGGCCTCCCCGACATGCTTACCGGATCTGCGTCCGGCTACGCGGCCGGACGCCAGCCTTTCACTTCTTCTCGACGACGAAGTCTTCCATAGCGTGGACGCCTGCTGCTCGATTTGGCCGCGTGAAAGGTCCCTTGTGGTTTTTGGTAATTGAGTGTCAACATTAGGTGAACTAATATGTGTGATTGAGATTATACACGTAAAATTAGTTCACACGCGATGATGCAATGAAGGAGCTTATTGCATATGAAACATGACATGGAGTCATGTGACCGAGGTGGTGAAGATCAAGACGCAGGCTTGGCTTGATGGACCGTTGCAAGTGTGAAGGGCAAGTCGAGGACTTGGCGCCATGGACCGACCTTAACGGTGAAGAGCAAGTGAGGTCAAGATCGATGGACCAAGAAGGTCATGTGATGATATGAAATGGATCATATCATTCTTGATCGTGTTGGTGCATGTGTTGCATCGGCACTTAAAGATGGAGCCGGAATGGAAATGCGCAAGGCAAAGGTATAACCTATAGGGCATTTCATTTTAAGCGGCCATTGAGCTTAGAGAAGTTTATGACCGGTTTAGGATAGATGGCCGTACTATCAAGAGGGGCAAACTTGTTTGCATATCGATCATCTAGTGCCACTTGAGCGATCTAACTTTGCGATGTGTTAGGATCGAGTGGTGTGCTAAGAGCTAACCCGCCCTTTGAAAATGATTGTGAAAATGCTAACACACTTGCACATGGTGATGTACACTTGGTGGTGTTGGCACATTTGCAAAGGCGGCGGTGATTGCAGGGTTGAGTTGGGTTTGGGAACCGCTCATCCTCCCGCCGAAGCTTGCAAGGCGGATTCGTGTGCTTCGAAAAATGAGATGCATATTTTCTATTGCGTCCGGATGCAAGTTGGTGGTGAAAACATGCTATCCCTCGTGCTCAAGTTTGGTATACTTGATGGGTAGCATGTCGAAGCGAAGGTGTCGGTGTTTCGGTGAAGTTTTCGGCCCGAAAACGGTGACCCGGACGCACCGGCCGGAAGCACGCCGCTTTCGCCGGACGCCCGGCCGGTCGGCCCTGGCGAAGAGCTTGTTTCAGCCGTTTTGACCGGACGCAGGGACCGGATGCTTTCCGGTGGTGACCGGAAGCACGGACTGACGATGCTTCCGAAAGTGTCGGTCACCGTGGGGCCGTGGACTCGGCCCTTTATGACCGACGCTCGGTTAGTGACCGGACGCCGGATCGGACTGCCGTGGTGAGTCCGCCCGGTGCAAGGCCCGGCCAACTCACAAAGTGGTTTGAAGCACCAACGCTCTATTTTGGATGGAGCCTGTTTATACTTGCCTTGGTCGGCCATGGCAAAGTTGCTGAAAGCACATTCTAGCCTTGGTGGCTTGTTTTGTGGTGCTTGAGAGCCCTCCCACTCACATATGCTTGATATCGTTCATCCGATTGAGTGAGAGATCGAGTTCTAGTGCGTTGCGCGTTGAGAGATCGCATTCGTGGCACTAGGTGATCATGTTGCAAGCCGATTGTGCTTGTTTCTCTTGGAGGTTGCCACCTCCTAGACGGCTTGGTGGCAAGAGACTTCGTGAAGCACGCCAAAGGAAGCTTGTGCGGTGCTCAAGAAGAGATTGTGAGAGGTTCGTGCTCACCTCGCGGGGATCGTGAAGAGCAACTCTAGTGGAGCGTGTCATTGAGCTACCACACTTGTGTGTGGGTTCACACGGCGCGCTCTGAGGGATTGGCTAGAGGACTCACAATCGTGTGAGGGACTCGATCGAGCTCCAATTTGTGGGATTTGGCACTAGTCATTAAGCTTGAGAATCATCACCGTAATTCGCCAAACCGTGGAACCACTAAAGTGTTGGTCGACACAACGAGGAGTAGGGGAAGTTGGCAAGCTTCCCGAGACCTCGGTAAAAAATCACCGGTGTCATCTTGTGTCCACACTTCGCGGTGGTTTGCAATCTCTTCGTCTCAAGCTTTGTTCTTACTTTCATATATACATTGTGATTGTGCTTGAGTAGAGTAGTTGTAACTATCTAGCTTGTGTAGCTTGTTTAGTTACTTTGCTTAGCTTGTGTAGCTAGGTAATTTAAGCCTTTGGGTTAGGCGTGTGTTGCCTTGTCCATTGTGCATCTAGTGAGCTTAGGGGCTTTGTGCTTGTGCTTACTAGAATTGTGTAGGAGCTCTCCCTTGCTTAAAGTGCTAGTGCTTAGGTTTGTGTGACCTTGCATTAGAACCGGTTAGGAGCTCAAGCTAGGCTTGTCACCTCACTCTTCTTGTGTAGGATCTTTTGTGAGGTGATCTAGAGTCTTAGTTAGAGGGGTGAAGTCTTGGCTAGACCGATAAGTTTCTTTCCGCATTTGTTTCGGTTAGCGGTGCGATTTGTTTTTTAATAGGGACTATTCACCCTCCTCTAGTCCCCATCTCGACCCTTCACCACGTCGGGCGCACCACGCCGGACCCAGTCGTCGATCCTTGCATTTTGAACTTTTTGCCTTTACTGCGCCGCCAGCGCCCGGTACCCAAATCGTCGTCGGCGATTAAAAACTTCCTCTTCATCGTTGCGTCGTCATCTTTCCAATTTTCCAAGTTTCACTTCTTGTCTTGAGTCACCAACACTTGAATGTGTCCCATGAGCACAAGTGTTAGCATGTCGCGATCGGTTAGACAAGAACGAAGTTGGTGCTCTCAATCCTAAATGCATATGCAAGTCAATTGGACCTAGAAGCACTTCACCAAAGGATTGTCGCGGCATCCCCTCTTGATAGTCGGCTATCTATCCTATAATGTGATCACCGCGCTCTATCGTGTCTTGATCACTTGAAAGAAAAACCCTATCAAGATACCTTTGCCATGATCTCGGGTTCCTC